>OY292398.1:28076399-28112284 GCA_958496205.1 Idaea biselata
CCGCCACCTGCCACCTGGATAACCTAATTGGTCCAACTTGTATGTATGTCACCCAACAATCTTACTGTCCCAGTGGCCTTGTTGTCGTCGGTTATGTAACCGACTCACAGCTACTTCATTTTGTTGATGAAGTAGACTTGGTTAGGGTACGTTAGTGCGCCTAAATTTATCTTTTCACGAACTGCACCCAACAGCTTCCTGTTATCAAGACCATAGCCAGAATTCCGATCCATTGGGGGGTTCCCACCCAAGAATCGACCTGTCCCAGTGGCCGTAATCGGTCATCGGTGCTGTGCCTGCAAGTCTGCCTGAATAGTGGTGTTACCACAAAGCCTGCAAGTCTGCCTGGACAGTGGTGTTACCTCAAAGCCTGCAGCTCGGCCTCCAGCTGCGCGCGCAGCTTGCGCTCGGAGTGCTCGCGGCGGTCGGCGGCCATCTGCAGCGAGCCCAGCGCGCGCTGCAGCCCCAGCACGCGCTCCACGTAGCCGCCCGCGTGGCGACACTGCAGGGACAGAGGGGATAGGTTATAACACAGTCTGTTCATAATGGGAACCTAGTTGGATAGGTTAGGTTATCATAATATGGTACCAACTCATTGATCTCAACTTTACCAACTACCTGGTACCACTAAACTAACAATATATGTTATAGCAGCGTTCCAGGCGGGGTCCGCTGTACCGTAAGCATACTTCCAAGAACGCTGTCCGCGATCGGTTATAGACAGATCGATCTCAACCTTAACAGTAGATATGACATCAGAAGGAAGACAGTTGTAAACAGCCACTGCGGTAACGCTACCGCAGTGGCTCAATGATACTTTTGACCATCTCGACGCCATCTCTATCTCTTGGCGCTCCTTCTTCCTGCATGCTAACTCTTTGTCTGCATATAGTTACCTCCTCCTCAAGCCGGACGACGTTGGCCTGTGCGTTGGTGAGCGCAGTGTCCAGGATGTCGATGTGGGTCCTCTGTTCCTGCAACGTCGCGCGCTGCGCTGCCATCTCTATCTCTTGGCGCTCCTTCTTCCTGCATGCTAACTCTTTGTCTGTATATAGTTACCTCCTCCTCAAGCCGGACGACGTTGGCCTGTGCGTTGGTGAGCGCAGTGTCCAGGATGTCGATGTGGGTCCTCTGTTCCTGCAACGTCGCGCGCTGCGCTGCCATCTCTATCTCTTGGCGCTCCTTTGCGCATGCCAACTCTTTATCTGTGAACATGAAGCACCAAGGGTTTTTTTCACACAAGGTAGGCTAGCATTTGACCTCAACTCGAAGCGACGATAAGGTCGACGGTGTAACAAGCTTGCCTTGAAGAAACCTATTCACTCTAGACTAGGTTGTATGGCCTTGGTGGGATCATCGTGGCACTGCAGTTTTTATCCTCATCCAAGCGATGTTTTTGGATGCATCCCTCTCGAGAACCAGAGGTATGAGCAAACCCCTGGATCTCGAGAGGGAACGCAGTAGTAGGTAGGTAAAGGTCAACTAACTCTGTGTAATGAGTTGTGCGATGAGCATCTCTCTGTTCTGCAACTCTTTCCGCAACGTCTCCGCAGCCGCACTGCTCTCGCCTTCTGTCCGCATTCCTTGCGATAGTAACTCCACCTTACGAAACAAATAACCTTATCACTAAAACAAAATAGATAAAAAATAATAGTTCGTGCATCTAACGACGGGCGAACGCTGAAGATTGCTGATTCAATTTCCGTCGGGGACAAATTTTTGTGTCATGACTATAAATGTTTGTCTTTGGTTCTTGGTGTTTTCAATTTGTATCATCATATAAGATGTATTTAGAAAAAAAAAAGTTAACATGTAGTATCGAATGTGTGGACGAATTTATGACGGATAGGTAAATGTGAATGATTATTTTATTTTATTTATTAGATAAATGATGAATTTGACTTATATTTGATATTGTATTAGACTTTTACAAACTTATATGCTTTTATTTTTAAGTTGTCACTTAAGAATAATTAATGTATACCTAATGATTAATGAATTAATTATTTTTATACCTTATTATATTTTACAATGTAAAATTGGTGAACGACGTGTAACCTAAGTTATGAATAAATGAGTATCGAGTATCTGAGTATCTATTGCCCTAGCAATACTAGCCTAGTTGCTTAATTTGAGGCTAGATTGCGCTGTCTTGCAAATATTTATTGTTTATTTTGCTTCAAGTCTGCTGCCTCTGCTCGGCACGGAGTTAAATGGGAGAGCAGAGGTAGGTAGGTTACAAAAGGAGGTTTTCCTTGGCCCGGTGCGTCCTACATACGTACTTGTTGTTTGAGCGCCCAGTTAAGCTCCTGCAGCCGGCGACAGTCCGCCTGCAGCCGCACGCGCGCCGTCCGCTCGAGCCGCTCGCGGCGGTCACACGACCCGACCAGCTCCTCGTGGGCCGTTCTCACCTTCTCTACTTCTTCTTCCAGCTAGAAATAAGTAGCTTGGATCAGGGGTACTCAAAGTTGGGTTTTGGATGTTATTCTACAGCTGTACATATTCTAATATCTTTACAGGGGAGATGGAGTAGGGGTTGGATATCATCTGGGAACCTCAACAAGGCTCATAAGTTTTAGAAATCCCTGCTTAGATGAAGGAAAGCTGTTAAGCTGTGTTCTGCCTGTTGTTCTGAGGTAACTGCCTGTTCTGTTTATAGTTATCTGAAGTAAGGAAATGTAGTAAAGGCATTGTTAAGACACAGCAACCTGCTGGATGTCCTCTTGGATGTCTTAGCGACTTACCTTGGATGTCTTAGCGACTTACCTTGGATGTCTTGGCGACTTACCTTGGATGTCTTAGCGACTTACCTTGGATGTCTGAGCGACTTACTTTGGATGTCTTAGCGACCCGCCCGCACGCGTCCTCCAGCTGCCGCTTGAGCTGGTGGTTCTCAGCGGCCAGCGCGTCCAGCACCGCTGTGAAGGTGTCGTAAGGCACAGCAACCCGGCTGATGTCCTCACCTTGGATGTCTTAGCGACCCGCCCGCACGCGTCCTCCAGCTGCCGCTTGAGCTGGTGGTTCTCAGCGGCCAGCGCGTCCAGCACCGCTGTGAAGGTGTCGTAAGGCACAGCAACCCGGCTGATGTCCTCACCTTGGATGTCTTAGCGACCCGCCCGCACGCGTCCTCCAGCTGCCGCTTGAGCTGGTGGTTCTCAGCGGCCAGCGCGTCCAGCACCGCTGTGAAGGTGTCGTAAGGCACAGCAACCTGGCTGATGTCCTCACCTTGGATGTCTTAGCGACCCGCCCGCACGCGTCCTCCAGCTGCCGCTTGAGCTGGTGGTTCTCAGCGGCCAGCGCGTCCAGCACCGCTGTGAAGGTGTCGTAAGGCACAGCAACCCGGCTGATGTCCTCACCTTGGATGTCTTAGCGACCCGCCCGCACGCGTCCTCCAGCTGCCGCTTGAGCTGGTGGTTCTCAGCGGCCAGCGCGTCCAGCACCGCTGTGAAGGCGTTGTCCGGCGTGGAGGGCGAGAGGTCGTCGTCTCCGGGCAGCGAGCCCTCGCCGCCGCTGCACCACCCGCTCGACTCCGACCCGCCCGGCGCCGCGCGGACACCCACACTGCATACCCACAACGATAGTAAACGCAAAATCCCCTTAATTATAAACGATGACTAAGTTTATGTAGCGTTAGTCTCTGTCTGTTCACTTTGAAACTCTTTGTCACAGTAAAAGACAAACGTTACATAAAGTTAGTATTGTTTATAAGTAAGAGGGTAATATCGACTTACTTATTTACTTTTTCTTATCAGCTGAACAACAAAAAAAAAAGAAAAACTTAAACGAAAAACCAATTATAGGTTTAGGAAGTTAAATATGGAAAAATAGTGTGCGAGATCAACATCAACAACACAAACGCTTTGCAAAAACTTAAAGCGAATTGTTGCTTTATGTTTCCTGTGTATTTGACTGACTTTTGATGTATACTTATTGTTTGTTGTGTAAATAAAGCATTTCTTTATCTATCTATGTGTCAGAGAGATTGATATGTGTGAGATGCTATAACTGAGTATGTGTCTGTTAGTGACTGAGGAAAAGGAAACATGATATAATTCCTGGTATTCATTTCATTTTATTTTCTATGGGATGACAGGCCAGGTCTGAATATCCTTGTTTTCGAGGCCAATATAGTTGAGACAGTATTTATTAATTTTTGACTTATTTGGTTGCAATGACCACCAGCTATGCAGAATCGCTAAGGTAATATATATTTGTTACTTTTTACCATTAAACTATTTAAATTAAAGACATTTTTCGGTTTGAATCGCGTGGTGTTTATTACTTTTATCATTGTTTCAACGCTCAACGTTTTGAAAACTTTACAGTTCCCTTCCTCAGGATTGACTCCCGAAATATGTCTTTAATTTCAATACAACATCGCGAAAACAGAGGAAAAATCTATTGAAGTATTTGTCAAGTTATTGAGAATTGGGATGCTCTACCTGGGAACCTAATCGATAATCTGACTGTACTCGGACAATCCTAACTCACCTCGTCAAATCAGGCTGAGACCTCGACAAGTTCAACTTCTCCTTACTCAGCTTGTTCTTAGAGCCCTTGCCCTTTGTGCGGCGTTCATCGCGAGGTGGCTGCGGGGCGCGCGGGGAAGCGGGCGGGGTGGGCCCGCGAGGAGTGGGCGACTGGGCCACCTCTTTAGCCAGGTGTTTCAGTACCGATGATTGGTTGAGGAAGTCATCGGGGATTTCTGTTATTTCCTGTTGGAAAAGATTTAATAGTTAAGTAGTCTATTAAGAGAATTGTAGTAATATTAGCATAGCTGTGTCCCACGGCTTGTGACTTATTCACCTGTATAAGTCATTTAGACTTATACGGGTGAATTCGATATTCCCTCGATATTCCCGTGGGAATATCAAGATCAAAAGTAGCCTATGTTACTGCTCAATAATGTAGCTTTCTATTGGTGAAATGTTGTAATTGGTCCAGTAATTGGACATATTAATTACAAATAAACAAACAATTAAATATTTCCTCAATAGTATAGATGAAGAAACTGGGTGTTAAACGCAAAACCATAACAGACAAGCAAAAGTTTGTTTCATCACATCCAGAATTGAAAATTGTACAAACCTGAACGCCATGGTCAGGTGGGCTGGTATAAATCCTCTGTCCACCAATATCAATATAATTTGCAGTAGTTGTAACATTCTGCTCCCTCTGTGCCTTCGGTAAGGGTATGCCACTCGGTTTCTTGCCAACTTCACTCTTCTTCAGCGTGTGGTACGGAGAAGATTGAGTTGTCGTGTGTTTTACTTCACTGCTTGTTCGTTCGTGTTCACTGCGAATATTC
Source organism: Idaea biselata (assembly GCA_958496205.1). Taxonomy (NCBI): domain Eukaryota; kingdom Metazoa; phylum Arthropoda; class Insecta; order Lepidoptera; family Geometridae; genus Idaea; species Idaea biselata. The sequence continues at coordinate 28,081,708 of OY292398.1, forward strand.
ATAATTATCAAAGGTGTTGCAGGATGTTGTACGTAGTGTCATCTTGCCTCAAACTGAGCAACTATAGTATGAGTACCAGATTATATTATTATGCAATCAGAAAGCAAGCAATAGCATATTTAGTTGCTCACCATTTGATTCCAGTTAAAAGTGTCTATGTGTGTAATTAATAAGTACCTATGTTTTATATAAAAAGATGGATAAGACATACAGATAGGTAGTTCATAAAAAAAAACTTATAAGATTTTACAAACCGTATAGGTGTAGGTCTTTGTGGCCAGGAGTCGTCCTGGTTGTGAATGATAAGAGTGTTGTATGATGAAGAGGAGACATCCAATGAACTTCGATTACTGTTTCCGCCGCCTACAGAGTCTTTTAATGAGTTTCGATTGCTGCCTGGTATATTATCCTGAAAATTAAAGAATATTAAAAATTGCTTGCTAGGATGTGTTCAAAGAAGTGCAACAAATATTTGCTTTATTCAGTTATTTAATTTATTGCTTCTTTATTACAACCAGCTGTGCCCTGCAGTTTCACTCGTATAAGTCTCGATCCCGTAGAAACATTGAAATAAAAAGTAAACTATATGTTAATCCAGAACTCTAGCCAACACATTCCAAGTTTCACTCTACATTCCATGATTCATTGCAATTAGTTATGTAGTTTTTGCGTGAAAGAGTAATAAAGTCACAGGCTTGCAAACTTTTGTGTTTATAATATTAGTAGGATTTACTTGTCACAATTTACATAATATAAGGTACAAATATTAACCCTGCCAGGCAATGCAATGTCTTGATGGATAGACCCAGGTTTTTCCTACTATTGCAATACTATATGACAACTTGATAACTAATAATTAGCCAGTCTAATAGGTGGAAAATAATTGTTTACCTTCAGTGAATTCCGGTTGTTATTATTTTGGCTTTGGTTCTCTTGTCCCTGTGGTTCAACTCTTGCCGTGTGTCGGACAACATATCGCTCTTCTCTGGACAAGTTCTCGTTAGACGTCGACACATCGGTCTCACTGCCTGACAAGCTTTGAGGGAAACCACTGGATACTGTATGGAGTAGGGTGATAAAAACTTATCTTAAGACATGAAGACGTCTAGCAAAATTATTACATGTTAGAAGTCTGTAATTGGGAATCAGAAAGGTACGCTTTTGCACTCCTCTAGACCTTATTGTCAATTCTTATTAGGTGAGTTTAAATGCAACGCAATGTCAATTTAAAAAGTGCATATTCAGATCAACAAATGCTGTAAAACCTGCACATTTGTTATCATCAGATAGCAAATGTCGCTATTGGGCAATGAAACTTACTATTGTATTTACTGCAAAGATTATTTTCGAGATTTAGGATGAAAAAATGTGATAGGATCTATAAATAATTAATACAAAAATCAGCTATGTTCAAACATGAATAGAGTGTAGACCCTTAGCTCAAACAAGTAAACAAATAGGACTCTACTGTCAAACTGATGGTGATTCACTACATTGGAATGTGGCTGTGTTACGATGAACCAACACTATATTCACTCACCACCTTGTTTCTGGCCGCGTTGAATATTGTTGGCGAAAGACAGGAAGCGTCCAGTAGGCCGCATCGGCAGCATTTCAATGGAATTTTATATTTTTTGTCTATCAACTCATAATCTCACTCGCACCAATTCCTTCTCCCGCAAAACAACCACTCACTACTTATGTATTATTCATCTGAAAGTTATATGCAGTTATTAGATATAACGTTGAATGTAGTAGAAGAAAAGTAACACAAATTCACAACAAAAACCATATGGTACATCTACATTTTACTTTGAAGTTCTACAATGCAACAAGTTAGCACACTTCACAGTACACGAACCTTGAAAAATTACACAATGACGATGCGGTTGATACATAAATCAGACCCATTTTATACCAATAAAGAAGGTAATTGTTATCAAAAAAACTAATTCATGAAATTAAAACTAGTTTTTCGTGAAAAAATAGAATTTCAATGTACAAAATTAGTTAGCTGACATTTCGTCCATTATTCACAGACTATTTAAAAACAAATCATTCGTTCTTTCTTCAATCTTTCATATACTAAAAAAATCAATCGACTGACTAACAATAATCGACTAAAAATCGAAAAGTAAAAAGCGGAATTGGACGTCACTATCAATAATTTTTGGGGGTGATTATGGCGCCAATCTAAAAGTCCTTTGCCTGCCCCAATGTAAAATAAAACTTTTAAAAATAATAAATTATCGAGTGATTTTTTGTCAAAAATCAGCTGGCTGGCTGATTGAATTGTTTAAATTTTTTGAATTACTCATTTATTTTTAATTAAATTGGTGAAAAATGTTATCCCGCACATTACAACGTCCTCTCATATCGTTATTTCACAAAGTTCCAATAATATCAAGCGTTCAATACTGCAAAAATGCAGTTTGTACGTCAGTTAACATCAACCATGGTTGGTAAAAATTCAGGCGGCTTTGTTTATTCACTGCTAAAAATAATAATAGATAACCATTGACCTCAAACTACATATTTTCTGAGATCATGAAACTGCATAGTAACTCTATGTAGATAATATATCTCAATAGCCTTTCAGTTCAAGTGTGTGGATCAACATTTCAAGATGTATCGAAGACCTACAATACTTCTTATCTATTGTATGTTTACAGTAAAAATATCGCATTGCGCTTCAAATACCATTCAACACCAACAACGGTTGTACTCCCAGGCTAGTATGGACACCGTAGACTTTGAATACATAAAGAAAGCATCAAACAGTGATGATGTACTAATTGTTGATGTTAGAGAACCTGAAGAAGTGAAGGAACATGGGAAGATTCCTAACAGTATAAACATCCCATGTAAGTTGGGTACTCCCTCTACCAATGTCCCCATATAATAGGTACTGATCTTATAAGAATACTATAAGATCCCATAGTTTCACCCACGTAAGCCTCTAATCCTGTTTGAATATCAGGATTAAAAGATTATGTTACTCCTCAATAATGTTGCTTTCAATTAGTGAAAGAAGTTTTTAAATCAGTCTAGTAGCTTCGAAACTTATTCATTACAAACAAATAAATTTTTCCTCTTTATAATATAAGTATCAGATTAGTATAGGAATATTAGGACATAAAAAAATTACTCACATTATCAATTATTCACAAATTTGAAACTTGATTCTACAGATACTTTTTTCCATTCTAGTAGGTAACGTGACATCAGCTCTAAGTGTAACAGAGAAAGAATTTAATCAAATTTTCAACAGACCAAAACCCAAAGAGGATTCTGAAATAATATTCTACTGTATGATTGGAAAACGATCTGCCAATGCTCAACAGAATGCTCTAAACCTGGGATTTAAAAAGTAAGTTACAACTATACACAAAAATTTGAGCTTTACCCTACTTAAAGCTCAAAATACATGGGGACACTTACACTTTACCTAAAACAGACCACACCTTCAGCACCTATGCACTTATGTGGGCTGTTTTAGGTAAAGTGTCATCATGTAGTCTAAGCTTAAATCTCTTGCACTGAGGCTTCTAAGGTGTTTTCCTATTTAATTTCAGTTCTAAAAATTACCTTGGAAGCTGGACAGACTGGGCTGCTAAAACTAAGTGAATATAGCTTACTCAAAATTTAGAATACCAACAGTGAAGGTGCTGTAGTTTTATCATATTATTTATTCAATATACATGTATTTAGTATACATCATGCTTTGATAATTCAAATGTTTTATAATATTGTGGTTATTTTACTGTGCCTACTCTCATACAACCACAAAAATCATTATGATAACACAAAATTGTCAAGTATATATTTTTGTCAATGTTTAAACCTGCAGTGGTTGCGTGCCCCTAGAGAACAGCCTAGCTAGCGTAAAACTTCAAATACACAACAACACTTAAGACTGAAGCAGACCACACCCACAACACAAATATAAAGAAATTTGTGTTGCATGTTTGCTGTAAGTGTGGTCTGTTTTGGGTAAAGTGTCTGTGTTGTTGTGTATTTTAAGAGTGATTGCGCAGGCTACATAATATAATCATTCATTCATGTCCTCTTTTTTTGTCCTCATCAATTGAATGAAAATATAGTTATACAGTTTTTCAAAATAAAATTTACCAAAAATAAGCTAAGATGAGGTGCTAGGTCTGACATCTAGTCTGTGGGGAAGACCAATGCAGGGTTAATTTATATCAGTTTTTAACTTGCCTATTAATAAAACTCAAATTCAAAGAACACAAATTATATTTTATTTAAAAACAACATAATGAATAACAGTCAGTGCCGAAGTAGACATAACCTTTGCATAGATAAGGTGATTACATCTTCAGCAATCTAACTAGCTACTTCAAATGTTATTGGTAAAGGCAGTACAGTTGTTTGAAATCACCTTCTAAGTAAAAGTTTTATACATCTTTAGATAATAAAATTCAAGTCATGACTGACTGAACTATTAAAGTACATGTATTTATTAAAGCACAGCCTAAACCACCACCGGATCAAAGAGACATGCATGGAGTCTATTTTATGTTACATATATGTATCTTATGTAACTTATATAACTTATGTAAGTGAAACAGCAGATTATTATGATGACATAATGTATCAATCACATTTCCAAGGCTTTTATTTTTGTTTGGCTGACCATTCATTCCAACTTCCTAAATAGGTTTTTGACCTGAAAGCCCAAAATTTTTATTAAATAAATTGACTTAATGTGGCACGTATTTATTTGATAGGAATATCATAGTTTTTTCCTCTTACAATACAACTTACTTTGAATAACCAAGGGTCAATGCCGTATTCAGGGCTTCACAAGATCTTTTCCCAGAGTGACAATAAAATATGAGCTCATCAGAAGACGAAGGCTTTGGTCTTTTATATTGTCGTTTAAATTCTTCATTTGACATAGAAACCAGTGCACTTTGAACACTGTTCACTGGAATAAGGATGAAAAACACATTAGTGTGCAAACATGCTTCTGTTTAGGCTGGTTTTAATAATTTGCTAGTTAGTCTATTCCACCAAGACTTAAGCTAAGGGTTTGCTTTTATAAAATTGTTCTTGTCTAGCAACGCAGCTAAGCTAGCATGACAGCACGAGAAAAATTATGTCGAGAGAGACATAAACGTTCCAACTCTTTCTCTGAAACAATGAGGAAAAAGGGAGGAAACCTCTTGTTGATTTGGCAAAAAAGAAATATATGGTTGAATTTGAGAACCTCCTTTTTTTTAAGTCATGCTGTCATGCTAGGCTAGCAGGATAGTTTTACATTTACTTACATGGTATGTTAATACTAGATGGTATTTTCCCAGTGGATGTAACCTCCTCGGGATTGCGCACATCAATTATGACTTTCTCAGGTTGTTGGATCACTTTTAACACATCTTCATAACTGACTACATGTTTTGGGTCAACCATTTTACATAAATTGTTCTTCTTAGATGTAAAATCTCTGTGAAATACTGTAAATAATGGAACTCTATTACTTCTAAGGCTATTGTTACATGACCTGATTTGTCGGGCTGCCAGACCACACCTACAGTACACATTGATACAAAATGTTGATGTGGACATTTCTATATGTGTGGTTGTACAGACATAGTGGTCTGTGGGACCAACAGACCCCGATTGGTGGTGTAACAATAGCTTAATGCTGTAAATATAATTAGTCCTGCCATTAGGGCACCCCTTTTTCACACTGGAAGTTAATTATTTTAAAGAGAAGGTTAGCAACAATTTTTTTACTAAACTAACAGATTGGAAGTATGCAAGATTCTAGCTTCAAAATTAAATTATGGATGTATTTATCCACAATAAACCCGTAACAAACAATAGGATATTTATTATTACAATAAAGCCAGACACAATAAAACAAAGAAAATCACATACACAAAACATTGTATGGAAATAGCATTGAGTCTAGTAGGTATGTCATAGTTAGAACAGCAACAAAAATAATGATGATTGTTAGAAAAGGCAAGTGATAGATGTTTGGGATGTTGCTTTCATCAAAGTCTACAGGAGTTATTTACAATATTAGACACAGTCCAAAAATTAACAAATATAAGTACTGTTTTGTTTGATCCTTAATGGAGATAACTGTATCCTTTTGTTCTTAGGAATATATCTCATGTTTAGAACTCTTGTAGCACTTCTCAAAGATGTTGCAATCATCTTGGTTTTATTTAGTGACACTAAAATTAGAAGAAGATACATTTTTGTATTTTTAGTAGGTAGTGATGCGCCGAGTACCAGTTTTACCGAGTATCCGAGTACCGAGTAATACTCGGTTCAAAAATTACCGAGCCGAGTACTCGGCAGAGTTACTCGGTTCATTAAAATAAGCGCGAAAACAAGTTGCAACGCGCTCAAGACTTGATTATTTTAAACTTACATGCTTGGTTTCTTTATTACTAGCACCCGCAGTTTTACCCGCATAAGTATCGATAAAAAGTTCTTCAGCTCAGTACCTTTGTGTTAAATTTCATCTACTTATATTGGTCCAGCCGTTTGTGCGTGAAGAAGGAATAAACAAACACACAAACTTTCGCATTAAGCTAAGAAGCCAAAATTGTACCCAGATGAAATTAGATCGCGTTACAATTACGTTATATAAATACTAGCTGACCCGGCAAAAAGTTATAAATTATAGATAGTAGCCGATTCTCAGACCTACTAAATACGCATATAAAATTTGGTAAAAATCGGTCTTGCCGTTTCGGAGGAGTACGGTAACTAACATTGTGACATGGAAATTTTATATATAAGATACTAGCTGACCCGGCAAACGTTGTTTTGCCTTATAAATTATAGATACAGATAGTAGCCGATTCTCAGACCTACTGAATACGAATATAAAATTTCATAAAAATTGGTCAAGCCGTTTCGGAGGAGTACGGTAACGTAACTAACATGACTTGGTGACATGGAAATTTTATACAGGGTGAACCATTTAAACGGGCCTTCAGGGGGATATCCTAAACTATAAGTGATAGCAAAAAATGCTAAAAGGAGTCGCGTCCCCGATTTTGACAAAAACTAAAGTGGCATTATTAGATTTTTGACAAATTCATTACCCTAGCCAGGAATCGAACCTTGTGTATTTGCAAAAAATATAAACACCCTATATTATTATACCGATCGATAGTGTTGCTGATGAAAAGCAAATCCTGGAAACAAACATAGTGTGGGAGATCGAGAGAAATGTCTATTTTTTAATAAAAATATGAAATAGTCAGGTATTATGCGTTACCCGTACCTTTTACAACGACCTACTGGATTTGAACGACTACACTAGCATTTATCATCATTACTATTAATTACAGATAATGTGCTAATTTCAAAATTTTACAACACAGCACAAAGCATAAACTTTGAAGCTTAATGAAAGTAGTGAAGGATATCATTTTGAACATTTTTTTGGTATTTTTTTTTTTCAAAAATAGACGTTTCTCGAATTATCACACTATGTTTGTTTCCAGAATTTGCTGTTTATCAGTAACACTATCGATCGGTAGAATAATATAGGATGTTTATTTTTTTTGCAAAAAGACAAGGTTCGATTCCTGGCTAGGGTAATGAATTTTTAAAAAATCAAATAATGGCATTTTAGTTTTTGTCAAAATCGGGGACGCAACTCCTTTCAGCATTTTTCGCTATCTGTTATAGTTTAGGATATCCCCCTGAAGGCCCGTTTAAATGGTTCACCTGTATATTAGATATATTATCCGAGTTACTCGACTTATGAACCGAGTACCGAGGCAGAGTACGAGTAGTAAAAAACTGCCGAGTACCCGAGTAACGAGTACTCGGCAGAGTACTCGGCAGAGTACTCGGCAGAGTACTCGGCGCATCTCTAATTTTTAGCATCTGTGTTCAATATATTTCTCATGCCTTATTTATTATCCAAAGAGTAGTATATTATGGTGCCTATAAAAGTATAAATTAATATGTATTGAGTGGCTAACAACAATGATTGTTTTTCAATTTTTGCCCAAACTTTGGAGGGTGTTACTAGGAATTTCACTAAATTAGCAGATCCTCAGAATAGGATCCGTCCAACTATAGGAATACAGACTCACAATTCTGGAGGGATAGTGACCCTTTCTCAAAAATACATTATTGGTTAAACAGTCGATAGCCACTTATTTAGTAGGTTTTTGTATGAACGTATCCCTGACCATTATGTGAACAAATCAAGACATTTGATTGATGCCTCCATAGGTTATGATCACAAATGATAATTTTGTAAAAATAACTTGAAACTTGATTGGAAATAAAATACACAAAGGAATCTATTGAAGACTTAGGTGCTCGAATACTATTTCAAATCAAAGTAAGGCCTGTTTTCGCGTCACTAGAAATTTTCTGTTGGTTTGTTTGTAGGATTATGGTTTAGTTCTAATAATTCACAGCTCAACATACTTCATTTAATATTTTGAACTATTTATTTATCCCAGATCTGTAGAAATACAATGACCAGTGTTACCAAACCAAAGAAAAATAAGTCGGTAGAAATGTGGGCAAAATATCGGTAGAAAACGGGAGATTTTGTGACTAAATAAAATAAAAAAAATTTAATAATTAATTATAATAAAAAATCAGTCACTTTTGTTGTCATACCAATGCTCTTTTCAGCACAGTACCAAACATCTTTTGTCAATATTAAAATCAAAGCAACAGACCATCCATGTGACGCTTGGAATATAAAAGACCTTCAAACTTCAAGAAGATGAAAATTTGTTTCGTTTTCAATAAATTTATGCTAGAAAAAAAAATCTTTCTACATTAGCCGAAGAGTGAAGTGAAGTGAAAATATATCGAAAACAAATTTTGCCAAAATGGGGAATCACACAAACAGACTTACAGCTCCCCAAAATTCTATTGGGTCATTTGAATTTATACTATTTATAAGTATTCCGAAGTTCTCTCCATTCAGTTCAGTGTCAAGTTTTTGCAGATCGACCGTTAGTTGTTAATTAAATTTGGAAAAGCTCTGCATATGTGGATAATAGCCGATGTAGCTCCGGTTTTTAGATGATTTTTGTAGTAATGATAAAAAGACGGGAGAATTTTATCGCTTTACGGTAGATCGGGAGATTGGTTTGGAAATCAGTAGATCTCCCGTTTAATCGGGAGGTTCGGGAACGCTGACAATGACCAAAGTTCCTACAACTTTCGTAAAATAAAAACAAGATAACAAAATCAAAAACACAGAATGAAAGCACGGCCACAAAACACCACAGACTGCGTTTGTCAGAACACTGACAAAGACAAACAAACGCAAGGAAGCGACACGTCACATGTCTCCGGTGTTCTTACCAGAGACCAGTCGGACTTGCGCACGAAGGGTTCCGTATTATTATCACAAAAAATTGTTGTATGAGGCCCCGTTTAAATATCTATTTTTTTTATTCTTTTATACTTAGCTTCTTTATTTAGTAAAAATACATCACACTTCTTTAGTTATTTTATTTACTAGCTGCGACCCCTGGGTTATACACGCGTGATCCCGCAGGTTTATTGGGATCAATATTATTCTTTGTTACTCTCCATTAGGGATACCAGATGAAAAAAACAAAAGTCCTGAGAAAAGTCCTGATTTCCACCAAAAAATCCTGAGATTTTTCACACTCTGTTTTTTTTCCCCATACTTATTTACAATTTTAATACTCGTAATTGGGATGGCAGCGTTATAAATAGGTGTTAATTTTATGCAATTATTACCACAGAATGATTATTAGAAGATACCAAATGATTCTGACCAAATGGTTAATTTTAGTTGTACAATTATTACCAAAGGATAAGTTACCTACTAAATATTAGGTACCTATGGTAAAACTGATTAGCAGCACTATTTTTGAAGTACTATAAAATACAGTCGTAAAGAAATGCTGATTGAATTCAAGAAAAAATGCACCAGTAGTAGGTTTATTTTTAGTTTGTTTACTTTTTACTAAAAAAAATCTTTAATTGAGTTGGTATATTGTTGAAATTTCTAAAAATCCTGAGATTTTAAGAGATTTGCGAAATCTGCCCGCAATCCTGAGAAATGTCCAAAAATCCTGAGATCTCAGGACAAATCCGGAGATGTGGTAACCCTACTCTCCATTACTTAAATTTTCTCTATGCAAATTTTCATCCAAATCGGTTGAGCCTTTTGACAGTGAACAAACAAATAAATATATAAAAACATACCAACTCTGCGATTTATAATATTAGTGTGAAGTGTGATTTGATTACTAATCGACGCCCTTAGTGGCACGTCGGGGGAAGTCCCGACTGCAATACAGGAGGTTGCGGTTTCGATTCCCGCCGGGTGCAAGTATTTATGCTTAAAAATAAATATTTGTATCTGGTCTGGGTGTTTTCTAGGTATCATACAATGTAAGTATTTACACTCGGGGACTGCCGCGGTAAAGCTTTAGCATAGCATTTTTATTTTCTTAGGCTTCGTAGCAGACGGAGTGGGGGGTGTTAGGTTTTATTTTCGTTACGGAGTTTATTAATTCGGTCGCCGCGCCGCGCTCATAAACCGCGATAAAAGCTACGCAATAGCTTAAAAGTATAATATGTGTATATCTGTTGTCTAGTCCCATAGTACAAGCCTAGTACTTAGTTTGGGGCTAGATTGCGCTGTGTTTAACGTTCGTGCAATATTTATATATTTATAATCTGTGCCGTTTCTTCATTTATAATATTAATTTAATTATTTATTTAATTGATTAAGTATAATAATGAATGAATATAAATTAATAATAATATCTATTTTGTGTTGTCCTTTTTGTAGCAAAACACCACGACTATAACTCCACCGCACACCACAAAGAAAAATTATTTCCTTTCTACCGTACCTACAATAAACCGTCGAATTTGGAACACATATTTATACCTCACAATTATTATTGGCACAATGGGGTGGCACACGCAAAGCTGTGAGCAGATGGCGCTAGGGTCGGATGATCTTTTTTTTATGATGGTCTGTCTCCCACAAATGAAAACGCCGAGGTTTTTTTTTCGGTCTGAGACCGATATGGCCAATTTGGCGCCTAGAGTTGTAAAACACCTGTTTGACAATTCTTGATTCAAACCTAAGATCAGCAAGGCTACCGCGGTTCTTCCGTCGCCGTCGGAATCGGATTCATTTGACAGTTGACAGCCGAATTTCGCACCGCGAAAATTAATAATCGACGCGTCGATTACTCATGGAAAGCTACCGCGGTTCTTCCGTCGGAATCGGCATCGGATTCATTTGACAGTTGACAGCCGAATTTCGAACCGCGAAAATTTCAAATCGCCGCGTCGATTACTCATATTGATGCCGAAGCCAAATTGAATGAATGCAACACAGACAGAATTGAATTGAAGATTTTGCAAGAAAATCTTCAAATCGACGGCTGACGGCCATGGATGCGCGGTTTTAAAATTGAAAACTCCGCTGTCAGAGATGTCAAACTACTGCGTCGGGATCGAGTTGCTGTCAACGGAAGAACCGCGGTAGCTTTCCATATGATTCCGACGACAAATTGAATGAATGAAAATGGGAGTTTTGACAGAAAATCTTACAACCGACGGCTGACTGTCATCGATTTGAAGTCGACGAGTAACTGTCAAATAAAAACAAGGGTTATTATTTTCGCGCGTTTAATTTTCCATTGTACTGTAGTATAGTGTTACAGTGAAAAATGCCTTGGGTTGCTCTCATGGTTGCTGCGGAGGAGGAACGGCTTAACCCTTTACCGCATGTCGTGCCAGATATGGCACGCTAAAGAAATTTAAGTATAATTTGAATGATACACAGTCTATGTTTGTATAAAATAAACAATCTAATAGCACGTGAGTGATGAAATGTATTAACATCAATTGCAGCTTGTTGTTATTTTCTGTTGCGGGTAGATTGATGTACAAAGTTGAAGTTTCGGCATTTTGTACGCCGCTCTCATTTGCAACGATTGCATTGCATATATTTTGTGTTCTATCGAAAAAATAAATTGGTTGTTATTTTGCGGTGTAAATATAATGGATCCACTACGATTCTACGGCAAGAAACGTAAGAAAAATTAATTACAACTTACTGATAATAGCTATGAAACCTTGTGCCTAATATGGCACTCCATGCAATAAAGGAAAAATATACTAGCCATATATGGCACACCATTCAGTTAGGTACTCAGACATATATGGAACAAAATGCAGTAGTGAAATAATATTTAGCGTAGCATTTTTTTTATTTTTCAATTAACTAATTACACTTTTGGGTGTGTGTGCTATTATTTAAAGTTTAAATAGGTACTTATAACTGACCGAGTGAGTGAAGCTTATCGTTTTTTAGGGTTTCCGTACTTAGGTGACCATTTGAGCACTATCTCCAAGATCGTAAGAAATGATGTGATCTAAGATGTAGCAAGCCCAACTAGATGATAGACAGAGGGAAGTTCAAGATCCGACCCGTCTTTTTAGTGGCTGCACCGGCCCATATATAAAAACACGAATAATTCCGCTTGTGCTAAGAATTAGGCTGGCGAGTGAATGGACTGGAGATCGGCAGCGTTGCAAATATTGCGATCATAAGTCATTTGTTCGTTGCGAAAAATGTATGATGCATTTTTGTCTAAATAAAGATCGTAATTGTTTTAAATCTTTCTATGAACTTTGGTTTAATTAAAAATTATTATTTTTTCTTCATAAAAACTTGTTTTGTTATTTAGTTCTATTAAAAAATTATGTCATCGCATCAACTGCATGGCGTTCCCAATATGGCACAACCTATTTTATTACCACTAACGCATACAATTCCTATCTAGTTTTTTCTAAATATACTCTTTGGAAACATGTATATATTTTTTTGATATTTTTCCTATGCTTTAAATAGGCTTAAATATCCACTGTATTTTTTAAACAAAAACAAAAATTCCATGCGGTAAAGGGTTAAAAAAGTGAATAACGAACGCCGAGGGATTACGTTCCGTTACCTACACACGCATTATTTATGAATATAATGAAATAATTATATTTACGTTCAAATGTAAGTAATTTACATTTTTTAAGAAAAGTCTAAATCTTTTAATATACAAATTGTAATAAATTATAACAACTTTTTTGTCCCGTAATGTTTAACATTGTAATGTTTGTTGCGTAAATCGGACCGGATTCCGACGCTCTTTTTCCATTCATTCATGTTCATTCGGTATTGTGACGGCTGTCAAATGGATGTCAAACACGCTTGCGCGGTGTCAAATATGTCAAACTACCGCGTCGGAATCGAGTTGCTGTCATCGGAAGAACCGCGGTAGCTTTCCAGTCGACCAACGCTCTCTGCCGCGATAAAAAGTTAGTGTTCCTCCTCACTAGGCCAAGGCTCATAGAGTGCGTTTCATCTTTAAATTCGTATGCCGTCATGTTGGTAGCAAAACAAAAAAGGTGCAAAATACAAAAAAATAATGTCCTACCTTAAATTTAGGGGGATTTGTGTATAAAGAATGAATGAACGAATCTTCCTGTATTCAAGGTTTAGGGTATAGCACATTCAAGATATTAAGGCAAGACTTTTTTGTTTTGCTACCAACATGACGGCATAGATAATAGGTGATCAAACGAACTTACCAAGTGAAGTTCGATCATTATAATATGAATTGGTTAATTCGAAGATATATTATGTTTAACTAGTAGTCCCCTTGACATACAGGCAATGACGTACGTATTTTTAGAGAAAATTTAAAAAGTAACAGTTTTACTTCTACCTATCCTCACTCCTGCCGCTTTTACCTCATTCTGTTTAGAGTTTGAAGCAAAACTTCAAGAAGATATTAACTGGGTTTTTGTATAATTAACAACCGTTATAAGGGTGAGGCGGGTGGTTATATATCTTCGAATTAACCAATTCATATTATAATGATCGAACTTCACTTGGTAAGTTCGTTTGATCACCTATAATATAGCATTGGTTAATTCTCGATATATTATGTTTAACTAGTAGATATTCAGAGTGGTAATAAGTTTTGCTTTCCATGTAGGTCTTAGACATTTGAAATGAAATAATCTAAGTTGAGTATCGAACATAGATATTTATTTCCCGTCTCTAGTCATCTAATATACTAACCCTTACTTGACCATTGGTGAGTAAGAATTTGAAGGTAAAGACCGTGAGTTTAAGATTTAAGGATATGAATTTCTAAGATAATAATCAAAAATCATTAATGTTAACAAAATAATGTTAATCTACTCTTTAGACGTCGCGTCGGCACAGAGCCGGTATTAGCAGTCCCGCGTTCCGGGATTGGCGTTTTGATTATTTCGTAAATTATGGTGAAATGTGCACAATACTTATCTTAAAAAGAAAAATTAAAGTTTTTACTTAGCAGTGCACTGGGCTAAATGACTGTTTGATAGGTTAATTTTATTCAAATTTGTTCCAAAGGTAATTTTGAATTTTGAGCAATTTATAGTTGTGTATTTACATCGTTATCGTGACATGCGTGCCTTACATCATGGTACAAAGATGTCGCATTATGTATGGAGCAGTTCGTGACTCAAGTATAGGTCTTTTTCGGTTTTCCAAATGTGTTGATTTCTACTTGATTAGTTAGTATTTGTGAAGTATCGCCAGATAGTTAAACATTCTGTATCAGGGTTAATTTTCTTTGATTCAGAATTTCGACAAATTGTTTTTATTCTTGATATAAAAATCGATTATCCGGCTAATACTGCTGGTCCTGCACCGTTGCCTAATGCGCCTATTTAAATGGCATGTGTGAATTGTTTACCACTAATTCCATTTAGGTATATTATACAGTAGGTACCGTGGTTTTAATATTGAATCAAATGTTAACGTTATTTATGACTTTGGCAAAATATTTTTAACTGTATAGTAAAAATAGCCAAAAGCTACAGGTAACAAAACTGTGAAATTCCTTAATAAAACATAAATGAATGGATCCACTTGAGTATGTTTACCTGTTGTGGTATAAAGCCATCCCTGAGTGTAGGGTGGCTTGGTAGGAGTATACGGAGGAAACCAATTGAATTGTTCGTGCAATGTACAACGCCATATTTGAGGCGATTTGTCGATGATAGCTAAGCTTGAATCAGATCGGATTGGTAAAGATAAATTTAATTTACTGTTTCTATATGAGATGTGTTTGCACCGGGATTCGATGATTATTTTACTCCCAGGGTTTACTAGCACGGTATATAATATATGTAAATATTTTTTCCTTCTATTGCAGAAGATTGTCTACGAGTCAGGGCTAGCACTGAAAGGCGCCGGTGGCACTTAGTATAGGTACTAGGTACAATCTTGTTTCAAATATAAATATATTAAAAATTCAAATATATAAAATCAAATTTATTGAAATTGAAATTGTTGCAATTGAATCTTAAAGCGCTAATTTCTAATTTTTCGTCTAATCTTAAGCATTTCCACTGGTTAAGAGTTTCATTAGCGTTCTGTGCCTAATTCTCGTATGTGAATTTTTACCTAATAATAAATATCCAGTGTGAATAAATTGAGCGTATAACTATTTTTAGGAAATATTAACTTTGTCACGATCTTATTGTGCAAAATGGAGTTGAAATTTCGTTTCAGCTATTATAAGATATTATTTTGTTACAATATGGTTAAAATAGTTATATTTGGAATATTTAAGGGCTTGTTCGAAATGAGGCCATACTCGACAATGAGTTGTTAAAGGTTTTCTAATTACAAAGGTATGATCGGTATTCAGCTAAAGCTGCCACTTTATTATATTCATATAATTATTATATAATCTGTGATTCGCAGACTAAATGAGTTACTGTCATAGGCAGTATGACGTAACTGATTTTTACCTATATTGAAACGGTGTTATTATATACAGATATATATTTTATTAATAAAAAATTTAGGGCATGCCATGTTGCGGAACAATTGCCAAGTCAAACGGTAGGGTCGTCAGGAGACGAAGTATTTTCCCTGTACTTCCCGCTCCCCCCCTTGTTTTGACGGGCGCGTAAATGTTTTTCTGTGGTTGCAGCGTGCAGATTGAGTGCCCGTCGTAATATCCTAAGTTTTACTTTAACTAAATACTGGGTGAGGTTGGCCATCCAGAGATGTCTCCAGTCTCCTATAGAGGATGCCGCGTGGGAACGACCTTGATAAAACTATAATTGTGTTTTGTTTAGTATTTAGTTATTTTATTTTTGTTAGTTATAGTTATCTATAATGATATGTATTTTGTTTTTAAGGTAAAAAGATTTTTCTTTGTCTTATGACATTTTTCGTCTATGGGGGAACTCTAGTATTATATGTTATCCGAAAACTATTTTGTCCTTTTCGGTGTCAAGTGAGGATGTCTTCAGCCTTCAAGTACACCAAAGTCAATCACAGCAATTGTTCGTCTAAGCGTGTAAAACAAAGCAGAAGCCCCTTTCAATTTGATCGACCTCACCAGGGCACATGATGTATTGGCGTAGGTCGGTTAATAAACAACAACTAAGTTACTCATAACTTTCGATTCTAAAGTCAGATTAAATTGAGTTTTCATTCTGCAGATGCAATTGGCTAGGCTAGTTCTTCCTTATAGCAGCCGAGTCGGGTCTGCGTAAGGTTCCGTTATTGGCATTTAAAAATGGTCGAGTTTGTTTTTTGGATTATATAATCATATAACCTACCTGAAACACCATAAGCAACACGCTGTTTACTGTATGTAAACATTGTAATAATTTTATTGTGGGCGTGATTACAATAAACAAATAAAAGCCATATATGTATATATATATTGTGTAGGGCTCGTTCAACAAAAAAAACACGTCCCAATTTACCAATAAGTTGGTATACCTGTGAAAACATTCTACTGGGATAAAGTATTTAAGTGTTGGACCAGTTATTAATGTCAAAACACCTTAAAAAAAATACTTTTGAGATAACTTACAGTTACTTGTATATAAGTGGTTTATGGTAAACTATTGTAAGGGTAATTGTATTTAGATAGAAATAACATTACTTAGGAAAGAAGAGTTACCTTACATATGTGTGACTCGCAGTCATAGGTACATAACAATATTTACAGGTACATATACTCAAAAACAAATGTGGCGTAGGAGCTACCTCTTCACCACTAGGAACTAAGTCAACATCGGAGTTGGTTTTGGGCGTTGCTTCGCCTATGGCAAGCGTGTTGGATGTCATTGTTTTTTACCATGTACAATATTTTTTCCGATCTGGCTGTCGCAATAATGTACTAGTTTGCCATTCCGAGGATATTTGTGATATTATTGTGTATCTAGGTAAAATTACCTAGATTGTAACTAGCAGTTTGCTTCTATTTATGAATGACTCCTATTCAAGCGTAACAAACATAAAAAAAAAAAAAATATATATATTTAAGAATGAATTTTTATTAGGTACCCCAAGGTACCACGCGTGTAGGTATGAATACTCAAAAGTTAACTCGCAGTTAACTTCTGTATGAGTGACTCGCAGTCAAACATAACAAATATTTAGGAATAAATCACTTATTAGGTGCCGAAAGGTACCGTGTGTAGGTGTAAAACACCTGGAAGATAACTCGCAGTTAACTTCCGTATGAGTGACTTGCAGTCAAACATACCGATGATGTACATGTACAATTAGGAATAAATTCCTTATTCGGTGCCGAAAGGTACCGTTTGTGGGTGTAAAACACCTGGAAGATAACCCGCAGTTAACTTCCGTATGAGTGACCCGCAGTCAAACATACCCATGATGTACATGTACAATTAGGAATAAGTTCCTTATTCGGTGCCGAAAGGTACCGTTTGTGGGTGTAAGACACCTGGAAGATAACCCGCAGTTAACTTCCGTATGAGTGACCCGCAGTCAAACATACCGATGATGTACATGTACAATTAGGAATAAATTCCTTATTCGGTGCCGAAAGGTACCGTTTGTGGGTGTAAAACACCTGGAAGATAACCCGCAGTTAACTTCCGTATGAGTGACCCGCAGTCAAACATACCGATGATGTACATGTACAATTAGGAATAAATTCCTTATTCGGTGCCGAAAGGTACCGTTTGTGGGTGTAAAACACCTGGAAGATAACCCGCAGTTAACTTCCGTATGAGTGACCCGCAGTCAAACATACCGATGATGTACATGTACAATTAGGAATAAATTCCTTATTCGGTGCCGAAAGGTACCGTTTGTGGGTGTAAAACACCTGGAAGATAACCCGCAGTTAACTTCCGTATGAGTGACCCGCAGTCAAACATACCGATGATGTACATGTACAATTAGGAATAAATTCCTTATTCGGTGCCGAAAGGTACCGTTTGTGGGTGTAAAACACCTGGAAGATAACCCGCAGTTAACTTCCGTATGAGTGACCCGCAGTCAAACATACTGATTATGTACATGTACAATTAGGAATAAATTCCTTATTCGGTGGCGAAAGGTACCATGTGTGTAGGTATAAAATACCTATAAGATAAGTCGCAGTTAACTTCTGTAAGCGTGACTAGCAGTCAAACATTAAAAGCGATATTGGATAACGATTTGACATTTTACTATTTAAAATAATTGAATTTAGTTCGCCACGCTCCCGGATGGAATAGGAACTAGCCGAAACCGGACGGGTTTCGAGCAACAGCTAGTAATAAATAGGGACATTGTCAGATGCCCTGGAAGGTAAGTCGCATTTTCTTCTGGATAAATGACTTATTGTCGGACATACCGGCTACATGCCTGTTGTGTTATGTATTTGGTTTTTGCCAAGGTTAATAAAGAACCTAGTGAATAGGTAAAATTAGGTGAAAGTTAACTCGTGGTTAAGTTTCGTATGAGTGCCTTGCACTCGAACATAACAGGCACATAGGCATTTCATTTAAACAAGGTTGGTAATTGCATAATGAGTAGGTAGAATTACCTATTAGATAACACATAACGCTCGTACGAGTTGTGTTTAAACGTTAAATTTGAATTAAGTATTTTTGAGGGTAGTTGCATAATGTTTTCCAAATTGCAAATTGATTCCAGAGAATTGATTGTAAGATTCGATAAATTAATATCTAGATGATGAGATTTTTGAAGGGCTTAATTGCATATGGAATTTTTCGAAAATAAATTTCAGACCACAAATATGAATATTTGTGGAACGATTTTAAAATGCAACTACCAACGAACAAAAATTTCAAAAGAACGTTACTTTGCAATAGTGAACGTTTAACTTTTATTGATATTAAATGTTATAAATTACTCACATTTTTCTTCTTCTTTTTTCGTTTTTTACAAGACAACTTGGTAACGTCTTGTCACTGCCACGTACGAAAAAGGAATGAGGTAAAAGCGGCAGGAGTGAGGATAGGTAGAAGTAAAACTGTTACTTTTTAAATTTTCTCTAAAAATACGTACGTCATTGCCTGTATGTCAAGGGGACTACTAGTTAAACATAATATATCGAGAATTAACCAATGCTATATTATTAAAGATGAAACGCACTATACCTGGATTAAAGATCTCTTTATATTAAGGGCTGCTAAAATAAAATGACCATACTATTTTCGAATCTAAAAGCTGCTCAAAGCTTAAAAACAATTTAGGTTTAAGAGTTTAATTGTATAAGTTGTACTCAAATAAGAAGCGTTTTTGTATGCGGCCGTTATTAATAGGGTCCGATTTTTACACTTTTGGTACGGAACCTTAAAACCGTAAAAAGATATCATGAAAACGTCTGCATCGAGAATCCGGGGCCAAAAAAGGAAAAAAAAACTAACTCAACATTGACAACGACGACGTAAGCAAAGGTATTTCAACAAAGGGATGGGAAAGCGACGGTTACGTAACTTTCATAAAATCGAGCAATTTCACATCGATTGGTTATTCGATTTCCTGTTCTAAGTAGAATAATTAATTTAATTCTCGCGAGCGATGCTGTGGCATAAATTGGAAAATTGATTGTGCCATAAATTGGGAAATTGATTATGCCTTTTTTAGTTTCTAATTATTTTATAACTTTTCTGTACCAGTACCTTGTATTCCGTTTGATAAATAAATAAAAGTAGGTAGTAGAATAAAAATAAATAAACTTTTTTTGCTAAGTTAACCATATCATACATAAAAAGTTTTGAAAATGAGATTGAGATACACGAAAAAGACCTAATAGAGTAGAACTTAGCAAAAAAAAAGTTTATTACTTTCCACAGTTACAAATTGTGTATAAAATAGAGGAATAAATTGATATAAAATAATTGGACATAATGGCCTTTATTAGTTAGTGTGATAGGTTTCCACAGTTGCAAATTGGGTATAAAATTAATACAAAATTGAAGAATACATTTATATAAAAATAATGGACATACCTATGTTTTTATTAGTTATTTAATACATTTTCATTTTTTTACAAAAATATTTACTTAACCAATAATATTATTCCCTGATTATCCCATTAAGAATTCGTTTTGTTAAGTATCACTATCATTCATTACATAGTATAAGTCGCTTTGCATGCATAAATATTTAAAACAACGGATTTTGATGTGGTTTTAATTGATTGAGTGATTCAAGAGGAAGTTTATATCTATAATACACACCCGTGCAAAGCAGGGATGTGCCGCTAGTTTTAACAAAATGTGAAAATGTGAATGAGTATATAAGTTGGTATAAAAAACTGGAAATTAGAAATAATTTTGAATAAAAATATAATCAGTCTTTTTAGAAAATAAAATGTCAATGTTATATTATAATAATAATGATTACTCATACATTATATTACATAATCTATTGTTTTATTTAGAAACTCATCGGTTACCTATTCATTATATATGTTATAGGCAATGTGTATAATCCGGCATTGTATAGAATGCCTAGGCATTGTATACATTGTCTAAAACGTTCAGGCAATGTGTATAATACGATTCATTTCATGCATTGCCTAGGTATTGTATAAAATGCCCGAAGCGCATCAGGCAATGTGTATAATGAACGACGGCAGCGGTCGCCGAAGCGCCTAATACTATAAATAAAAACATTATTAACATTTATTTCATTTAAGTACAGTGCGATTTTTATACATCACGCCTTTTTTATTTACAGAATAAGGCGCTGCGTGTAATCATGTTCTAACATTAACCTAACCTAACCAAGTCGGGGTGCTCCGTTTAGTTTTTCCGTGCTTTAGATAGTTAGATAGCATCGGGATTTTAACTGTAAATATTTTAATATTAGACACCTATTCGAATACGTACCCCCCCCAAACCCCCTGCTAATTGCTATCTAACTATCTAAAGCACGGAAAAACTAAACGGAGCACCCCGACTTGGTTAGGTTAGGTTAATGTTAGAACATGATTACACGCAGCGCTTTGGCGAGCGAGCGTAGCGAGTGTGCCGCGGCAGCGGTCGCCAAAGCGCCTTATTCTGTAAATAAAAAAGGCGTAATGTATAAAAATCGAAACGCTGTCTACGCAAAAAAACACGTTACATACATTACCTATGCGTCAACCGGCATTCTATACAATGCCTAGGTATTCCATACATTTCCTAGGTAAAGTGTAAAATAGTTTGAACATTCAATATCATTTCACACATTGCCTGGACGACCCCGGCATTCTATACAATACCTAGGAAATGTATAGAATGCCTGCATTATACACATTGCCTATAACATATACATAATAATAGTGTAAAATGTAATTTCTCTTCACTCTGTGTAAGATAATAAAATAACAAAACATAGTAAAAAAAATATTCTAACCGACTTTTCGTCATTTCATTAATGTTGTTATTTCAACTGAGTAGGTACCTACTGCTTTGGCGAATAATTTAAATTTAAATACAGGTGAAACTGACCTTTGAGTATTAAACATAGAAAATCAAACTTCTACTGGAGCTTTTAATAAAACTGATACTAATAATTATGAGCTAGTTGTAACCATTGTGTTGTGATACAGTTGTATTTTCTTGGATTGATTAACCTAATTGCTTGCCATTTTTTCAAAATATTTCTTCTTTGCATCTGGGTTAGGTATAATCTGTAAAATTAAACACTTGCTGATAAGGTAGTTACTTGCAAATAAATTACTTGCTCCGCGGGTTCACCCGCGTTAGTTCGACCCGGTGGAACACTCAAGAGTTTCCATGGCTGACTCAGACTTTAGCTAATAACCACTTCTAATTGCATTTCAATGTAAAGTATACTTCGGTGAATACCGAATTGTAATCAGTTTAGAAGTTTTAAAATGCGTAAGAATCACAGAAAGCAGACACAAACGTTTTTGACCAGCCGTTTTTATTTGGTTTTAAAAAAATATTTGACTGCTTCTGCTAAGTGACCTAAACTCCTTGAAATATTTAAAAAGAAAAATACATCTTAAAAAATTCACTCGTGGCGAATTCCCGGGGAATCCGCGTGGTGTAGTTCGTTATGACGCTGGGGTACAGACCCAGAGACGAGAGTTAGAACCTAGCCGCAAGTGAATTTTTGAGATTTTTTTTACTTAAAAATAATGCTAGCAGATATGCCTAGCTAGAGCATTAAAAATGAAATTACGAGATCTACACTTATCTATGTTAATTTGCGTCCAAGTACAGAATGTTTGTCCTCACTTCCTTAATTATAGGTACAAGCTACAACCCGCGTTTTCACCCGCACAAGTCCCAATCCCTTAGAGTATAGGAATAAAATGTGGCCTATCCCAGAGATACAAAGTATCTTCATACCAAATTTCATTGAAATCGGTCTAGTGATTTCGGAGATTACCCCCAACATACATACATACCTACATGTTACCAACAACGTTACCTCTTTATAATATTAGTATAGATAGACATATTATACTTACTGTGTCTTGTCCAGGTTTCCACCCTGCCGGACACACCTCTCCGTGTGAATCTGTATATTGGAATGCTTGAACAAGTCTCAATGTCTCATCTACAGAGCGACCAACTGGCAAATCATTCATTGTGATCTGCCTTAATACTCCTTTATCATCGATAATGAAAAGGCCACGAAGTGTATGACCTAAATCTTCAAGGTATACTCCGTAATCTTTTGCGATTGAATGGCTTAAATCGCTAAGCAGTGGAATGTTTATTTTACCAAGACCACCTTCTTTCCGTGGTGTATTTATCCAAGCTAAATGAGTAAAATGTGAATCAACAGAGCAAGCGACTACTTCAGTGTTAATTTTTCTGAATTCTTCCACTCTTTCAGAAAATGCCAATATTTCAGTTGGACATACAAATGTGCTGAAATGATAAGCTCACTTTAATATTATATTATATAATAAAATTATACTTATCTAATCATGTCTATTTTCTTGATTAATAAAATTGGGTTTGATTTCATGAGTTCTTTGATTTAACTTAACTTTAAAATAAATGCTACTTTGTACATGACTAAATTTATACTACATAGTATAAATTTATCATTAATCTATGTTTTAACAACAGTAATAAGTAGTGAATTTTATCCATAGTTAATCATATAAGTAGGTAAAATTAAGAAAAACTTTAAAGCTCTGCATAAGTCATAAAACCACTCTAACTCTAATATATTGGTTGCTTGTCTATACCTACCTACATTGTATTATAATGACAATAATAATTATATCAGCTAAGATGGTTAATTATTATCTTGGGTAGGTACTTACAAGTCCAAAGGGTAAAAGAAGAACACCAAGTATTTTCCTTTGAAGCTAGATAAAGACAACTGGGTGAATTCACCATTGATAACTGCAGTTGCCTCCCACTCAGGGGCCGGTTTCGAAACTGAAAGGTTATAAAACAAAAACGTAAATTAAGGAGTTTATTGACAGAAATTAAATATTCAATTTACTGTAATTTCTTTTGTAGTAATTGGCACTTACTCATTGCTTTTGTAAATTGCAGTTTATGATCAACTTTTCTAGCTCCTCCTGGGAAAACATTGCCGCTTCCAAAAGAATAACAAGAGTCAGTTTCGAACAATGATGATTTACAGTAATTTGTACTTAATATTATAAATAGTGACAATAATAAATAAGTCATTGTTGTGTAGTTATAAGGTATATTTTTGAGGGGTTAAAATATTTAATTTAATACGCACAGCCACTAACTGCTTACGACTACAAAACAAATCAACAGCAAACGTAGTGGATAGAATCTCTTTGGCAATTTTAGTGACGCAAGGTAAGCGTCTATCTTTGATAACATTTAACGTGCGGGTTTATAATGGAAAAAAATATATATTGCTAAAAAAAAATAAGTGGGGAAATAATATATTAATAATAATAAATAATAGATAAATACACAAGACCCAGTCTTAAAAATTATAAGTTAGATCCGATTATTTCTGAATAAGAAGTGGAATCGATATCATAGAGTTAGCGAGTAATCGATTCATTCTTTGGTATGAACGATGCACGAATGAACAATGTCACATCACTATAATTTATTGTGCGTGCGCTTCGGTTCGATCGCATTTTGCGATTATTTTTCGTGTTTTTGTGTTTTCAATGTAAATTTTAATATAAAAATGAATTTAATTTTTACTATTAAATTTGCATTGTAACTATTTAAGTCAAAAGTCCATCGCAAGTTCTTGCGGTAAGTCTGAAAATTGTAATTTACAATCTACTTGTCGTTCATTATGGCGGTCCCAAGTTATTGTTGGAAGTTGTAGGTAAATAATTTGTGCGAGCAAAAAAATTGTGTCTAATGTGGTTGTGTATTTGGGGGGGTTCATTTTAGATGGACATACCGGATGAGAACGTTTTAGATGTCGACCTTTTACCTGAAGACGGTTCAGAGGAGGAGGGCGAAGCCCCGCCATCATCAGGTTAGTAATTTTCATACAGCAACTACCGCTGGTCTGTGCCGCCCGGTTTTCGCGTATGTCTCCCGTCTGTAAATAGGTATACATTTAATAATCCGTTTGAAATAAATTATCAGCTAATTAGTTTATGAAATCAATTTGCACAAAACTGTGCCTACTGCCTACACAGCCGGGCGACTGACTCTACATCTATTACTACACAGACCAACGGATTAGATAGGTACATTTCAGTAACCTTTAGTCGGTTATCTAGAGTTCTACCCTGGTGGCCCGGGGTCGACACCGACGTCATGCGCGTCATCGCCTCGCGGTGAAGAACCTGCGTCCCCTCACGGCGTCGTGTCCCAACCTTCGTTCTTCCACCATCAAGGCTACACGAGGCCATTCTTTACAGCTGGCCGTAGAGGACCAGGACGACCTAGGAAGGAAGGTCCTAAGTTAACGAGAGAGGGGAAAATTGTCAGAAGGTTAGTCGAGAAATTTCTTAGATTTACAAGTGGTGTTGGCTTTGGTGAGCTTTGCTTGAGTATCATTGTATTGATTGTCATGCTAAAATGTTTTACCTGTTGTTATTCTGTCCTCGTCCATGTATGACTTTATTCATTTAGTTCCAAACAAGTCTATAAGTAGTGTATTAATTAATACAAATTATCCTAATGCTAATAAAATTATAATCTAATTTCAATGTTAAATATGTCTATTTGGACTTATGGAATTAAGATTTTCTATAATCTAATCAGAATCCAGATTGTGAATTCTTCTTGAATTGAAATATTATGGCCTGCATCTCTTCATTCTCTTACGACTGAGGCACGTAGCGACATTTACCGGCTACTTTGCAGATTACCGGCTTGCATTTTTATAGTACCCATTCTTGGCTTTTTACTCTTAATCTTTTTCACTATTTAAAAAGACACACAACTACATAACACAACAGCTCATGGTCCAAAGA
Source organism: Idaea biselata (assembly GCA_958496205.1). Classification (NCBI taxonomy): domain Eukaryota; kingdom Metazoa; phylum Arthropoda; class Insecta; order Lepidoptera; family Geometridae; genus Idaea; species Idaea biselata. Next base: position 28,107,441 of record OY292398.1, read on the forward strand.
CCGATCGCAGATAGAAGATTAAACCTAAAAAAAAACTATTAAAAAAATCTAACATAATTATTATTAATTATAGCATCCAAAAAATTATACATGTTTTAATTTAGGTACAGAGGAGGAGGCCCGGGGTCTCTGAGAGGTGCTAAAAGACACCGTGGCAGTCGAGACGATGCTTTAGAAGAGATGATGGAAGAAGATGACTTTCAAATGCCAGCTGTGCCTGAAGAACCACCTTATATGCCAGAGAAATGGTAATTTTAATGTCAATGAAACTGTCATTTATTTTCAATCTATAATCTATTTTATAACATCAATTAATAATAATCAATAATCAATCATTTATTTGCGAATAAAGGTAAGTATACAAAGACGTTACAGAATAATAAATGATCTCTCTATTCTACCCATTAGGTGTGCAAATTACAATAAGTTAATGTCAATTAAGAAATATACTTGTGCTAAAAATATTGTCAGAGAAAAATACATCGGTATTGTCGGTATAACACCTTGTGCTCTTAACAATATCTATGTATAATGCCAAGTGCCTGTAATTCATTTAACACACACAGAATTATGTTCATTTATGTTTACTCCTACATTATGTCTTTGATAATGAACTGATCTCTAATAGGAAAATTTTAAAGAAAGATATATTTTCCTTGAAAATATTTGTAGTGAATATGCCTAGCTAGAGCATTAAGAGGATAGTCTCCATTCTCTTTCTCCATACAAACGTAGTTTAAATTTTCCTCCCTGGATAAAGACATTAGAGCAAATATGTTTATGCCATAAAATTTATATCTGTCATGCTCATGACTATGCATCTATATCTACATATTATTATTTTAATTAGAAAATAAAAAAAAAAAAAAAGGTAGATGCATTGTCATGCATGACAGATATAGGTTTTATGGCATAAACATATTTATTTGCTCTAATGTCTTTATCCAGGGAGGAAAATTTAAACTACGTTTGTATGGAGAAAGAGAATGGAGACTATCCTCTTAAGGGTGTTTATTCCATTATCTTTCTCCATACAAACGTAGTTTACGTTTTCCTCCCTGGATAAAGACATTAGTTAGACCAATATGTTTATGCCATAAAACTTATATCTGGCATGACTATTCATCTTCCGAATTATTTTTTTCATTTTTTATTTTTTATTATTATTTTAATTAGAAAAAAAAAAGGTTCGGTCATTGACAAGACATGACAGATATAGGTTTTATGGCATAAACATATTTGCTCTAATGTCTTTATCCAGGGAGGAAAACGTAAACTACGTTTGTATGGAGAAAGATAATGGAATGAACCCTCTTAAAAATAAAATTAAGAAAACCCAGTAATAAAAAAGAAAAGTTTCTCTTCTGTTTTCACGATGTTGGATTTATATTAAACTCATTTTTCCCGTCTACCTCTGAGGATCTGATCTAAACTCCCCGGATCCGTAAAGATCATGAAATGTAGGGCATTAATAAAATGCCTAAATAATTAGACCAACATGATTAACAACTTAACTATCCCTCTACAATAAATATCTCTACTGCCCCACATCCGTAATTTTATCCCATTTGAAAGTCTATACAAAATCAATATATTTTTTTGCTATACGTTCGCATATTTTCCTTTAGTATATATACCATGCTCATAAAAAAAATATGTCTGAAAATTGAGTTGAAAAAATGAGTCACCTGTGACTCCTGGACTTATTCCAAAAGTTCAGCGTGAGTCGTATGTGACTCACTGGACAGTTAAGTTGTTAAAAATGAAAATATGAGATTAATTTTTGAAATCATTAGTTATAGCTAGAGTTTGATAAAGTTCAATTTATTCCTCAGGCCAGGCAAAGTATGCGCTCTTTGTAACCTGAGCGAGCGTAGCCAGCTAGGACAGGGCGAAATGCGCCAGTTTCCATGCAGCGTCGAGGGTGATGGAAGCACCACACCTGGCATATCCAACTCTGGGGGCGCCACTCCAACTAGCACGGCCACACCCACCAGCACTCCAACTACTCCGGTACCTCCAGGCCTGGTGTCTCCGCCTCCAGAGCTGGTCGATCCCAATCAACATCCTTTGGCTTTGCCGCTGAGTAGACGGCAGAAGGCTTTTAACAAGTGCAAGTAAGTTAAAGATCTACCCCCCTTACTTATAAATGATGACTAACTTTACGTAACATTTGTTTTTTACTTTGACATGTTTCAAAGTAAGGAGGCAAATAGTCATAGATCTAATTTTGCTCTCATAGTAATAAGGTGTATTTTTTAGAGCTATTTTGGAATAACAGTTGGTATTAGACTAAAACCGACAAATTTACTGTTTTTTTTATTTATGTATTTTATTCTACAGAACCCCATTGTACAACATGGAGCATACTGATGAGCTTTCCATAATCGGCTTCCAAGACAGCATAGAACTACCAGCTATTGTATCATCAGGAATGTTATATATCCATCGCTGCTGTCTTGAGTTTACGCCGCCGTTTCAAGACCAAGTTGCCTCTGTATCTAATAATGATGAAGAAAAGGAGCAGTTAGAAGAAGCCAGGGTTAGAGGCATCGTGACCACAGGCTTAACCAGAAAATGTGCCTTCTGTACCCGATACGGTGCTAGCATTTCTTGTAAGATGAACTGTAGCAAGTACTTCCATTTTCCATGCGTACTCGCGTCCGGTGGCTTCATAGATTTCCAAACAAAGTCATCGTTTTGTAAAGATCATTTGTATCAAATACCAATGGTGTGTTCGGCGGATATCGATTGCAGAACCTGTAGGACTATTGGAGATATTGCAAATCTGATGACATGTGTGTCGTGCGGTGGTCACCACCATGGGACATGCGTCGGGCTTTCCCAGTTGCCCGGCGTGCGAGCGGGTTGGGCTTGTCGAGCTTGTCGCGTGTGTCAGGTGTGTCGGGGTGAAGCCGGCAGCGCTGGCGTCTCACCGGGCGAGGCTCGGGCTGTCTCCTGTGAACACTGCGACAAGCTCTACCATGCTGCCTGTCTGCGGCCAGTCATGGCTACAGTGCCGAAGTACGGTTGGAAGTGCAAGTGTTGCCGTGTCTGTTCCGACTGCGGAGCGCGGTCGCCGGGCGCGGGGCCTTCGTCCCGTTGGCACGCGCACTACACCGTATGTGACTCGTGCTACCAGCAGCGCAACAAGGGCTCGTGCTGCCCGCTCTGCCGCCGCGCATACCGCGCCGCCGCCTACAGAGATATGATACGATGCACGCTATGCAAACGCTATGTCCACGGCATGTGCGATCCAGACGCTGAGCCCCAACAATACAGACAGAAGAAAGAGCAGAATCCATCATATGAATACTGCTGTCCTATTTGCAAGACGCAGATGCCGTTAATGGGTTCTAAAACGGGTTCATTCGAAGAGGAAAACGCTGCGACTACATCTCAAGACTCGTCGTACGGTGACGAAAGCTCCCAGAATTCGGAGCAAGATCCCTTGGCTATCGAACCAAAGACTGCAGACATAGGTCTCGGTAAAGGGAAACCATTTACTGTTTCGTCGAAGGTTGCTAAGAAGAAAATCGGTGGTTATAAACTGAAAGGCGGATATCCTCCTCCGGGTAAACTAGGCTTCCAGAAACGACAGAGATCTGCATTAGAGTTTGGGAGGAAGAGAGGATCTAAGCCGAAAATGAGAGGGGTGTTTGGAGTTCCAGGCTTGGGACTGCAGAGACCTCAAGCACCTGATAATAAGACTTCTGACGATGATCCTGGTAAGTTTTCACACATAAAACAATGTACTGAAAGAGAAACCCAAAGCAAAATATATCACACTCTTTTTTCTCTTTTACACAGGTGTTGAAAACAAGTTGGTCTTATGTTCAAGTAAAGACAAGTTTGTGCTGACTCAAGATCTATGCGTGGCATGTGGAGCCATTGGTACTGATGCGGAGGGCTGTCTGATCGCCTGCGCACAGTGTGGACAGACTTACCATCCTTATTGTGTTAATATAAAGGTTTGTTTCACTAGTTACTAACACCAGGAGGAGACATTTCTCGTCTTCTGTTATTCATTAGTTATTAATACCAGGGGGAGGTGGAGGAGACTTACGCGGGAGAAACCGCGGGGCGCTGGTAGTTAATAGGTGTCTGTGTCTGTAATTCTGATTACCCTATCATTTTCATTTAGGCAGCCACAACTATCTTGGCCTACTAAGAAAATTTGATTCTTTTAGCGTGAAATTCTGTATGTCAAAGACATAACAAAGCAGCTCAGTTTCTCAACTTTTTGGTACTAAGTGTTAATGGCAACATTTTATTCCTACTTACTCCGCTGACTCAGTGATCCGATGTGGAGCCTCCAAAACGACAATCTTCGACCGGCGCTCCCTGTCTTATGCTCGTGACACTGTCAGTTATTTCCTTGACAGATTTTCTACCCAGGTCTTGACGATTTGCAATTCCGGAACCACAAAACCGTGGTTGTCTCAAAGTAGTTTTGCGAAGATGTGTAAATGGCTATCAATGCTAACTCAACCTTCCCCGGTCCCCAGCTATCAGCCGCAATAGTGACGCTGGGCTGGCGCTGCCTCGAGTGCACCGTGTGCGAGGGCTGCGGGCTGCGATCCGACGACAACCTGCTCCTGCTGTGTGAAGACTGCGACACGGCGTGGCACACGTACTGCGCGCGGCCCGCCCTGCCCGACGTGCCGCGCGGCGCCTGGCGCTGCGAGCGCTGTCGCCGCTGTCGCACCTGCGGCACGAGGAACACCACCGCCTGGTGTGAGAACTATCAAGGTACGCTACACTACTACTGCGACACGGCGTGGCACACGTACTGCGCGCGGCCCGCCCTGCCCGACGTGCCGCGCGGCGCCTGGCGCTGCGAG
>OY292398.1:28112484-28134379 GCA_958496205.1 Idaea biselata
AAAACTTTAGTAGTAACTTTATAACTTATTTTTTTTTTTTTTTTCAAAAGGCGTCATTATCCAGTGTGGTAAACAATAAGAAATAACAATCATAAATAATACTTACTTAAGCCCATTTTTATGTTACATATTTTGCAAAATATATGACTTAACTTTAATTTTAAACTGTTCTTGCGTTTGACACTCTTTTATGGTAGTAGGTATAGAATTATAAAGTTGTGCACCAGTAAATGTAATACTATTTTTGCCGTAATTGGTTCGGGTTTTAGATATGTAAATATAACTAGCTCTTCTAAGACTACGTCTACAAATTTTAAAAGTTAGGGTGCAATGAATTTTTTTGTGAAGGATTTTATAGATAAGTACACATGTATAATATTTAAATGTCTGGGATACGTTCATAATCTTAGTTTCTGTATAAACGTTTTCAGTTGGAGTTCGATAGTTATAATTGAAGAGTGTTTTAATTATCTTGTTTTGCAAGGTTTGTACGGGTTTTAAGTTTATTGCGTAAGCGGAACCCCATATTTCAATTAGATAATCGATATGTGGCTTAACCAAGGAGTTGTAGATAATGTAGCGAATTTTGTTTGGTAAACATCTCCCGATTCTTTTTAGGCAGCCTAAAACCGATGATAATTTTTTATAAATTTTAACAAGATGAGGTTTCCATGTTAACATACTATCCAGAGTGAGGCCTAGGTATTTTTCTTTAAAAATTCTATTTATTACTGTGTTGTTAATAATGAGAGGTTGAAAATTTGGAATTGGTTTATTTTTAGCTGCAAAGATTATATAACTTGTTTTTGATTCATTTATGGTCAAAAGATTATATGAGAACCACGATTGCAGTATTATAAGATCGTTTTGTGCATCTTCTATTAGAATGTTAATGTCGCGGCCAAAATAGAATAGGCAGGTATCGTCAGCGTATAGAGTTACATGACCTTTTAAGTCTAAATTGTTAATGCTGTTAATATAGATCAAAAACAATAACGGCCCCAAAATCGAACCTTGAGGTACTCCGCATTTCACTGGTAGAGAGTTACTAACATTCTCAGCAAGTTTGACTACTTGATAACGGTTACTTAAATATGATTCTAACAATTTCAAGGCAATTTCGGTAATCCCAATTGAAGCTAGTTTATATATAAGTATTTCATGGCTAACTGTATCAAACGCTTTTTTTAAATCTATAAATACTCCTAAGGCAATGTTTTTGTTATCAATATTAGTTCTTATTTTTGTGATTAGATCTGTGGTTGCTGATAATGTGTTCGACCTAGGTCTGAAACCATACTGTTGGTGTGATAAATAATTAATGGAGTTTAGAAAACTAGTCAATCTGTTGTGAATGATTTTTTCAAATACTTTGGACATAATAGGCAGCACAGATATGGGTCTGTAATTGCTTGGATCACATTTTGGGCCTGATTTATGTATGGGGGTAACTTTTGCTAACTTAAGGGTGTCTGGAAAACAACCATCGGTTAAACATTTATTTACACATTTAGCGAGGCTCTGAGATATAGAAGAATTAATGCATTTAAGGACTTTAGCACTGATACCGTCAATGCTCTTACTTGTGTTAGACTTAAGACCAGCGATTAGTTTACCTATTTCGTCGACAGTTGTCGGATAAAAATTTGTAAGTTTAATGGTTGATATACTATTTATGTTTCTTACAGTTTGTTCACAATGTTGGTGATATTTAATAGGAATTTGGTCAGCCAAGTCAATACCTATTCTAGCAAAAAAATTATTAAACTGGTTACAAATTTCTCTGGGATCTATAATTTCTATGTCATTTATGATGAGTTTTCCAGGTAGTACAATTTGTTTAGTTTTGTTATTAGATAAATGATTAATCAAATCCCACATTTTCTTAGGTAAACCTTCACAATTTTGGAATTTCCTAAAATAATAATCGTTTTTTGTTTTTTGTATAAGATTAAAAGTTTCTCTCCTTAGTTTTTTAAATTTGATTTCAACTTCTATATTGTTTGGGTTTTCTTTATAGAGTAACCAAAGTTCGTTCCGCTTTTTGATTTTATCCAATATGTTTCTGTTAATCCAATCTTTTTGGGGAGGGTTCTGTATTTTGGTTTTAATCTTATTGTTTTTCGTCACTGCTAGTTGGATACGTTTTTCCAGTTCTATATATTCATCGCCTACGGCCTGGTCTATATTGGTCAGTTCATTTTGTAGATTTTGGTAAAGAATAGCCGTATATTGTACCTTTTTAGGGCGTTCGGGCTTGTATTGTTTAATTTCCAAATAGATCTGTTTATGATCTGAGATTGGCGAATCTATTATAGCCATATGAAAGTTGTGTTCTTCAATATTCGTAAATACATGATCCAGAAGTGTCTTTGTAGTAGTTGTTTGTCTAGTACAGAACTTTTTATTTAACTTGTTTAGTAGAGTAAGCCCATTTTCTTTCATTGCTGTCATGTATTTCTTTGTTGAAGGTTTATTCTTGTCTAATAAATTGAAATTAAAATCTCCAAAAAGTATGATTCTCTTTCGATCCTTGAGAAACTCTTCAAAGTCCTCAAAGAATGTTGTATTATTTGTTCTCTCTGGTTTGTAAACTGCTCCTATATTTAACGAAAATTTTCTCAGATGAATTAATAGATAATGGTTGTCATCTTTACATTTAGAGTCTATAAATTCATGTGTAAGGTCATTATGTACATAAATTGAAACCCCACCACCTCGGGAATAGTCTCTATAATTAAAATGATGTGTATAGTTGGGTAATGCTAGACTCTGTGCTTCAGATTCAGTCTTGATCCATGTTTCCACCAGTATTATTACGTGTATTTTTTCTTGGGAGTATAGGATACACTTTAGCTCATCCAGTTTACCTGGTTTAACGATGCTGCGGACATTTGCATAAAGGAAGTTTAATGATTTTTGGTCCTTGATAATCATAGTGTAATCATGTACAGCTTGGTGTGTTAATTTTCTTTGCTCAGAATGTAGTAATTTTATAGTTTTATTTTTAGTATGTTTTTCTGTTGGGATATGTGCAACTGCTAGTATGTTCGTTTCTTTTAGTTGTTTTATTTTCTGTGTGCAGAGAATTGATTGCTATTGGTGTTTACTTGAACAAGGATCAGAAATAGAGTTGGATCGGTTTCTCATCAGGTCAAAAGCGTTGGTTCTGTTGTTTTTAAAAGATGTCGAAGTTTGAATTTTTTTTTAGGTTGATTTTCTTTTATAATATTTATTTAGCGTAAAAGAAACATGGAATGTGATTGATTGATTAACGCTTTATTAGATTCTTCTTCTGTTTTCGCGATGTTGTGTTGAAATTAAAGACATTTTTCCTTTCCAGGTCTCAGGATAGACATATGATATGTCTATCCTGAAGAAGAGACCTGAAAAGGTCTCGAAACGTTGAGCGTTGTAACAATGCTAAAAGTAATAAAAACCACGCGATTCAAACCGAAAAATGTCTTTAATTTTTTTAACGCTTTATTGTACAATAAAGAAACAAAATAACATTTTATACAGAGAATATGTTTAAGACATCACCTCTAGTACTATAATATCTTAATGAGCCTAGATGACTTCAAGGTAGGTGACCCTTAGTAATTTAGATGAATACGGTACTCTTTTGACAAGTGACATTGGATGAAATGATGGCACACCTGTGTTCGTCTATGTAAGAGTGGAATGCAGCATTCTTGACTCATGCTTCTATTTGTTCTAACTTTAGGTGAGGGTATGGAAGGTTCCACCATGGAAGGGCAGCAGTTCCGGCCACCTCTACCTGTGGGGCTCCGTCCGAGACACCCGCTCATTGCTACTCAACAAACACAACATTGTAAGTACCTACCTATATTATCCGTACCCAAAGATTAAAAATTCTGGACGGACTGTGGACTCTTTTTACTAAAACTTCACTGTCCGTATGCTATTATAGAAATAACCTAATCCCATATGAGTTGCGAAAAAATATTTTAGGCATAAGGCGTCTCCACTTTGTCTCCTTATTTTTCCAACTTTAGGTATTTAGCACACCTAATGCTGACCACTGGTCATCAGGCTGTATCTCATGAACCATGATAGCTAGACAGTCTAGTACCCACAGTACGCACCTAGTGGTTAGTTTAGGGCTAGATTGCGATATGTGTAACGTCGTCCAATATTTATTTATTTGTGTTTTTAGCATTCAAAGACTTAAGTAGCCATTAAACTTTGAGTAGTGTTTCCGTATTCGGCCGTAACAACATTGTATATTTCCCAGTGATAATGCAACAGCGCATAGTGAGTGCGGAAAATCAAATGCAACAGAATATAACTTCGCAAGTGACGCAGCAAGTTGTTGAAGCTCAGAAGACAAACGTTATTGTTCAATCGAATTGTAAGTGCCTCGTTTTTAATGTTAATAACAAGTTTTTTTAAGGTTTCGTATTTATCAAGGAACCCTTAGTTTCGTCATGTTCGTCTGTCTGTCCGCGGCATAGCTCAGAGACGCTTAGTACTAAGAAGCTGTGTTTGAATAAGTCCTAAATTCGTTTATTTATAAATAGCAGCGCCCTGTGGTTTCATCCGCGTAAGGTCCGATCCTGTGAGAATCTCGGGATAAAAATTGTCCTATGTGTCCGTCTCAGGTCCGATAGTTGGGGACCTGAAATAACAAATAGGATAATTTTAGATACCGAGTTTCATTACAATCGGTTCAGCGGTTTTTGCTGTATATTAGTAGGATTACGAGAATGCTCCATAATCGTTCTGCAAGATGGTTAAATACATAACCATTTTGTTTTTTAAATGGAGAAAATTAAATGACAATGGCCAATTATATCGAATATGCACGCTTCACTTTCTTGTGATTTCTGCGTCTTATTCTTTTGGAAATTGTCAACAGTTTCGTAACATAAATGCCACATCAAAAATGAACCTAATTGTGCACGAATTAAGGTTTACAATTGTTTGCAGCTGTGAATGAAACGAAGCAAGAGTCTGGCCACGATCAGGGTCAAGATGAAATGGATATGGGCGATATGGATAAACTGGAACAAGATACAGGGAATATAGGGGAGGTAAATGCAAAATAGTCATAATAACATAGGATAAATGTAGTTTTTCGAGTTGTCTGGTCTCAAAAACCAATAGTTATACCATTTTCTAATGTTTGACAGAAGATACCTACTGCAAATAAAATTGGCAATATTTTTACGATCTGACAACAACCCTTCTTGGGACCAAGTAGTCGACCACCAAGTTCTTGTAGCCAAGTAGTGGTCGCGGGGAGCACTCCAGGCTCGCTAGTCTCCCCAAGATCTCTTAATCATCTTCTATGACCCCACAGGAAGAGATGAGGTAACCCTATTCTGCCGGGGTAACGAGAGCATTTTAATAATACACCATGAATGGCCGCGGTAGCATTCAAGGGTACATAAAAACTTTTCTATTGTTATAGGTTGGAGACATTCTAACCGGTTTAGGAGGCGAAGACGACGAAGAACTCCTGGAATCCCTCACAGCTGAGATAGGAGAACAGTTCAATATCCTGGAGTACGCAGACCCCGAGCTAGCGGCGCTCAATGACACCGAGCACATCCTCGATGGGCTGGAGCTAGCCGACGACATGCCGGAGAGACATGCCAAGAGGGAACCACAGTAAGTTTTGTTACGGCTCTGTTTGTGTTGGTTGGAGACGTTTTAATTATGTTAGGAGATATACTAACAGGGTTAGGAGACTTTCCAACATGATTAAGAGACATTCCAACAGGGTTGGGAGACATTCCAACAGGGTTAGGAGACATTCTAACAGGGTTAGGAGACATTCCAACAGGGTTAGGAGACATTCCAACAGGGTTAGGAGACATTCCAACAGGGTTAGGAGAGACTCTTACAGGGTTAGGAGCCATTCTAACAGGGTTTGGAGACGAGAACTTTTACAGTGTCTTAAAGCTGAGATTGGGAACTATATTCAGTATTCAGATTTTAAAACCCGTTTGTATGAAAGAATGGGCGCTGTTTTTTTTCTCATTATATAAGAGCCCAAGCCTATGCCTCTTTATGATGTATGAAGACAGCTTTTGTGTGCACGATAACATACAAAACGCTCCTTATCCTTGTTTAGTGATAACCCCCTGAATTCTTAATCCTCAGAGATGAAACCGACCAATCTCAAGACAACAAAATGTACAGTGACCTCCAAAAGGCAGTCAAGAACATAGAGAACAGCAAAATGGAAGTGAAATGCGAGACTGAGGTGAAGCAAGAAGCCGACGTCAAGACTGAACCCACTACCCTCGGCCAGGTGTACTCTCACGGGGCAGTACAGAGGGTCATTACCACCAACCACCAGATGGTGCTACAGGTTAGTCTTAAACAAGTTACTATTCCATTTTTCAGATCAAATTGAAATCGCAACGCAAAATCAAAATGTCAAGCACACTCACACACACACATGTGTTTTCAGCAGTTAAAAAGTATGGTTCTAATGTTGTGTTTTAGAATGCAATGCAAGCGGTCAAGTCGGAGGTGAAATTGGAAGGCGATGACAATCCGAGACAAGTGTTCTCACCGATGTTTGCGAACACACAGCAGAAACTGCAGATACATCATCAGGTAATACTATTATTCTTACTAACTTCTGTTATTTGTAATCGATTAGTTTCGGAATATTGCTTATGATGACTCGAGGTAAGCAGGTTCGGGGGGAGAATCCCTCTTTTAACTGGGGTACCGCTAAAGATCTATCTATCGGCGGCTGAGTAGGGGACCCCGCCCAACTTTGAGGTTTGGCTTCGCGATGGTTGTGGTTTTCCGTCGCAGAGGACGACATGATGTGTTTTACTCCGGTAAGCTCTGTGACCGGGGGTCGTCATACGCGACGAGTGCACAAGGCCTGCACCGGTAAACGTGTCAGAGCGCCGACGAGTCCGCTTAGCGCTACGACTTGGACCGGTCGAAGCCTCCACCAACAAATCCCTTGTACAGTTCACCTAGTTGTGACTGTACACGCTTAGTTTAGTAAAATAGTTAAGCTAAAGTAGATAGTTAAAAGTAGTTATGTATGGAGCACGCTATGTAGTTAGTTAAAACTCAGGATGATAGTTTAGTTGAAAGATGTTTATTGTCCTGTCTATAGCGATACACAATAATATTATAAATTACACGGCTAAGGTAAAAGTGGTCATAATATGCGCGCACAATGTGGGACGCATGATCAGCTGTTTTACAGTAGGTTATTAGGTAGGTACGGTTTGAAACCGTACATCCCTTTTGGTCGCCTTTTACGACGGTCAGTAGGTACCGCAGCCATATTCTTTAAGACTCGACCCGAAGAAACATATAGCTTACTCGTGTAAGTACGCTATATATTTTCTTTTGTTATGGTAAGTACATAACGTTGGTATCTGTTGCAGCAACAGCAGCAACAACAACAACAACAGCAACAGCCGTCGGTGGTGCAGCGCGCGCCGCAGTTCGCTGCGCGCCCGCACCTGCACTTCCAACAGCAGCAACACATGCACTTCGCACAGGTACACACATTACATAAACCTCGCATAAACAATAAATAAAGAAATAATACTTATGCAACGTCTATTATCAATGATAATGATGTATTGATGATAATTTATCATCAATACAATACTCGGCATCTCCTCGCGACCAAGCCTATTGTAACATTATTGTAGTTTAAACGGCGAGATACGAAAATAAATAAAAACACGCGAATAAGAATGTATTTAATAATATCTATTACCTTGACATGAAGTACGGATAACACAGTTTTTAGGGTTCCATGTCCCAAGGGTAAAAAGACTTCGACTAAGACTCCACTGTCCGTCTGTCTACTAGCGAGCTGTATAGATTATGATGATGAACCGTGATTTGCTAGACAGTTGAAGTTTTGACAAATGATGTATTTTCATTGCATTTAATGGTAATTTAAATCTAAAATCCGGAGCAGTACTAATTTTCTAGTTCTAATTAAGGTACTTTTAAACGATAAATATATGAATATGTACTCGTATTGGCAAAATGTGTAAACACCACTGATTTACTTACTTATTTTAAATATTTCTCCAGCAAATAGTAGAGCAAGGTGGCAACACTGGCGGCGCCGTCGCGGCCGGCGCTCCATCAGCCGGTGTCACATCCAGCGGAGTCAACACTCAGAGTATTGTCAACGCTATGACGGCACAGGTTTGTCTCACGATATTCCCGGTTGCATCCCTCTCGGGAGCCCGGGGTCCGCTTTCCTACTTCTAGGTCTGCACTTCGCGTGTTGATCGGTAGTCAGTCATCCCGTGTAGTCAGGCCACGCATATCAGCCCTTACGACGCCAAGTCCGCATTTCTTTTATATTTAAGCTCTACACACACATACATACATACCGGGAAGGATCTGTGAGCGCATCCTATCCCAAACGTAGTCGAATGAATAAATGAAATAATGTATTGCATGTCAAATTTAGGTACAATTTACTTAATTTATTTGTATCTCTTTCGGTCCGAGACCGATATGGCCAATTTGGAACAGCCCGGGTCATGTTCTTCTAAAATATTTCAAACTTCTTTTAGTTTGACGTTGTACATCTTGCCATTATCATAATATAATAATTTGCATGAAATTGGCCCGAGCGGGTTCAAAGTTTTCAAGGCAGGAACTATGGTAAAGCGGTGGCAACTTTACCTTAGTTCCCGACAGTGGACAAACCTTGAAGGAGATTTGGAGATAATGAGAAAAGTCTATGTTTGAAGCTAGCCGTTCAGAAGTAAAGGGGTTAGTTGTGATAGATTATGATTCCTGTAACTAGAACGGTCTCGGTGTGGTTGCAGGTGAATGCGGCGCTGGCGGCGGGGCGCTGCATCGCGCCGGGCACGCGGCTGGTCGGCGCGGACGGCGCCGTCGGCATCGTGCGCGCAGACCGCACCGTCACGCTCTCGCATCTACCCTACGCAGGTACGTACGGTGTCTGTACAGGTGAATGCGGCGCTGGCGGCGGGGCGCTGCATCGCGCCGGGCACGCGGCTGGTCGGCGCGGACGGCGCCGTCGGCATCGTGCGCGCAGACCGCACCGTCACGCTCTCGCATCTACCCTACGCAGGTCTACTGCTCTACCTATTATATCTTATTGATTTATTTCCTCTCATTTTGTATCTACAGGAAGGTGTTGTAATGTGACAGTTTAGATATATGGTCTGAAGGCGAAAAACGTGTGGTTTGACGGGTTCTTTCAAGTGGTAAACGTTTTATTCCGCGACATAGCGATTTTTCAGACGGTTTTAAATCTAAGACCTTGAATATCTTTGGTCCGTGACGGTTTAGTTAAAGGCTAAAGGTCTGAAGGCAAAAATTGTATAATTGACGTCTTCTTCCGATTGGTATACGAATGATACCAATCCATCCACGACATGACGCTTTTCATAACTTTCTGACAATTTCCTTTTAAAACTTTATTGGCCCATATCTCTGAAACGTGTCACCTTAGGAAATCATGCGATAGAATATTTTCTTTATATTTAGGTCTGCTCTATCCAAATATTTAGGTTTCATCGTGCGAGAAGAGATGCATATGGTCAAACTGTAACGTTAACAGTTTGACCATATGCACATCGCGCTCGCTTTGGGCTGTTCCTTGCCGCAACGGTCGCAACTCGTCGGCCGCGCGTGACAATATTTTGCGTTGCGGACATTCCCAAACTGTAAACATTACAGTGTACGTGTTTACGTCTAGTAAATAATAATCCGACCGAGCCATATACGGGTCAGCATATTAATGATCGAACCATTGTTCTAGCAGCGGGAGTGTCCCGGCCGCCGCAGCCGCCCCCGTACCCCGGCACGCTGCGACAGCAGCCGCCGCCGCCGCCCTATCCACAGGTAAGGCTCAACGCCGCGCCCGCAAGCCCTCTTCCGCGTCACCTTACGTATCGCACAACTATACGGTAGCTACACTATTCTAGGCAGGTGCGATGTTCACGGGGAAATTCTTTAAAGTTATAAGCTGATTTCAGTCATTCTTTTGTTGATTGTATGAAAATGACTGCCCAAAATATTGAAAACTTCATATAGATTCAGGTTACATTTTGAATTAAGAACTGGATTATGTTGTTGGAAAAGGGAAATGATAAATATCTCTTGTTGTTTTAAGTATGTAGCAAAGAAGTACATATATTACTGGCAAATGTGCCATTGGATTTCCCCAATATGAAGGACGTGACTTGAAAGACTATTAATAAAAAACTTAATCGAATGAAACATGAATGATTACTAATTATAATGCCATAGTAATTTTACCGTTAATACAATAATACTCTTGGAGAATTTTTCAATACATTGTCGTGCATGCTGTGATATTTTTCTTTTAATCAATGTTTTTTTTTTATGAATTCGTTCTGATGCAAGTAATCAGAACGGATTGTGCAGCTTTAAATGTATGGCGTTCAGCTTTGGTTCACATTTTTTGTGTTTCGAAGCTCAGTACACCTACCATGAGTTGTTATGTAAATATGTGCACTGTAACGTTAATAGTTTGACCTTGGCACATCCCGCCCGTTACCTACCGCACAGGCCGCCCGACCCTATATTATTGCAAATTTAAATAAAAATATTCTCAATGCATTGAGTGCAATGCATAAAAATACGTGATCATTTTTCAAATGTGAACTGTGACTATGACTACTCATGTGACTATGAATTTAGTGTGGTTTCGGAACCCGCCCTCCGATGAGAAGAAACCACAAGATGGGGACTTTTCTTTTTTGTGATCATGTGTTAAATTACAATCGTCATACATAATACAGATATCTATAATATGAACAGGAGCAGTTAACAAATTGCCCAAACTGTTAACGTTACAGTGCAAGTCTTTACGTACCAACTCATGGTAGGGGTATAGTGTTGATCACGCGACAGTAAACCCTTAAATGTGAGCCTTTATTGATGATTTTTCAATCGCTTAGTTTTTTGATAAGTCCGCAGAAGTACTTGAAATTCGTAATCATAATATCCAAGGCAATATTAATCGGTCTGGTTTGTTCATGGGAAGAATTGGTGGCGGTCGATTTTTTAAATGTAAATAACGCGTTTAAATCAGGACTTTAAAGACTAATATTGCATGGGTATATTGAATAATCGCCTTCATTTCATAGGCTACCCGTACACACTTTATTATTGTCAATTAAGATATTATCTATATGTATATCTAAATTCAATGTCCTGTCTCCTGACTGGCCTTTATGTCAACGCAAAGGCAAAACCGCTGAAAGTAGTGGGGTATGTTCTTTGTGGTGTGTAGGTATCCACTTGGTAAGAGTTTTTAGAAAATCCCGAAGAATCGGAACTTACGCAGGAGTAACCGCGGGATATTGCTAAATTTGCCAATCAATAATACTGAGCGTAAAATCACTAGGTGATGTTCGGGTAACTATTAGGTAAAATATTAGCTCAGTATTATGCGCCACGGCGCGTGCGGTTCAGTAGCACATAATATGTTGTAGTAAATAGTCGTAAGGCAACAAACACAGTTTTTTATTTTTGGATGTTCTTTAGAAACAAAGTCTAATATTTTTGGAATAAAACCGAAAATAAAACAAATATGTGTCAGAAATCAAAAAGTATTCTTATCGAGCAAAGTTAATCTGAAAAACATAAGTATACATCTATTTTTATTCAGCCACAAAAAATACCATTAGAGTGCATAAAACAGAATTTAGCAAACGTCGATTTCGGATTTGGAGCCATAACGTAGCCTTAACTCGAAACCTGAAAACAGAATAGTCAATACGGAAAGCGTCGGGCTCACCTTTAGTAGCGTAACTTTATTTAAAGCGGCCGAAACGACGGTCCTTTCATTCTCGGATGTATTTCAGTGTAAAATCAGCTAATAAAATTATAAATTTAATATGACTTTATTTATTTATTTTGAAATACTATCGAGCTACAATAACTTCGTTACACCATATCGTTGCAAGCTAGCATTGACAATAACATAGTACGTGTACGGGTTACCACACGCGTAAATCATCAACGTGAAGGTATCAATGTTTGGGAATGACGGCGATGGCAGCTGACGCATCGCGTAGGGCGTAGGTCGCGTACGCGTGCAGTACAGACAGTGTTGTTTGCATGTCGGTGGTTGATGGTTGTTGGCGCGGGCAGGCGCCCTTCGAGCCGGAGTGGCCGGACTGGCTGCAACGCCGCCCCTTGCTGTTGCAGGTCAGACCCGCACAAGCACCCCACACACGTTACTACCTCCCCAGGGCACACTATAGCCGAATACACCTTCCTCCATCCTCTTGTAGCCGCGTTTACATCAAACCATGCTCGGACAAAGCTGGTTTGGATACTTATTTTACAGTTTATAAATAAGAGGCAATGTAAACGGGTCTCAGGTCTTCCCTGTAACCTATTACACATTCCTCCTGTGTGCCTTCTGAGGCACTGTGAAGTTCTCGAAACGTCGAGCGTTTGAAAAATACTATAATAAAAGCAACGCGATTGAAAATTAGGTTTGATTTTATGCTCGAAATGTGAGAACGGTATCCAAGCAGGTATCTGAACTGCTTTGTCCGCGCATAGGTTGATCATGTTAACGTGGCTTTAAAATAGTCTAAACTCGATTTTCTTACTCGATGTTCATTAATGAAACTTGCTGCTAAGATTAAGGGTTCCAATCTATAGTAAAGGTATTATCGATTCCAATAATTTTCAGGAGTCGTGAAAATGTAACTTTTTGAACCAAAATAACTCAAAGATATTATGAGTTGACCTACGTAACAGATTCGAGTTGTTAGGCTGATTTCCAAGATATTTTTCAGACCTTTCCAAAATCTTTCTCGTGTCAATCAATATTGGGATATTAAGATCCCATCCAGGCTTGATTCGACCAAAGTAGAATAAGGATTCAGTAATAATTCTCTGCATAAATCGTCATTATAACAGCTCGACAGTCTCTGGAACAAAAGATGATGTGTGCGGAGATTTGGTAATCGTTTCTTATTCCAGTTTGGTCGAATGGAGCTTTACAAAAGATAGTTTTTTTGAAGGTTTCGAAGTTTGTCTTTGCTATAAGTTTCCTACTAGTCCTCCTATCCCTAGATAAATTACTCGTATATTAATAGAGGGCCTTGTCACCGCTAACCACCTTTTATGTGTATGTTTGCTTTTTACTTTGCTTGCTCGCCGCACGCATGCGTACGACTAACCTTTGTACATTTCAGCATCCTTCCTAACACGAAACACTAACTTTTAACATACAAATTAATAATAGATTGATCTACTAATAAATAAAATACGATAACGACAATTGCCTGTCTCATCTTGTCTGTCTGTCGAAACAGTGGTGGTGGATAATTCGGTTATGGGTTTTAGGAATTATATCACGAAATATATCACTCAAATTGTCTATTCAGGGTTCCGTACCTCAATAATTATCATATTTATTACGTTTTTTTTTAACATTTACGTTATTAAATTAGAAATCTGTTTAATTATCCTTCATAAAAGGTATTTAGGGAGCTGTCTGTGAGTTTGTCAAGATCTTTTGCCCTCAATACGATAAGAGATACCTAGATATTTTTATGCATTTATACTGAAGTACCTACCTCAGTCTTACTTCAGTTGTTTTTTTACACTCATCTTTAAGTAATTTCGCAAAAATTTTCGGTTTTCACTGTCAACGAAAAGATCCAGACACTACAAAAGTTGAAATACTGTTCCCTTTACAGTAATCTAGTTAGGTACTTAGTTCTTCTTCATCTAAAAGATATGACTTAGTTAACGTTGGCGTCATGTAAACTGACTCGTATGAGCTTACAACTCGTAAGCTACAGCGGTACAATTTAAGTTCGCTGCTTATATTGTGTCATACCACACTGCAAAGATACTTATATAAAAAATTGTACAAAAACTTATGTGGGTGAAGGTACGGAACCCTCGCCGGGTCCGCCAATCCGGCTAGTCACTTGGCCAGTTTAGTTACATAGTTTTATTCAATTATTTTTAGAGTAGCATTCTTTCAATACCTCCCTCCACCCATTCAAGTAAGTTACCTAAGCACTGTCTTATAGTCACACTTTAGTAATTTGCACCTCACTTGTCTTTTAGTTTTCCGATTATTTTCTATGAAACGTAGTCTTTATAGGTAAATACTAGACTAAGCACAATAGAAACCCATTTCTTAATATCGAATATCCTCAAAAAAGCGTTAGTATTTTGATATATTTTCTGTCGTTGTCGCATAGTATATCTTATTTAAATATTCTCCAAGATAATGTAGACATTAAAACAATCTAAAACTAGAGTTTTAGATTGTTTGTCGACCTTACTTCAAGATGAGATGGGTTAATTGAATAAATCATTTCAGAAAGATTCTAACTACATACATTTTTTATTAAAACTCATAAAATCAAATGAATAATCATTATTATACGTACGAACGCCGCCGACGATCGTATCGCGGCGAGCGGGACGACGTCGCACACGGGGCGACGTCGAATACCAAAAATTTAACCATCAGAACGTAAACCAGGAGCAACCGTTGCTTCTCGAGGAGCTCCTGGAACAAGAGAAGCGCGAGCAAGAACGCGAGGGCGGGGAGTGGGGCGGAGGCGTGGTCACGGGGGCGGGGCCGGCGGTGGTCACGCCCCCCGCGCCGCCGGCGGTCCCCCTATACGCCGGGGTGCCGCCCCCCGCGCCGCCCGCTCCCCCCGACCGCCCCGCTACCGAAGCCGACCACCACGCGCGCCTTCTCTACGAACAATGGCTCAAGCAATTCAACGCGTTCGCGACCGACCAGCAACGCTACTACGAGGTTGAAGTGCAGAAGCTGCGCAAGATCCGCAAGGTGAGCAGTAGTGCGCTTCCGTGTTCGTGAGCTTGTAGAATAGCGCCCGCTCTTTCTCTCTCTCTCTCTATCTCTCTTCCTATAGCCCTCGTCTCTACACGCACTCGTCTCGTGTTCCAGTCGCTGAACAGCAAGCAGCGTCAGCTTCGGAAGTCGGGCAACGAACTGATGCCAAACGACGCCGCCGAACTCCAGCGCGTGTCCACAGAACAACAGGCTTTGCAGAAGCACCTCGAGGCCGCACGGAAGCAGGCAAGACAACACACCATGCTCATACAGGTAAATTGGAGTTACAATATGATAGATATATCTAGGCACATATCTGGCCTAGAGGATCACAATTCATTCTCAAATCGCGTTCCACAGGAATACGAAACGAAACAGCGTCAACAGAATCCACAACTTGCACAACAAACCGTAATCAGCCAGCAGCAGATCACCGGCGGCCAACCTGTGTTTGCTGGTGGCCAAACAATCCAACAAACCTGCCAACAGGTCCAGCAAACAGGAGGAATCGTACGCCCCATGCAGTTGGGAGTACAGCAGCAGCAGACGTTAATCCGCCCGACGGGAGGCGCGGGGGAGGGCGGTGCGCGGCTCGGGCTGGTGACGTCACCGCTCGGGGGCGGGAGGCTAGTGGGGGCTCGCACGCTCGTCATAGAGCAGACGGCTCCGGGTGGGGCCGGAAATGGGCAGCTAGTGCGGGCGGTGGGGCCGCGTGGTCCCGCACCGCAGGGCGCTCGCCCACCGCCTCGTCCTCAACAATCTCCCCTACATGCGCATTCGTCCCAATCCCCGCTACATTCGCTAGCGCCGCATTCCCCTCTTCATCATCTCGCGTCTCCCCTCCAGTCGCCGTTACATTCCCAACAGTCGCCGCTCCACCACACGGCGCAGTCTCCTCTACACCCCTCTACTCAGTCGCCGCTTCACTCGCAGCAATCTCCGATGCACTCGCAACAATCTCCGATGCAAATGCAACAGACGAATCTCCCGCAACAATCGCCGATGCATCCTCAACAGTCTCCACATCATCCTCAACAGTCCCCAATGCACCCCCAGCAGTCCCCTATGCATCCTCAACAGTCCCCAATGCATCCTCAGCAGTCTCCACTGCACCCCCAACAGTCTCCGATGCATCCGCAACAATCTCCAATGCAATCCCCTATGCATCAACAACAGCAGATGCAATCCCCGATGCATCAACAACAGCAAATGCATTCTCAACAAGGCCAGATGTCGCAGCATTCTCCGATGCATCAACAATCGCCCATGCATTCGCAACAGTCGCCTATGCATGTGCAACAGTCGCCCATGCACACGCAGCAATCGCCCATGCATACGCAACAATCGCCCATGCAATCGGCGATGTCGCCTCAACATTTCTTGCAACAACTGCAAGCTCAAAGGACGAGTCCACAGCTCCCTACACCGAGTAGAAGTCCTCAGGTAACTATTCAATCCCATAAATATACGTAGACTTGTCTCATTTATTACAATATCCAATACCTACATTATTTCTTCGTTTTCACAGATATATCAGCAATCTCAAATACAAAGCCCTGTTTCGTCACATTCTCCGCAATTACAAAACGTAAGTCTTTCAGGTCTCTCTTACATCAAAACAAGTTTATTGTCTACAATGCCTTACTTGATAAATGACATTTTGTTGTTGTTTTCAGACGGATTATAACGCAGGAAGGTTCTCTAGACCGGCGCCGGGCTGTTCACCTTTACCGACGCGGTTTGCGAGGCCGCCGCATCATCAGCAACTTCAACAAGGTAAGTTGTAAGGTTACAACATAGAATTGGACTGGTTTCTTTTAGAGACTAGAAGGAGAAAGGCGAGTTTGAAATGGATCACTATCAGTGATCCATTTCAAACTCGCCTCTGACGAACGAGCTTCAGCAGTTCCAAAGTCAAACTGTTCAGGAAATTTCTTACACAGTTAAACACCTTTAAAAAAAGATTGATTAAAATTCGAACGCCGTTGTTAGAATACACCATCTAGGTAAGTAAGGTAAGGTTACAATGTATCTTCTTTTATACAGGTCGTAGATTTCTGGTGGGTCGTTATATTTGATGTAATGTTTCCAAGGTATGCGAGGCAGCGCTTTCGGAGGGCGGCAGCAGACGTCGCCGCTCGGAAGTCCGCAGCCGATGCAGTCGCCAGGGAACCCCAATAATGAAATGGCGGTAAATATTTATGGGGTTTATCGTGTTTTTTTGTAACTTGTCACCATGTGGACATTAGATCATTGAGAAACTGAAAAATCATCGAAATACCGCCGTTTTTGCTTAGTATAATTTTCGGGGTTTTAGTTCCCAAAGGGTAAAAACGGGACGCTTTTACTAAGACTCCACTATCTGTGTGTCTGTCACCAGGCTGTATCTCATGAACCGTGATAGTATTTTTGTTGTTGCCATGAGAATAAATTCTAATAAACACTGGACCATGCGAAATTCGTTGTACGCAATGATGACGCACGTTTGCATTTATCTTTACCACTGACGCCAGTTTATCATTAGATGGCGCAAATAGTAAAAATAAATTGCTCCTACGTTACGTTGAACCGTGAAAAATCACGTTTGTTGTATCCCCCATACAAGAAACGTGATTTTTCACTCTACTTAATATTTATCTACTGTTTCGTTCCACAGCGTCAACAATTAGTAGCACGTCAACAATACAGCCCTATGGGCGGGCCGGGTTCACCAAGCGTGGCTCGGTCCCCCCACGTGGCGCGGACCCCCACCCCCGGCGCGTCCCCCGCGGCCTCCCCCGCGCCCGACCACGGCGGAGGGGGGTCGTTGGGACATCACACCGTGCCGTTCCCTCCCGGCTACCGCTACTTTAAAGCTGGATTGAGGGGAGGGGCGCCACCTCCGACGTGGCAGTCAACCAACCCTGATCGGAGACATATCCCTATTTTGAAAAGGCGGAGATTCCCTGGCAAGGTAATCTATACTAATATTTTAAAGAGGAAAGGAATTTCTTTGTTTGTTTGTAACGAATAGGCTTCTACTGGACCAATTTCAAAAATTATTTCATCGATAGAAAGCTACATTATTGGGGTTACTTTTGATCCCGATATTCCAACGGGATCGCGACTTACGGGGGTGAAACAAGCAAACCAAGTTCTCTAATACCTACGCATATATGTTATAGCGTCCCCTATGACCAGCAAGGGTATAAAGATAGGGGTCCGCTGTACCGTCAGGCGACCCCCAGGGGAAACCGTCAGGGCTCTGTTATAGACAGATCGTGTCCCCAAATGCTAGATTCGGTTCTCTTCAAGGAGAGTTGCCTTGTGCCCAAAATGGCACTACCACATTGTCCAGACTGGTACCGGAGCAATGAAGTCGCTCACCACTCGTTCCTCGGAAGAGGAGCTAACGACAACCTCGCTGGGGCCGGCAGAGAAGCCACCTACCACATATCCATGTGTGGTACCGGAGCTGTTAAAGCAACGCGGGTGAAACAGCGGGCTCTGAGTAAAGCCTATGTTCTTGTAGACGGCGGCAACGGTAGGCGAGAGAGCCGATCTCGACGACCCCGACACGTACCAGCCGTACCAAGACCTGGACTACGCGCCGCCGCCGCCGACAGACGAGGCGTCGCGCGCGCCCGCGCCGCCGCACTCGCAAGAGTCACAGGAACGGATCGCTACGGAGGAGGACTTTGAGGAGCTTATTGATGGAGGCGGCACCGACGAGGCTGGAGAGGTTAGGAATTGTTTATTTTCAATTCAATCTAATATAAAAAATTTCCATGTCACAGTGTTAGTTACCGTACTCCTCCGAAACGGCTTGACCGATTTTTTTGAAATTTTGTTTACGTATTCAGTAGGTCTGAGAATCGGCTACTATCTATAATTTATAAGGCAAAACAACGTTTGCCGGGTCAACTAGTTTAATATAATAATAAGTACGCTAGACCTCACCTTAATTTGGTATACAAACATAATATTTACCTACCTAAGTTAAATTGACTACTACAATTAAATTATAAGCCAAAGCAACCTCTGAATAATTTGGAAAGTCAAAATAAATTATAAGTACAAATAATAATAAAAACCGGCCAAGTCCGAGTGGGACTCGCGCACTAAGTGTTCCGTACATTTTTTAATTGAATGAAAGGAAAATTGCGATTTACGGTTTATGACGTATTAAAAAAAACTACTAGCTAGATCTCGTTCAAACCAATTTTCGTTGGAAGGTTGCATGGTAATGTACATCATATATATTTTTTTAGTTTTATCATTCTCTTATTTTCGAAGTTACAAAAAAAACAGCAAACACGCTGAGCTAGAACGCTGAACTACACAACGACATCTTACATATAACGTTGTGCCCACAGACGTCAGAGCCGGCAGCAGCGGCTCCCCCGGCCGCGCCGCGCACCGAGACGGCCACCAAGACGGTGGCAGTGATCAGCCTGTCCACCGGCAAGCCGGCCGCCGCCACGCTGCAACAGTACAAGCTGGTGGGCCCCGCGCGGCTCGCCTCCCAAGTGCATTCCGCAGCCAAGATACTCGATGACGTCTCACAGGTACACGCCATATTACATCGAGTGGCAGAGATCAGCCTGTCCACCGGCAAGCCGGCCGCCGCCACGCTGCAACAGTACAAGCTGGTGGGCCCCGCGCGGCTCGCCTCCCAAGTGCATTCCGCAGCCAAGATACTCGATGACGTCTCACAGGTACACGCCATATTACATCGAGTGGCAGAGATCAGCCTGTCCACCGGCAAGCCGGCCGCCGCCACGCTGCAACAGTACAAACTGGTGGGCCCCGCGCGGCTCGCCTCCCAAGTGCATTCCGCAGCCAAGATACTCGATGACGTCTCACAGGTACACGCCATATTACATCGAGTGGCAGAGATCAGCCTGTCCACCGGCAAGCCGGCCGCCGCCACGCTGCAACAGTACAAGCTGGTGGGCCCCGCGCGGCTCGCCTCCCAAGTGCATTCCGCAGCCAAGATACTCGATGACGTCTCACAGGTACACGCCATATTACATCGAGTGGCAGAGATCAGCCTGTCCACCGGCAAGCCGGCCGCCGCCACGCTGCAACAGTACAAGCTGGTGGGCCCCGCGCGGCTCGCCTCCCAAGTGCATTCCGCAGCCAAGATACTCGATGACGTCTCACAGGTACACGCCATATTACATCGAGTGGCAGAGATCAGCCTGTCCACCGGCAAGCCGGCCGCCGCCACGCTGCAACAGTACAAACTGGTGGGCCCCGCGCGGCTCGCCTCCCAAGTGCATTCCGCAGCCAAGATACTCGATGACGTCTCACAGGTACACGCCATATTACATCGAGTGGCAGAGATCAGCCTGTCCACCGGCAAGCCGGCCGCCGCCACGCTGCAACAGTACAAGCTGGTGGGCCCCGCGCGGCTCGCCTCCCAAGTGCATTTCGCAGCCAAGATACTCGATGACGTCTCACAGGTACACGCCATATTACATCGAGTGGCAGAGATCAGCCTGTCCACCGGCAAGCCGGCCGCCGCCACGCTGCAACAGTACAAACTGGTGGGCCCCGCGCGGCTCGCCTCCCAAGTGCATTCCGCAGCCAAGATACTCGATGACGTCTCACAGGTACACGCCATATTACATCGAGTGGCAGAGATCAGCCTGTCCACCGGCAAGCCGGCCGCCGCCACGCTGCAACAGTACAAGCTGGTGGGCCCCGCGCGGCTCGCCTCCCAAGTGCATTTCGCAGCCAAGATACTCGATGACGTCTCACAGGTAAGTGAGTAGTTCGCCTCGAGCGGTGGCGGTGCTTGGTACCTAAAATGGTTGGTAGGCGACCGGCCGTAAAAACATCCAAACAATACAATTTTGGATAGGCAATCCAAGAGCGTGGAATGTGGATCAAGGATCGTGTGACATCTTAAATTACTTGCTATCCCGCCGATTGTCCTTAAAATGTTTCCCTAACAATAAATAATTAACATTCGAACTCATTATCCGGTTTTATTCGCATTGCTTTTAATATAGTAGGCATTTTATCCATTTATCATTGTCATTAACAGGCAACCGTCGCATCAGTGTCAATCGCAAACCAGACGATCTCAGTCCCAGTACTGAAGACGATGCCTATCGGCGCGGGGTGCGGGTCTGTGGGCGTGGGGTCGCGGCTGCCCGGCAAGAAGGGCGGCGGCGTGGGCGCGGGCGCGCTGGGCTCCGTCATCGGCGTCATCTCGTCCAGCGGCAAGGTGGGCGTCAACGTCAGCCCCGTCATCACGCTCGCCACCTCCAGCGCCACGCAGGCGCGCGTGCCCGTCTCCTTGCTCGCACATCATCAGGTACGTTGCGGTGAACATCTTCTCATTCGTGTAGTAGTGTGTCCCACGTAGTGGTACAACCCCTGATACAACCGAACTTACAATAGATGTTATAGCGTCCTCATTTGGCGGCTAACATTTAGACTTGAAGGCGGGGTCCGCTGCACCCTCAGGAGCGACTGTCCCGAATCAGTTATAGACAGATCATGTCCCCAAACTCTAGTGTGTGGTAGGGTAACCCTAAGGTTAGGTCACCCTAAGGCCTCTAACTTGACCTAACGACTGCTATCAAAGATAACAACCGGGAACACCTGCTTACGTGCCTTCCAAAGCACGCAGGAGCTTGAGAAAATGATGGTTTTACTACACACATTATCGGTTATCCATTTAAGTAATGCCCGCGCAATGCGTTGGATAACCCGCATGATTTACAAGATCGGTGGGCGCAGCTAGACCAATGAGCTCCTGTTGTAGTGTAGATCTACTTCCTTTTTCATGTTCTTTTACTAGTTCAGTTAGTGTTGACATTTTTAGACATTTAGAGGTGACATTTTTAGGTCACCTTAAGGCCGACTTTAATATTTTATATTGTTTACAGTAAATACTCATAAATAAATTCCTCAGGTCAAACAAAAAATAGTGAAGACTATCGAAAAACCCATGGCCTTATCCCTTGGCGGCACAAAACTGTCAAGCCTAGTTTCCGCGGACGCAACTTTACCCGCAAAAATCTTCCAAGACGAGGCGGCGTCTCCGGACAGCACCGTCGCAGGCGCATC
>OY292398.1:28134579-28161038 GCA_958496205.1 Idaea biselata
GGCGAGATCATTCGCTCCGAGCTGTCCGAGATACGGGAGAAGCAATATGAGGCCAAGGTGAGCCAAGGCCCTTACAATCATTTTATATGATGCATAGTACATGTGTACTGCACCTAATAATTCTAGCATGGTTATACTGAAATAGTGGCTAAGAAGCTTACAACAACTCGAGACAACAACGAGATTTTGAAACAACGACGGAAGTCCAAGTTTCGCATTGATTTCCATTTTCACTCGTACACTTTCACAAAACTAAATTGATTAATATGCCACCAAAATGTAACAATTAATAAGCCTGATTTTATTTTTAAAGTGTTTCTACACAGTAGTGTTTTCATCACGACAGAACGGGCACCTGTGGCGCAACTTGCTAGCGCAATACACGGAATGTAAAGTTTGCAGGTTCAAGTCTTGTCGGGTACAAATATTTGAAAAGCATTTTTTTTTAAGATTTTACAAGTAGAAACACATCATCAAAAATTTTCCCATGACAGGATTCGAACCTGTGCTCCTCGCTTGCCGGGCGAGTGCGTTACCTCTGCGTAATTCAAATTCAATTTATGCCTCCGATATGAGACGTCGTTTTTTCTGCTATTTAATATTTCGTATGTTTTTAGTGTTCAAGGCATTTTTACTAGAATCATTAGAAGCACGAATAAAAAAAAAAAATACTGACGCAATAAGTGTTCGTAAACAAAATTAGTTTGTCTCAACGACTCATCGACTTCAATTTAGTTTTAGACCAAAACAGGATACAAAAGGACTACATGGTATTTGTTCCTTGATACTATATCATCATACTTAATAAAACGCAAGTGTAACTCACTGACTGACTGACTGACTGACGTACAGGCTAAACGGCTGGGTGTAGAGACTTGAAATTTGGAACACAGCTTCTTAAGGGGTTGAAAGTGAGCACTAAGAACGGATTTTTAAAAATTCCACCCCTAAGGGGGTAAAAATGGGGAAAAACGTTTGTATGCAACTTTGTAACGGCTTTGTAACAACCTAGAAACTTGAAATTTTACATAGAGATTGATATGAGGTAGTAAGTGAATCTCTAAATTTTTTTTTTCAAAAATTCAACCCCTAAGAGTGTTCAATTGGGGATGAAAGTTTCTATGGGAATTGATTCAAAGAGATTTTGTTATTGTTTTCGGGGGAACTATCCGAAGCCCGACGGGTTTCGGGTTCCCATCTTGTCGTTGTATAATGTACTACTCGTAGAACCGCGGTATCTACATGTTCCGGCTGGACGAGCGGCGCGTGGTGGACGCCACGCTGAGCGGCGGGCTGGCGCGCTACATCAACCACTCGTGCCAGCCCAACTGCGTGGCCGAGACCGTCGAGGTGGACCGCCAGCTGCGCATCATCATCTTCGCGAGGCGCCGCATCGCCAGGGGCGAGGAGGTACGTCAGATAAACCTGCCTGTATGCTTAGATTCAAACAGAAAACTAAAGATACGGCACCTAGTAACGGCAAATGAGAAGATAAAACTGCGTCTAGCTGACGCACTAGCCAAAGTTGTATGTCGAACCGTTGCCGCGTGAGCACGTTCTGTGTTCTTCTCTCACTGCGATTATCTTTTTGAAATCCATCAGAATGCCTTCTTGCTCATTTTACAAATGCCTGAATCGTTCAGGGAAACAAAAAATACATTTCACGCGTAATTAATTACTCAAATAATAAATAATATTAAAATCAATTTTTAAAGACAAATATTCTTAAATACAATAATTTTATGAAAATGCATGTAGGTTTCTAGCTCATTTTTCGAATACGCAATGTTAGAATATACCGTATCAACTCTTGTTTGTTTTCATCTAAGGCTGTATGAGACCAAACTACCGGAAGCGAAGGCTAAAGTTACGATTGCAGTATAGTTGAAAATTCAAATGGCATCATTAATCATCTTTTATTCATTCGAAAATCATTTTTGTTTCTTTTACTAATTCGAAAGCTACCACAATAAAGAAAAAAGTTCTACCGAGGAGTAACATTAGGCTACTTTTGATTTATCGTGTTTTCATACTGTTATTTATAATATTTGTTCTATTTCGTTCTTCTAACTTGTCAATTTCGAGTTATTATTATTATTTTGTATTTTTTATAGATTTTAGTTTAGTAAAAATTGTTTTCGCTATAAAAACCTCAACACTTTCTAAGCTCCGACAAAGCGTATCTGAAATTTTAATTATTCAACCTTATGTTCGTATAATTGTTACAGTTGGCATACGATTACAAATTCGACATAGAAGACGATGCGCACAAGATAATGTGCATGTGCGGCGCTCCCAACTGTCGCAAGTGGATGAACTGAGTGTGCAGATATATGTATAGACACATGTACGTACGTGGAACTATATGCTACAACAAGCGTATGTACGTTATATCATATTTTTCTATTAGACGTTAAGACAAATCTGATTGTAAATACTTGAGAAAAACATTTTTATACTGTATTTACTTGAAGCGAGCAACAGAAGTCACTTAGTATATTTTTTAACTTCGAAAGATGTTTAATAGTTTTTCTTTATTGTTATTTGTTCAGAAATTCATTTTGATAATTAATAGGATGTTGTACTGAGTAACTTCTGTTGCTGAGTGTAACTGACTCGACGATTCGAATGTAGCGAGATGGCTATGATATGATACCTAGTGATTACCAAAGTGATAGCGACTGTACGTAGGTAAGCGGTAGGTATTTAGGTTATAATTATTAATGGATGTCGTTCAAAGAGATTTTAACTGTGCTGTTTTGTAGAAAAATATTCTGAATCTAGAAAAAGAAGAAAAAATCTAAAGAGGGAAATTCGCAACGTACCTACTGTTGTGCTTAGATCATAGATGTCAGCACTATGTATCTATATTTAAAAGTTGTTCAATATTATTGATATTTTTAAAAATTGTGTCAATTGAAAAAAAATAGCATTGAAATTGTTTCAATATCAATATTTTGGTCTTAACATTGTTTCGATGATTATGAATTTATTTTGATGTTCGCAAAAAAAAACTTAGGATGAGACCTTAGATCTCGTTTTTTCGATTAACTATCATTGATGCCAGATTAAGCGGTTCAGCACGTTAGATCTCTTTGATTTCACTTCCATGAGCTGTGTGATTTATCGTAAGACAATATCGACAGAGTTTTGCTAAACTTTCAACTTTTATAACTTTTAACAATGTATTAGATCGTAATCGTTTTAATAAAAAAAACTTAACCCTTATATTTATAAACTTTACTAAACGGTGACTCAGTTATTCAGCCACAACCTATGAATAACTCAGTCACTGAATCATACACTAGGCAAATAGTATTGAAAATAAATATTTTTTGAAATTTAAGTCCATCATCGGTAGGGGTTTTTTTTTTCAATTTCAATAGTGCTACGCAATCTTTTGTCAGTAAAAATAATTACTAGTGATAATCGCCAATTAAAGTTTATAACTAAAGGGTACCTTTTGTATATTTTAGAATTCAATACCTTTATATTATAATATAGATTTATAGATCATTGTTGTTAAATTTAAATATTTTAGATGTGAGACATTTTTGAAAAATTATGGAATATTTTACGTTTTCATTTCTTTTTATAGTTTTAACTTTTTTAGAATGCTGATTTGGATGCTTTTTCCTACACTTTACTTGTGTATACGCGGAGTATACTTAGATAATCTCAAACAGTGAGTAGGTTAAGTTACCAAGTAGAAGAGATTGCATTTAGAAGCTTAGCACAGGGAGTTAGTAAGCACTTTTTTATTTACAGCAATAATTTGGGAAACAAACTAAACACTTGAGTGTACTAGAAAGATATAAAGGAACAAGTTTCATGTCGATTAGTTCCAATAAGTATCGGTAGACGTCAGCAGTGTCTTGAATCTAGGCGCCATCTGTCGAGCAACGTAGGAACTAATTGTAGAAAAAAAAAACAAAGTAATGAAACTCCCTCATTCGTGTTTAGTGAAAATATGTTAGTGACGCCATGACGTGCCTCACATTGTGTCAGTGTAGAGTAGGTTAGCATAGCGTAGTACAGTGCCACCGACTTATCTGTTCAAGCGGACAAGATCGGAACTAAAGATACACCTGTGGAAATCCGTAGTTTTGTAGTAGACTACCGCCACCGCTGCCTGCACAGATAACTTGGTCGAATTTTATAATAGTGTTTAGTGATAGTGAACCGGGAACACCGCAACGCCTTCTCAACTTATAATTGAATAGTACGTGTGAATGCAGGAGCGTATACTAGTCACGCGACCACACTAACAAACATTAGATAGTATGAATTTGATTAGATAATGTAGCTGTGTGATATTTCATCACATAAATTATTTATAAATGCAAGTTTGTGTAAAAGTTTTCTTTTTTCGCACAAAAACTGTCGAACCGATTGTGTTGAAACTTAGTTTTTGGACAGTTTGAGGTAATGTAATAATAACAAATGTGTTTAAGATCCTGATTTTCGTGTCGGTGTCGCCAGTTTTATAATTTAGGAGACTCTATAAAAGCATCGTTAAAAGAATTTGTGTTCGAAATAGCAATGTGATAGCGCAAGGAATTTGTTATTTTTGCACTGTAATCAGTCAAATGTTATGAAATTCGTGTTAATTTTAAGTGTTAAATGTGCAATAATCACAGCCGAATGTATATAAATGAGAAAGAATGACTGCAATTGTAATCGCGCTTAGGTTTACTAGAAATATTAAGATTTTTTTTATTAAGGAGTTATTCTTTCATTGCTTTTCCATCAAATTATTTATTGACAGCATTCCCATACCTACCTGTTATTGCACCGTAATGTAACTGATTATTTTCATAAAGAATATAAGATGTTATTTGTAAAATCATTATTACCTATACTTAGAAGATATACATTAGTATTTTTATTGCATTATTTTCCTATCATTAAAATATAAATTAGTATATTTTGGTGTTTTATTAAATGTTAGGTCAATTCCTATCGTGCTGTGAACATGTGGAAGACCGGAGACTTCCGATTTGGAAAGTTAAAAAAGAGTTATTACTAATAAACCACGCTGCTAATTTTTATGCTAAATGCTATAATGCTTCATTTTAGCAGGCGCTATATGGTTTTTCTTGTAAAAACTTCTTATTAGAGCTTCCTAGGACTGAAAAAATAAATGCGTAGGTACCAAATAGGTACAAAATCATGGCATATAAAACGTGGAAGATGTAATGGTGGATGACGAGAAATAAAAGATGGTCCGGCTAACCTGACGATTCGATGACGGTAACCAGATTCGAAAATATTAACGATATATTTTCGAATCCATATAGGTACTACAAATACGAAAAAGGTACCATAAACGCACTAAATAATGAGTGTAGTTTTTAAATCTATTGTATGGTCCGCCCAAGCTGACGCACACCACATATCGACAAAATTTCTACGCGTAAAGCGTGCGCACGCGACGCGGGCGGGTGCTCACCTCGCGAGTTTCCTATTGAAAGATATAAAATAAATGTGTTAGTGCGCGTGTCACACGCGTGCGCACCCTTACCGGTGAGAAAGGCCTTATTGGGTACCGAAGGTTAAAACTCGAAAGCGATCATAATAAAACACTCATATTGATAGAAATTTTATTACAAACTGTTTCCAACTTAAACTGCAAATAATATATCAAAGAACGTGTCTAAGAAAGCTGGTAAGCCAGCAGATGTTGATCGCAACACTTTGGAAACGAATCGTCCAGTCGGCCGATTAGCCGGACACTAGTCGCACAACTATAGTAGATTAGTCAAAACTCTATAACATTCCTGCCAACTAATCTACCGTATCATGGACCAATCGGTTTATACATAAATTAACAGTCCGAGAGAAAAAAATGAAATAATTTACAAAAATATAACATCCGTCATTTTATACAGAAATTGAAAGTCAACTATCACTCAATGGAATGAGAAAAGATAATAAATATTGAATTTTATATAATAATAAAATTGTAATTCATACTTCTATGGAGAATATAAAATAGGCAAAGCTTCTATAAAAGTTGTTGAACGATAGATTTGCCCGAGAACATACAATACAGAAACGGTAATACCTCTGCACCATTACCTTAACTAAGTAGACACAAATTTAAACTGTTTTATAACACTATGCATAATCGAGTGAGCTTACGTAAAAATAACATAATATTTAATCGTTTGATTCAGTTGTTTTACAGCTAAATAAAATAATCACTGAATCTTAGCTATTTTTAGCCGATATAAAGGATCCAATACCCCTGCATCTGTCCAGCCACCACGACACACACTTGATACTTCCTTTTTGTGTGTTTCTGTGTATAAATGTGTCTGTGTGTGACTATGACAGATGCACCGTGTACAGAACGCTGCTAAACTGCGCGTGCGCTGCGAACTCGCTGAGTAGTGATAGCTAAATTACAACAGAGAGTTAAATACATTTGTACTATACACTAGCATCTGTTAGGAGGCCAAAACACCAAAATATAAGATTTTAAACTAGTATTTCACTACAAATATTATTTAAAAAAAGGTATTTACCGTGTTTTTACGTTTTTTACGGAGAACGATATTTCGCCAGTCGTGAACAATTACTGGTGAAATATCGAGCTCCGAAAAACATATTAAAACATGGTTTTGAAATCCCGCTATTAAATAATATTTATACCAAAATATAATGTACAAAACGTGAACTTCATTATTCTATTACACGGTATCATTCGGAATCTTGGAAAAAAGATACAGATGGAAAACTAAACACTGTCTAAATCCGAATAACACCATATAAATCTTAAAATACAAATATATTTCGGTAATATAATAATAAGAATCAGGCTCCGAGAGGGATGCAACCCGGAACATCGCTCGGATGATGATGAATTATATTGACGGAAAATTCAACCTACTTGAAGTACACCTGTTAAGTACGAACAGCCGTACTAAAAATCGTTTCTAAGGAAGACCTTAACTAAGGAACGCTTTTGTCACTTTTTACAAGAACAAGACAAAGCTATCCTTAGCGTCAAATTCATAGTTTAGTACAATTTTTCACTCACTGCACACTCATTAATCATAGTAAGCATGTTGTAATATTGATGCCGCTTATCTATAGCAAATTTGCGCAGCACTGCAAACACGCTATATTGCATAAGACTCATGTGAGGGAGAGTGAAAAACTGTACCATTACGCACAGTTGAAACCCATTTAAAGCGTCGGTAGCAAATTCACGCTTACAGTCAAGACCGTAAGGAAATTTTAGAGAAAAAAACGCTAATAAACGCGTTTTTTCTCTTAGGTACAAAAAAAGTTATTTAGATTTTATTACTAGTCAGCGAGTTCTTATAAAAATTAATTACATACAAACATCCACAATTTTATAATAAACATTCCCTACCGCTTGGACTCGAAACACTCATATTCACTATAATATTGCGCGGGATTTATCCGCGGAAACGAGCTTTATTTACAAGATTTGTAGTTTGTCATGCGAAGAGTACGGCACTTACGGCCGAATACAGAAAAGTTAATCAAAATTTGAGTTCTACTCAATCAAATAAGCACCTCTCAAACTCAAAAATTCTCATACAAATTTTAAATTTAGAATCTGCTTAATTATTTTAATTATCCCTAGAATTTTAATTTGCGTTTCTGTATTCGGCTGTTAGAGTCTAAGGAATAACTCTTGAGTACTGTAAATATTATGAATAGAAGATTTAATATGGGTTAGAGAAATAAGATATAAAAGGTATAGAAACGAAAAAACGACAATCTACACATTTTTACAGGCTACATTTTAAGTAAAGTGAAAATCACTAAACATAGAGAAGATTGTTTAGAACTCAGGCCAGTCACCAAACCACTTTCAGTTGGCCAATGTCTTCAGAGTTAGGAACTGTGGTTAGTTCCTGGGGGTGGCGATTTCCTTTAGATTCTGGTCATTTACACCAGTTTAAATGTCTCAAAATTTGGTTTAGTAATGAGTTCCGCCTTACTCAATGTGCCTTTGTGACCTTTGTGGCGCAAGCCGATTGACACAGAAGGTTGCGGCTTCGGTTCCCACCCAACCCAGCCAATGAATTTTATTTTAAAAACAAATACTTAGAAATCATTATATTGTAGGTATTTATTCATATCCACAAAAAAAAATGTTTAATAAATAAGAATTCTATCTATAGTCTCTTAGTTTGGGCTAGATAGCACTCGTGCAATACTTATTTATTTATTGAATTAACTAGATAGATAACACGGGTTCTGACATATTGAGAGCTATATGAGTAGGGTTCCATAGCGGTAGCGGCGGCGGCGGGGCGGGGCGGGGCGGGGCGCTCAGTCGATGTACTGCGCGAGCCAACGGAACCCTTCCCCGTATCCCTGACGCTTCAGCACCGAACACATGAACAGCTCCAGCGGCCGCCCGGGCAACTCGGATCTTGATACTTTACCCTGGAACAAGACAAACATGTACATTTTAAGCTGACACGATTGGAACTCGTAATTTAATATTTACCCGGGTCTTAATCGCCTGATTTTTACGTCGGTTGAAACGTCGAGGTAATTCTCTTACCTCGACGTTCCAACCATGTTACAAAGGTCTTGGTCGCAAGGTGGGGGAGTAAAAATCACGCCATTAGGACTCGGGAAAGTATAAAACATAATTATTTTTACAAGGAGTTTTCTCCCGTAACACGACTCGAACCCGTGCCCCCCACACCACACGGGAACAAAAATGAAACGTTGGTTGCAATTTATTACTAGCGACATATAAAACAAATAAAACTCCATAAAAAACAAATTTAAACAAAGTAAAAAATCCCTTATTATATTTGTAGTTAAAGCAACCACATGTAAGTTTAAAATCGAATAAATAAACAGTTCAGGTCCGAAGTAAAATAGATTTAGGTTGTTATAAGAATGGTCGTTGTATTATTTCGTTCAATGTCGCGCACTCAGATAATACACACGTATAACAATATCGGAGACTCCTACAATTTGTATTAATATTAGATATTTTTCTTTCAGCTGCTATCTTGACAAAGATTTATTGTCAATTACATTTTTATCATTCTAATCTGACTATTTTTATGAAAGGTAGGTTAGCTTTTGATCAGATGGTAAGTGACGATATGATCTACCCACTTTTTGGTCACATTTTCTTCTCATATAAGCAATGTTTCCGGTTGCCTCAATTTGCCCGGGGTCGGCTTAAACCACAAAGTATTTGGGGTCGGCACTGTAGGTAAATCATCATTGACCACACCTACTGCAGCTATATTTTGCATTTTTAACATTTTTTTTTGCCAACGCCAGCTTTTAGTTCAGTTTAGTTTTACAGGGATTGGGTCCTTGTACGTGACTTATGACTTACGCCTAAACTTTACTCCAACCATCCCAGGCTGTCCCAGCAAGCCAGCAATCTGCTAAGACTGCTTGCAGAAGAGAAACTTTCCTATTTTAAGTACTCCTTGTCTACATTCTAAGTTTCATAACTTTCGATTCAATAGTTAAAATTGAATCGATAGTAAAACAAAAGCGCCAAAGCGCAGTCATAATATTATTAGTTATCTTATCATATATATCTTCTTCTTATAAATAAAAAAAAGTCGTGTTAGGTACACTATTTATAACTCAACAACGGCTGAACCATGTAGGTGAAAATTGGTGGGGAGATAGCTTAGAACCAGGAGACGGACATAGGCTACTTTTCTCTTTTTTTTGCCTCTAAGGAGGAACAAAGTTCGCCTGGTCAGCTAGTTTTAAATACAAGTTGTTTTTTCCCTCTTTAATATCTGCAATCGGGTCCTTAGCCATAATCAGATTTTTTCGTTATATTTTATTTTGGTTGTTACGGGTATCATCCCATCAGATGTCTAGTTTTACTTCTCTATTGCCTGTGCTCCAAGTGCAGGATTTAACCCGGTCATGTTGCGACCGTGATCCAGTAAATACGCGTAGTTACCTTTCCAGTGGTCTGTTGGTAGAGGTTGAAGAACTGCCGGAGCTCGTCCTCGCTGGCGGCGCCCGGCTTGTCGATCTTGTTGCCCAGGATGAGCACGGGGCAGTTGCTGAGCGTCTCGTCCGTCAGCAGCGAGTCCAGCTCCGCCTGCGGCACATACGGACACATTATTGTATATAGGATAGCTGCGTCCCGCGTAAGTCCCGATCCCGTGGGAATAACGGGATCAAAGTAATCTATGTTATTCAGGGTGAATGTAGCTTTCTAATGGTGAAAGAATTTTTGAAATCGGTCCAGTAGTTTTTGAATTTATTCATAACAAACATACAGACGCACACACACACACACACACACAAATACAAATCTTTCCTCTTTATAATCTTATTTATAAAATATTTCCATGTCACAATGTTAGTTACCTAGTACTCCTCCGAAACGGCGCGACCGATTTTTACCAAATTTTATATGCGTATTCAGTAGGTCTGAGAATCGGCTACTATCTATAATTTATAAGGCAAAACAACGTTTGCCGGGTCAGCTAGTATTAGTATAGACTTTAAATTTACATGGTTGTGTAAACTAAGAACACTTTAGGAAGTTCGCAAACCGATACTGTGAGTGTCGTCTGTCGAGTGCAGGATCGAGAAA
Organism: Idaea biselata; assembly: GCA_958496205.1. Taxonomy (NCBI): domain Eukaryota; kingdom Metazoa; phylum Arthropoda; class Insecta; order Lepidoptera; family Geometridae; genus Idaea; species Idaea biselata. The sequence goes on from OY292398.1 coordinate 28,145,171, forward strand.
ATAGTTAGCTTAGTGATGGTTAGTAGGGTAACAAAACGCATTAGGAAGGAGGTAGTTCGATATGGAAGCCCTTAACTGTTATCACCTACAGTCTCGTAAACAAACTAGTTAAAATTACTGGCGAGAAATATCGAGCTCCGTTAAAAACAAAATTAAACATGGTAAATAGCCCGTTATTTAATAATATTTGTACATTATTATATGTACAAAAAACAATACGGATATATAACACATAATGCTTTTTTTGCAAATACATAGGTACATAATAAATAATTAATGATACCTATATAGAAAACACCCAGAACCAGAAACAAGCATTATTACTTGTCTCTGCTAGGAATCGAACCCACAACCTTCTACATGGGTATTCGCCCGACGCGCCCCAGATGTCGGTCATATCATAATTGAATAAAATGTAGCACATAATTGAATATGCCTCACACAAAATGAGACATCAACTTCAAGTCAATGCTTCAATATTCCCCATTTACGGCACCTGACAACTACTTGTATGATAGTATCAAGTGTGGCATACAAATGGGGGGTACAAATGACGTCACTGTACAAAGATGCAGTAGGCTGACTCGCTTGTATTACTTTAAAATATCTACATTAAAAAAACCGCCCTTAATCAAAAATATGTTTTGGGACTGTTAATTTAAGCCTCTTAAGGTGGTTTTCTTTAAAATTTAAGATGAACAGGCAGCTTACATTTTAATTTGATTTTAAATTTGGACCTTTTGTCTAGACAAACAACTTTTATTCTACAACGACTTTTGCAAAACCCGATAATTTTGTAGTTACGAAAAAAAAAACTTTTTAATAATTAAGGTTTCTATTGAATAACCCCCTTTGGGCTTAAATCACCATGCTCGAAACACATTGTATCTATATAAGGCGTTCCTAGTACATGGAGAAGAGCGGTGTCTAAGGAGTCAGGCTACTGGCATACTGGCTCGGGGCTCAGTGTATACCGTACCTTGGACTCGGGCTCGGTGTATACCGTACCTTGGACTCGGGCTCGGTGTATACCGTACCTTGGACTCGGGCTCAGTGTATACCGTACCTTGGACTCGGGCTCAGTGTATACCGTACCTTGGACTCGGGCTCGGTGTATACCGTACCTTGGACTCGGGCTCGGTGTATACCGTACCTTGGACTCGGGCTCGGTGAATACCGTACCTTGGACTCGGGCTCGGTGTGTACCGTACCTTGGACTCGGGCTCGGTGTATACCGTACCTTGGACTCGGGCTCAGTGTATACCGTACCTTGGACTCGGGCTCAGTGTATACCGTACCTTGGACTCGGGCTCGGTGTATACCGTACCTTGGACTCGGGCTCGGTGTATACCGTACCTTGGACTCGGGCTCGGTGAATACCGTACCTTGGACTCGGGCTCGGTGTGTACCGTACCTTGGACTCGGGCTCGGTGTATACCGTACCTTGGACTCGGGCTCGGTGTATACCATACCTTGGACTCGGGCTCGGTGTATACCGTACCTTGGACTCGGGCAGGCGCGCGCGGTCGCAGGCGTCGACGAGGAACACGATGGCGTCGACGGCGGGGAAGTAGTCGCGCCACACGCGCCGCGCCTGCTGATGCCCGCCGAGGTCGAACGTCGTGAACCGCATGCTGCCTATTGACAGCTCTTCCGATGCTGTATCACAGATAACACCACTTTAATTACAGCTCAAGTCTATCAGTGTACTCAGTCTATCCCTGAGAAAGAGGTCTGTAAAGATAGACTGCTTAATATAATAAAAGCAATGCATGTTAGAGTTTACAGGTCGCCATAAGGCCTCTAACTTGACCTAACGACTGCTATCAGAGATAACAATCAGGAGCTTGAGTGACAAAATCATTATTTGGGTCACCTAGTGACACCTCATATAGTGGGCAAACATCATCATCATCATCCGAGCGATGTTCCTGGTTGCATCCATCTTGAGAGCCCGGGGTCTGCTTACACTCACTATCAATTATGTAAGAAAATACAAGTGTAGCAATATTATAACAGTATTACACACACAATGCATCGATGCATAATTATTTTAGTTACAACATTATTACATAGGTGTTAAAAAATATTAATATTAAAATATGTGCACAATTAAAAATACTATATTTATCTATACTAATCTCATAGAGATAATGTTGGTAACATGTATAAAATATACATAATATGTATGTTGGGGGGGGTAATCTCTGAAACTACTGGACCGATTTTGATGTCATTTAATATGAAGATACATTGCATCTTTGGGAGTAAGGTAGGCCATTTTTTATCCCCATACTTTCACGGGATCAGGAATTGCGCGGGTGTAATTGCGGGGTACCAGCTAGTTATCTAAGGACATACTTGGATGTAATGTGGGTACATGCTGCGCCAATCTGTCATCCTTGAGCATGTGCAAGAGTGTAGTTTTCCCCGCATTGTCCAGACCCAGAAACAGAAGCTTGCCGGATTTCTTCCATAAACCTGATAAATAAAAATAATAATAGTAAGAGGTTTTAGGCTGCATTTTATAGTACAGACAGATAATCACCGGCTTGGTGTACACTTTATAGTCTAGGAATAAAATTGTTATTGAAAAGAACCACTATGTTGGCTCTGGCTCCACGGACAGCTTCTAAAGGTCCAGGGTTCCATAGCCTCGTGATACTGGACGTATGAGTAGTTTTAAAACAGGTTTAAGAATATAAAAATAACTATAAATAATGCAAGACATTGCACACAGCGCCATCTAGCCCGCAGATTAAGCAACTAGGCTTTCACTACGGGTATTACACAACGGACATACATATATACGAACACCCAGAACCAAGCATTTATTGGCAGCACTTTCTCTCACTGGGAAATGAACCCACAACTTTCTGTGACACAACAGGGCGGCTCAACGCACCACTTAGTTTGTCATATCCATATCCCATATAACTAATTCTTGGTTGCTTTGTATGACAAATCTCATACATTAACTGTCATATTTGTGTCACAATAACGATTGTGAGTTTGCAGTGGTATTTCATATTGTAATTGTATAGAGTAGAGGTCATGTAGACAAACTTAAATTATTCCATCACATGACGCCGTCATGTGATGGAATAATTTTGATGACGCCCATTCTAGTGTTAAAGTCCAATTTAAATAAAATGTAGCACATAATTGAATATGCCTCATACAAAATGAGACATCAACTTCAACTTAATGCTTCAATATTCCGCATTTACGGCACCTGACAACTACTTGTTTGATAGTATCAAGTGTGGCATACAAATGGGGGTATACAAATTCATACATCTCTACATATTTAAAATAAAGTTCTCCACCATGTTTGTCTATCTGTTTATTGGCCTGTCTATAACCGATAATAACATTTTAAGAATTTTTTTTTTAGAAAACACTTTTAAAATGAAAAATTGTCATTTAAATAATAAAATGAAATAAGTGAGTGAAAATGTATTTTTTACTTTAAAAATAAATTGATTTGCCCATTTCTTAGTTTTAAAATAAACAAGGCTAGTATTATGGTAACCAGATAAATATATTTATCTTTTGTGAAAACATATTCTTAAAACTGATTTGGAAACATCCATCATCATTTTTTAAAGTATTTTAACAAATAGAACCCCATATTTATCAATATTTGCCTTGTTTTCAAAACATTCTATTTATTAATCCTAGTTCTATTCTTAGATTATGTTTTTAAATATAATAATAGTTTCTTTTAATAAGCAGTAAGTTAGGTAAGTACTGGTCATTTAATTATTTATGTACTTTAATCTATGTTCAACTAAGCATGATTCTGGAAAATTCCTATCTAAAGACATAAGGAAACACAGAAATGATCATAAGAAAAATAAGATATTTGAAGGTTTACCTATTATTTTTTTGTTTAATATGGCAATGTAGTTGAAAAGACTAATTAAGTATTGTAACTAAATGCAGTGAACCCGTTTAGATAAATATTACAGATAAAATAAGTCAATGAAATATAAAGTTTATACCTACCTGCCTACTTATTATTGGATAAACTTAAGTAGTTCAAAATAAATAAATAACACTTGACTAGTAGGTATTATGAATCTAGACTTAGTTTAGTTTAGAATTAGTAATTAGGTAAGTCGACAATACAATAATTATATGGGCTTCGGGTGGGTATATAATCTGGTTAGAAAGAATAAGCAGAGAAACAGACAAAACTGTAACATTGCCTGTTAACAAATACAAAGGATTTTTATCTCATGCTCACAAGTGACTCATGGTTTTATTCAGAATTCATCAAATTAATGAGGATACAAGATGCTAGTTTTATTTTGGGCTAAATTTATGAATGAAAATTTTACCTACATAATAAAATATTACGTGGAAATGTACAGGCAAGGTCAGGTTCTTTATTTACCTACAAATTAAGCAATGTCCTAGAGTTAGTAAGTTAAATTAAGAGATGTTTGGAATTGTCAATATGTTTTATATTTTTTAGTCTTCGTGTTGGTAGGTAACTTACCAAGGAAACCAAGGACTCCAGTGAACCAATCCAAGATAAACATATTGAATCTGAAATAAAAGGAAACACTTAGTACAACTCAGAGCATCTTCTTGCCTCACAAAGACATCACGATGAGTAATGACTTGCAAATAGAATGTTATCTATTACGTCGAATCTTTCGCATATATTGTTAGCGGAATATCTCTTACGTACTATGCACACGCAATAGGAAACTTCAATTTTACGTAGTTGAAGATGTTGAATTGAGTAACATCATTGACAGGACTTGGGTGACTTGGTACACGAATCTTTGACCTTAGATTTTGATATTTAACAGACATTATACTCACTTTATTAAATTGAACTAGATTAACTAATGCTAAAGGTAGTTTATCACAATATTTCACACTTAATTCACTATGTTACGTCGTTAAAACCGACGATTTTTCTCAGCAAAAATGGAATAATGAAGTTGGCAATGACGTGACGTACGCTATTTCCGGATGCTGTCATTCAATAAAAAAAAAACAATAAGTTGCGTTCAATTTGACTTTGATATTGCTTTTTAACGCATGTTTTTCAATGCGGTTTTTCGTATTTCGACGTTCGTCCGCTTGCACGTACAACTTAAGCGTACAACTTAACGTATCGTTATTTAGATTTTTTACATTTTTAATAAAACGTAATGGTATTTTTAATACAGATAGTCTGTTTATTTTTGAATTTAGATTTTAAAACCTTTGACACACAGTTATCTATAGGAGAATTTCGTGAACGCATCTATTTATTCTTCGGTTACCAGTGTTACAAGAAATATTACCTTTCTACGAAATAGTAACTTTAGCAGCAGTATCAATCTTTAATAAACTATCTACATAAGCATCGAGATTTAAAATACCATTTGAGAGAAATTCCATCCGATACTCCCTGTGCTGATCTGGCTGCATCATAGACTTTTCGTTCATGTTTCATCTGACATTAGAAAACTACTAGATCAGAAGTTTTTTGGTAGTTTCATCGACAGACGTTGGCAACATCGCCGACCAAAAATCTTTCGTGTTTTTGACAGCTTTTAGCCCAAGGTATATTTTCGAAAAATGTGTAAAAAGTGCTAAATAATGTAATCTACTGCCTGAAATACTATATTCTTTCAGTGGAAAGACAATTTCTCGAACTGCCCGTAAAGTTTAGGTCAAAACTCTGGGTGGATTAAAGTGATTTTTTAAGGTTACAAGTTGAAGTGTTAAAAGAAGTGTTGTTATTTGCAGGCTAAACCATGGCCCCGAGGAAAAACAAAGTTCAAAAAGAGGAGGTGCAAGTGACCCTCGGTCCCCAGCACTTGGTGGGCGAGACGGTATTCGGTGTTGCTCACATTTTCGCCTCGTTCAATGACACATTCGTACACGTTACCGACTTATCCGGGAGGGAAACTATTGCCCGAGTCACCGGAGGGATGAAAGTCAAGGCCGATCGTGATGAGGCTTCTCCCTATGCCGCTATGTTGGCCGCTCAGGTATGTTTACATGTCGACCCGCTTTGTTTAGTAGTAAAAATCGCAAATTGATGTGCATTTTAATTAATTTTGAGGTTATGTTGTTGATTTTGAATCAAGACTTTACCGGTATCAGAGATTAACTTTGCAAGGAATAACCTACATTTTAGTTCTAGTTGGTAACTTCCAAAACAAACAGATGACTTCCCCTCATTTGTATCTGCTTATAATTTCTTTCAAAATTTTTACCATGTTACCTCTCTACCTAATAAAGACTTGCCTATATCTTCTACTTATTTATACTAAACTATCAAGACAGGTAACTAGGCTCTGAATCACCAAACAGAACAAGAACTGATCACAGTTCTTAAAAACACCAAGATTTATCATCAAAATATTAAAACAATTTCAGGATGTTGCCGAGAAGTGCAAGAACCTGGGTATCACAGCGCTACACATCAAACTGCGTGCTACAGGTGGCAACAAGACCAAGACTCCTGGCCCCGGAGCCCAGTCGGCGCTCCGAGCCCTTGCTCGCTCTAGTATGAAGATTGGTCGCATCGAGGATGTAACTCCCGTGCCCTCAGACTCCACCCGCAGGAAGGGAGGTCGACGAGGTCGCCGGCTGTAATCTGTTAGTTTAAGGACACTGTGGACTTTGAATAAAGGAGTTTACGGTACTTTTAGTCTTCTTATTTACACCACTTTATGTAATTATTGGTTCAGTGACTGCAGTTTTTCACTTAACATGCTCATAAGGAAGTTCTTGTCTAAGGTATACCTTATCTCACACATAGGACTAGTGGTGAGACCCACTCGCCATGCAATTTGACTAGATCCCAATCCCGTGGTAATATTGGGATCAAAATAAGTCTTAAGTTACTCCTCAATAATGTAGCTTTCTTTTGGTGAAAGAATTTTTAAAATCGGTCCAGTAATTTTTGAGTTTATTCATTACAAACATACAGACGCACACAAAACTACCAATCTTTCCTCTTTATCATGGTTCGGCCAAGCTGACAGACAGGCTAAGCTTGCTAACTTAGTTTAGTTGGGCAGATCTATTACTATTATAAAGCGGAAGAGTTTATTTGTTGGTTTTTTTGTTTGTTTGAACGCGCTAATCTCAGGAACCACTGGTCCGATTTGAAAAATTCTTTCGGGGTTGGATAGTCCATTTATTGAGGAAGGCTATAGGCTACTTTTGATCCCGATATTCCCACGGGATCGGGACTTATGCGGGTGAAACCGCGGGGAGCTGCTAGTTTTAAATAAAAAAAATGCTTGTGGGGAGAACATTGTATGTTGATATTTATTGATATATTAATTTCAGATAAAATAAATATTCACTTTGAAATATAGCTACCTAACATAATTAATATCTAGTTAAATTATTAAACACTTGATAATTTACAGACCTAAAACTTGAAATACCTATATAATTTGCTATCTGTGACAATAATTTTAGTATAAAAACCACAATTAAATATTTCTATAAAATTATTGCACATTTATTTTGCTAGATCCACACTTTACAATCCACATTTATCATACTTTATAACAGTATTTAAGCATGTAATTAACTCTCCACAGCTTTATCTAACATGTATATATTATACATGTTATTATGTTATATATTATTATAGTATTTCTATGTTTTTTTCGATTGGCTATCCTGCACGCTTTATTCCTTATCAAGATGCAAGGTATTATTTTATATGACATGCTCCAATGACTTCGAAAAATTCCTTTATTGGCTACCCAATATTTTTGAATGGAACTTTATAACACGAAAGAAAAGGTTAACCTTTAAAAAATACAGATAAGGTTTTCATATAGTCGTTAAAATTAAATCAATTAACACTTTGATTGCTGATGTTGAAATCGCAAGCGCAAATCGCAAATCGCTAAATTAAAATCTCAAACACACCGTGTGTGTTTTCGGTAGTCAAAGTGTTAAGCACATAGGTACAGTGTAGATTGGACGATGTGGATCCCGCTATTGGTGTTTAAGTGTTAACTATGTGAGACGTAGTAATACATTTTATAACTGTTTTGTGATGATTATAAAATTTAAAAAATCTTTTAAAAATTGCCCTTTTATTATCACAACAATGCTTTGTTTCTGTTCATATTTCAGTTACCATTTTCCAATATTTTTTATTATTTTTAAAGCTATAAATTCGAAATAATATTTTAGCAAATGGAGACCGAAGTATACGTGATTGTTTACACAAATCGAGCACTTTTTAAAATTAGCTCTTCTATATTTTGTAATAAATGAGATCATTAAAATACGAATACAATAATAAGCACATTTCAAAAGGTTTGCTCCTTGAGCCTTCTATGCACATAAACGTAGAATACACTATACAATTTACCACAAACACCTATTATAATATAATACATATAAACTTGTCTTTATGTTAAAAAAAATACCTAATATAGATACCTAATATTATACGAAACAACATAGATAAACATTAGGTTTATAAACGAAATTAAACATACAAAATTATGCTCGTGAAACACAGCTATTTTAGCAAAATCAGTCAACAAAATCGTGTACAAAAATTTTGATATAATTTCAACAACTGATCGCTTTCGATTTCGTGCCATTAACAAATATAAAACCAATAGACGTACATAATACATAAACTAGGAATAACAATAAAGTATTTAGATAATATTTTCTATGATCGTAACGAAAAGTTATCGAGAAGAGAGAGCTAACAACGCTCGCCATCTGCGAAAACTAAATTTACTAAACAAACGAGACTGTCTTCAATGGCACAAGCGATTGGGGAAAAGCGGCTTCCGGGACCTCTCCGGGGGTATTGACGACATAAGGTCTGAGAATACAGTGTTGGACTAATTACAACGATTTTTAATTTAATTATAATCAAGATCAATCAACAAAAAATGTCAGTAATTAACAACTTGTTAAAACTATTACGATGAATATAGCAAAGTGTGTAAAACATGTAGGTAAATTTCTTAAAAATTCCAGAGTTAAAACCTTTAATTGGTAATACAAACAATAATAATGATTGTTTGTCTTACATTAAACTAATCAACTATTAGTCATCAATCATGATTGGTATAATTATTATTAGTCATTTATCAATCATGATTGATATCCTTATTAATTACTTATTAGTCATTATCAATCATGATTGATTTTTTATACAATTATTAGTGAGATAAAATTTAGCCCAACACTGGTTACATCGAACTTCGAGAGAGAGAGAAAGAGGCGGACGACATATTTAACCCAAACACCGCGGCATATATGGCCACATGTGCCAGGTCTCTCTGTATCTGCGCTAAAGGGGCGGAGGTCCCGGACGCGCGCGCGGCTTGCGCTAGAGCGCGGTCTTAAGGCGCAGCTTCTTGAGTCTCGCGTCGTTAGCTGCGGGCGGCGCGGGCCGGCGCCGGGTCCCCACGAGAGTGCTGCCCCCCACCTCGTCCCAGGTCCCAGCACCTTCAGAGGACGACGAGGAAGCGATGGCGGACGGGTGTTGCCGCCGCGGCCGCCACGACCTCGCAAACGAACGCGCCCCCATTTTACCAGTCGACGGCGACGCGTCCGCTTCATCTGCCGAACGACGCGACGCTCTCGTGCGACTACCTACCTGGGTTTTAGATCCGTTCGGCTTGCGAATCGCGAGGACATTGCGACGCTTCGAAGATAGAGTCTTCGGTTTAGGTTCTGGGTCTGCGAGGTAGCGAGTGCGAGTGGGAAGAGGAGGCCGGGCAGTAGCCCCCGTCTCGCTTCTCTTGGCAAGTTTGAGTGCCATGTCGATGAGGTCGCGGGAGTGCGGAGCCGGTATCGGCGCGGCGTCGCTCTTGGCTCCGACGTACGTGTTCTCTTTGCGTTCGTCGGTCACTTTAGCTTTGGAGCGCGCGTAGAGAGGCGCGCGAACTGGTGACGATGTCTTCGGCCGTAATCGAGACATCGTCAGCTGGAATAATACGATATGTTATTACGACACGAATCACTCGATCGTCTCTCTACGATAAGAGCAGATTTAAATTGGATCAGTGATATAAATCAGTGCAATAGTAAGACGATACAAATCCTTTAAGTTCGTTTTTTTTGTTATTATTATTATTACACTTATTTTACCATTTAGAGCTACCACACACTGCAGGGAATTTCCGCTTTCATATATTTATACCACATATCGACCAAAAATTCGAAAGTAAGCTGTGGAATTTTTCTGCAGTTCTTATTATATCCTAATTTGGCTATTACTAACAGTGAAGAAACTGGGGCGGACTTCAAAAATCGCGAGCCACTGACTTCCATCACTGAGCCGATGTAAATCAGTTCTAAAGAACGAATAAACCTTAGACCCGGTTAGTTAACTAACGTTCGAATGATTGTTATTGTAAATCGATCGGACAACACTATTCACTCATTCTTACCCCGGCGACAAATAAGTAACTGTCGATTTGAGTTTATTTAGTAGACTTACACTGAAAATTAAAACAATCAGTTTATTATTGATGATGGATGACAAGAGGCACGTTATCACGGGTCTTTGTGCGCGTATGATTTTGTGCTATGTTCCACCACCTTTCATTAGTTATTATAAGTACTTGTTATTTTAGCAATAGTAGTTGTGATAATTTTAGGAGAAAAGCATGAACAACATTTTAGTCTTATTAGACCGAGATCTTTTGTTGGAGCTTAAAAAAAACCATGGAGCTGTGAGTTTCACGCCATTCATCCACAAAAAAGTAATGTCGATGCTAGGCATTACTTTTTTGTGGCCCGGGCTATAAATGCTTAGAATTACTTGAACAATAGATGGTAAGAAGTTCAAGCTGCATGGATTTTTTTATAAGAGGATAGTCTCCATTCTCTGTCTCCATACAAACGTAGTTTAAATTTTTCTCCCTGGATAAATTTGTTGGAAAGCATGTACAGTGATATTGTTGATATACTTTCGGACGCTGCAACATCTACCTATTGTGGGAAGGATATGGTGAAGAGGCGGGAGAAGCGTGTGGCAGGATGGAATCAGCATGTGGCGCAATTACATGGTGAGGCCAGGCTCAGATTTTTAGACTGGGTGAAAGGCGGCAAACCAAATAAAGGTCAACTTTATGTAGCAATGTGTGGCAGTAGAAAAGCATTTAAAACAAAATTAAAGTGGTGCCAGAGAAATCAGGAAAAAATAAAAATGGATAATTTAGCGTCTAAACACGCGGCTCATGATTTTAAAGAGTTTTGGAAGGAGACAAACAAACAGAATACTCGGTCGAGTCTTCCGATAACTGTAAATGGTATCTCTGAACATAAAAAGATAGCTGAAGCCTTTAAAAATCATTTTCGGGTGACACCTCTTGCCACTTGTCCGAAGTTGAATATCAGATACAAAGATGACTCTGTTGGTTATGAAAGTGTCACCAGATTCACAGCTAAGGAGGTTCGTAGAGTTATAAGTAAGATGCGGAAGGGTAGATCCCCTGGTTTGGATAATTTGAGTATAGAGCACTTGAAGCATGCTGGTGTTCACCTGCCACGCGTTCTGGCCATGTTTTTTAACTTATGTCTGTGTCATAACTATCTGCCTGATGATTTTACCAAATCAGTTGTGGTTCCTATAGTTAAGGCTAAGTCGGGAGACAGCTCTGACATGGGAAACTATCGGCCCATCTCATTAGCAACAATAATATCGAAAGTGTTTGACGGTCTGATTAATGGTACACTATTGAAACATATCGAGTTGCATGACGCTCAGTTTGGATTTCGAACTGAGTTATCTACTGAAACAGCTATACTGTGCCTTAAACAGACTGTCAAATACTATACTGACAGGAAAACGCCGGTGTACGGGTGCTTTCTAGACTTGTCAAAAGCTTTTGATAGAGTAAATTATGACATACTATGGGCCAAGCTAGAGAGTGCTCGTGTACCGTCGGATGTTGTGAACATCTTACAATTTTGGTACCAACATCAAAAAAATCAGGTGAGATGGGCGGGTGCTCTCTCTGATGCGTACACTCTCGAGTGTGGTGTTAGACAGGGCGGGTTGAGTTCCCCGTTGCTATTTAATTTGTACGTCAACGACCTGATTGGGAGGCTCAGCAACGCTCATACAGGTTGCTATGTAGATGGTCAATGTGTTAATAACTTTAGCTATGCGGATGATATGGTGTTGCTGGGCCCCTCAGTAGGTTCTGTAAGAAAACTTGTAGCTATTTGTGAGTTGTATGCGAAGGAACATGGTCTACAATATAATAATATCAAAAGCGAAGCTCTTATCTTTAAAAGTTCCAATGGAAGGGATCGTTTGATTCCTTCTATTACTTTGGATGGAGTAGCTCTGAAGTATGTCAACAAAGTTAAATATCTGGGGCATATCGTTACTGAACAACTTAAGGATGACGATGATATAGAGCGTGAGCGTAGGGCTCTGGCTGTTCGGGGTAATATGGTTGCTCGTAGGTTTACTCGTTGCTCAGAACAGGTTAAATTTACGCTTTTTAAGGCATACTGCCAGTCATTCTACTCTAGCAGCCTGTGGATCAGCTATACCGGGCGATCAGCTAGAGCTCTACAGGTTCAGTACAACAACATCTTCAGGGTGCTGTTGAAGCTGCCAAAATACTGTAGTGCCTCAGTTATGTTTGCTGAGGCTCGCATTGATGGTTTTAATGCCATAATGAGGAAGAGAGTAGCATCGCTGGTCCAGAGAGTTGGGGGAAGCAACAACAGTATCCTGAAGATGTTTGGGTCCAGATTCGATAGCCCTTTTCACAAGCGCTGGACATCGATCTTATTGGGGGATGTGAGACCGATGTATGGCAGTAAGTTTACTGACATTTAATGTAATTTAATATATATATTTTTTTTTTTTTATTTATTTATTATTGTTTGATTATGTTAGTTTTAGATAAGTAAAAATTGAATAATAAGTATTGATAATTTTTATATGTAGTAATGATATTGTTATGGAATTTAATTTAATTCTGAAATAAATGATTATAATAATAATAAAGACATTAGAGCAAATATGTTTATGCCATAAAACCTATATCTTTCATGACAATGCATCTACCTTTTTATTTTTTTTATTTTCTAATTAAAATAATAATAAAAAATGAAGAAAATAAAAAGGTAGATGCATAGTCATGACAGATATAAGTTTTATGGCATAAACATATTTGCTCTAATGTCTTTATCCAGGGAGGAAAATTTAAACTACGTTTGTATGGAGAAATAGAATGGAGACTATCCTCTTAAGGTTCTGTATAGGAGTGACCACACGCAACTGAGCTCCGACAAATTTTTAATTTTCTTGTTACACTGAACAAATACAAATCATTAAGTATTAGCAGTAAAGCAATAATAATATGACAGAATGGAGATGGTCTTTAGTTAGATCGTCGCGTCGGCAGGTTCTCTCTATTATGTACATTATCTACATCTGACTCAACTTATTGACGTTGAGGTACAAAGCAAGGATAGACGCTCATTCTGTCGTCAGTTCACTCTATCAGTCTGGGCTAAATGACGGGAGAATTATCGCGTCACTCACAGTATAATGATTAATGGTTCGTAATTTGAACAAATAATATTCTAACCAACTTGGAACTTTCTAAATAACGGTACTTTAGATATTTTTGAAATTATGTGTTTATTTATATTAGAATTATGCAATGGCCACCAGAACATTTACGTCTTCGCTCTACATCTTGGTAAATTTCCTTCGAAATGGAAATTTCCCAGACCATTTCCAACTACACTACTGTCAACCCAAACCAGACAGATCTAAAATACCATAAGTCATCTGTTTGACGTTGAAAATTTATAAAAACCCATTAGCTGTTGAAAACACATACGTGTGTGTTTGCGATTTTTCGGTTTTGCGTTTGACTTTGCGATTTCAACGCAGCAGTCAAGGTGTTAATGACTCCCGCCTTCCGGAGATAGATAGAGTGAACTAAGACCCAAATAGGCATGTAACCTCCCCAAAGCCTTCCGAAAACGTACCTGTGGACGCATGGTCCTGGTATGAGCCCGCAGCCACTCCCTCACGGCCGTCAGGTTTCGGTGCTCGGAGCACGGGATCCGCGAGTTGGGATGCTGCCCGGTGAGGTCCAGGATCGAGGCGCCGAGAGAACGGCCCACCTACACCATCATATGTATTACCCCTCACTCCTTATGGAAGTTATGGACTGATCAGGGCAGATGTAATTTGCCGTTATGTGACGTTATCAATTCCCGAGCTAATACAGTGACCCTGTTTCTCGAGGGTTTACGTGCCGGCTATGGTACGCTAGGTACAGTTGCAATGTTTAATAAATACTTTAACAAGTAACTATTTTTTCGGTTTGAATCGCGTGGTCTTTATCACTTTTTTAACATTGTTTCAATGGTCAACGTTTCCTGTTTCAATCCTGAAGCCAAGACCTGTAAAGGTCTCGAAACGTTGAGCATTGAAACAATGCTAAATGTAATAAACACCACGTGATTAAAACCGAAAATTTGGTTTAATTTCAATCGAACATCGCGAAAACAGAAGAAAAACCAGGCTTTAAAACATCATTTATACGCTAATAACATGATCCGTGGTCATTTACATTTGGCGCAAAGGGTGTGCGAAGCAATGAACGAACTTCTCCTCTGACAAGAGGCTAAATGCTCTAAGGTAGGCAAAATATGTTGTAAAAAGACGATATTTGTGTAAGAAGTGCTTTAATAAAAAAATAGCAGTGTTCCGTACAAATAATCTGGATATTTTTGAAGAGATATATTTTAATATAAAGCTCTACAACCAAACTACTAGTTATAAGAACCGCCTTTTCTGAAGTCGGTATACAATTTGCATTTCTCCTTGTGTCCAGTGACTTTTACAAATAGTAATTTGCCACTGAAAGAAATAGAGTGCAGTGAAATACTTTAAAACTGTACAGTAAATAATAGGAAAGTATTGCTTTTTAAGTAACAGGTGTTATTCGTTACTCATGTTGTATAAAAATGAGTTATGCATTGTGCCATGCCTATAGAATATTGTAAATATTTAAAAGGTAAAGAAATTATCATAACAACATATGTACAGTATAGTTAATTTTTATCGGGTCTTAATCGCGTATTTAATAATAATACGCGATTAATACCCGGTAACAAACCGTGTGAATTTAAGAAGTTTATATGTACAGTATGCGACAAACCTGCCCCGGGTTTATCTCTTCGAAAAAATCCAGATTCTTTGCGCGACCCTGTTTTACCTGAAATGTGTTTACTGCTAAATATTTCGGATCATTATAGATCAGCGGTCCGTTGTATCGTAAAAACTTAAACTCCTATTCATACGAGTAATAACGTTGTCTTAAAACATTCATTTCCTGTTTTGAAAAATGCTTCCAAAAATTTGTACTCGGCGGGATTCGAACCCGCGACCACTGGTAATTTGAACCAGTGCGTTAGACCGTTTCGCCACGAGTACTAGTCAAGATTAAGAAAGCATATCCTTGTTTTTTTTTGCGAGTAAGGCGTCGTTTTCTAAGTGTGGGTAAACAGTTAGAAATGACGTTGGTCATTTAGTAAATAAATGACCAACAGTTTTTCAACTTGAAGATTTTATCAAAATTAAGGGGTCTACTCGAGGCGTACCATTCTAAACAAAATAAAAACTTCTTTGGACAGGAAAAAAAGTTATTGTTTTTACACTTGTCTTGTTGTACGCCTCGGCTCGTCCGTGGATTACTTCTCTTAACAAAACTACTTATTACTGACTTTCTAACAAATATACAAGTATGTATTGTACTCTAATCTTCGACTACTTTTCACACTACTCACGAGTCACGAAGTTACTCCGAAGTCCGAAGTCTTTGAACTGCGTACGCGACTTAAAAGTTGGTCGCTTTAT
>OY292398.1:28841292-29150057 GCA_958496205.1 Idaea biselata
AACATTGCCTGCAACAGACCACGGTGTCGATCGAACGATTGAGGCGCACGCGGACACCATCGCGTGGTGCACGACAATGTCCACCTACAGTCTCGGTATACAAACTATGGTGACGCAGAGTCGTAAAGTGTAGCCGGTAGCAGAGCGAAATAAAAATAAAGGAACAAATGTGTGTCTACCGGTGATGTGAGCAACTGAACACAGCCAGGCACAGGTGCTGCATGCAGAGATCGCGAGGTGGGAGGGGTGGGTCGCGGCGCGGCGCCGGGCCGTCGGGCTCCCGGGCCGTCGGGCCGTCAGGCCGCCGGGCTGGCGCGGACTACTCTCGTACCACTGTCCCCATACACCGACCACGCAGAGACTGATATCCTCCGGCGGCACATTTATGGTGACTATCACATAACAAAGCAAAAGAAAAAACCAAAAAACATCCATGCGGTCGCTCCGAATTAAGCACATTATAGTGTTTGGCGATAGTCAAAGAAGGATAGTTCGAGTGAAGGCGGCCCCGGTTACGAGGTGAGAGGTGTCGTAACGGCCGGGCGATCGGAGCGGGCGCCTCTCGAACGTTAATTGACATGCTCACTAGTTATAGTGCACTAATCAGGCTTACAATCATTCACGAGCTGTGCGGTAAACCAGTACGCTTCCCTAGCGAGTCCCAAGTGAACTATTGCTTATCCTTATAATGGCAAGTTATTGTTATTTTCCTTTTGCTTTGTTATTAGAATTTAGCTATGCAAGGAATAGCAAGCTTGGCAGATCGAAACGTCGGCGGTCAAACAAAAAGTTCACGCTGACTTGATACAGCAGAAATAAGGAAAACTTGCCTCTCCTTGCAAATGTTAAGAATATTTCAGAGAAACTCTTTTGTGATATGTATTCAGTAACTTAATTAATTTAATTTATATGTCATTAAAATTAAGAGGAAAATATTTGAAAATGAAACTTACCAAGCCAACGAGGAGAAAAAATACCAAAAATGTTCTGCCAAGGACAGTATTACAGAACACATCACCGTAACCTACAGTGGACATAGTGACTATAAGGAAGTACACACAAGTCCAGTACGAAAGCTTCTGCGCGTTCTCGAACTCTAGTGGATCTCCAGAGTTTTCCAACTGTAAAATGGGGAAAATATTATTTGTATAATTTAATAGAAACAATTTAGTGATGATGTCTTGTAAGAATATCGCCAAATCAAAATTCTAGACACATGGTTTTCACTTCTCGTACATAACGCATACAAGTAAGTTATTTAGTTTTTAAAGTTAGTATTTTGGATCTATTTAGAAATATAACTCGTCAGTCCACAGTTTGTTCACAGATTAAGATTGATTGTATTGTGTATTTGGATGACATGTTGATATTGGATGAAACATTGTATTTCAATTTACAAAAGCAATAAATGGCTGACTTTGACGGATTGCTATAACTAATTGATCACAAAAAGTAAATAATAGATATTCTAAAATAACGATTAGCACGCGGTAACATAATAGTGAGAAAAAAATACTAATATTTTGATTGGTAGTAAAAATAGTGGAAATAAATATACATACCAAATGAATAATGCCGGCTGCAGTAAGCCATACTGATATAAATATAGAAACTAACTGCGCCAACCGAATTGAGCTCGATGTCTTTAAAATATTGAGGTATTGCAAAATATCAGGCACGGTCATTAAGCGTAGAGCTCTGAGAAATCTCAGCCCTGAAATAGAAAATATAAAGTTGACACGTGATGTATAAAGTGGCATACAACAACATTTGATAAGTAGAAACCATTTTCGTCAGCTTTAATGTTTGTAAAATAATTTTAATATTATAGTTTCTACTGCTCCAATCTAGGTAGGTAACTAATACAGTCTGTTTACTGCTCCAATATAGTTAAACTGCAAGTTTTAGTCATGTGTAAAGAAATTTCAAACGATAAAAAAAACCGTTCTCTCCTTCATTTGAACATAAGTACTTTATATTTTCAATAAGCTTTTAATCTAATACCAAAACAACGTGAGAAAGTAGGAAAAAGCTTTTAGAATTAATAGATTAAAGAAAACTTACCTATCCATGTTCTATCCAGGTATATCGATACAAAGGATGGTGGTATCGTGAAATAATCTACAAATGAATACATCTCGAGCATGAACCATAGTTTGTCACTAGCTGCTATAAACTGTAATATAAAACACAAAAGTTAATACCATCCAAGAATTTCGTTGAACAACACTCAATCAATTCATCATTATACTTACTCGTATAAAAAAGTAGACCATAAAAAATATGTTAAAGGCAAGGTCGATTTGCTGAGTAAGATTGTCACTCCATTTCTGGCAACGCTCCACTTCCTCACTGAAATAGTACACGTACGACATAGGTAACACCAACTAACACATATAATACAACAAACAAATTGACATAAAGTAACATGTTACGAATAAGGCAGACTCTAAAGACACAGCTCAGCTGATAAATAAAACATAAGCTAAACATATACTAGTGACAGCAAATTGTTTCGGATCACATTTATTTTATTTGAGTTTCACTCACGTATTCCTTAAAAATTCAGCATGATAAGATATATTGAATTAATAGATCAGCAATATAATGGATAAAATCGGGATGACGGATATGCAATTACCTGGATGCGTCAATGAAGTAAATGATGAGCGATGCTATACTCAGTATGAACACCAACACTACCTGGAAAAAGAAAAACATCATTTTATTATCACTGCTCGTAACTGTGATCGATATTTTACTAATTTATTACATCGTTGGGAGTCTAAAATTGCAGTCAATTTTAACGGTACGACGACAAGATGTTTTTAAATATATTCTTCATTTACATCGCATATTTAAAACCTATAATTACCAAAAACGATTTATTTAGGCATATCCAAAAAATTTAGCCGCGACGAGATTCAAATTCGAACTCGTTTCCATATGACCACCATAACGTCAGCCATATGTAACCGGGTAGGTACAGATAAAGGTATCTGGTAACCATGAAAGACTCACTAAAGTCTTTGATAAGTAAAATACCTTAAAAACATGGAGAACATAAAATGCAAGTACTGCCAAAATCAATCATGTAAGTATTGTGTCCCACACTCCTTATAAAGAAAGAGATTCACATCTACTCACATAGCAGCGTGTGACGTTATGACGTACAGGGAAGAACCTAACTATTTTTAATCATTACTCGGTTCAATGCATCGAGGAAGAAGTTACGGGTGCAGTAACTTGTCACTTAAGTGGTACGACTTGGCAGCTTGCCTGCGGAACTTTGCTAAACTTTGAAAACAACCGATTCTGTAACAGTCGTTTCGTTTGTTGACATCTAATTCATTTATCAAACGTTTTCAACGATAAATCATTTCAGTTTGAGTGAAAAACGAACTCGATTTATGTTGAGAGGTACCTAAGTAGGTACCTAATGGAGTTGAACAATAACTTCTGCCGTTGTGATAAATTTCCGGAACGAAGATCTGCTCTGATCTTAGCAAATAGATAAGCGATAATTTAAGTATAACTACGTAGGTACCTTCTTTATTATTACGTTTTTATACTTTTTATATTATAATTATTTGCTTATACACCTATTACCTGTATGTTATCTAAGTAGAACTATAGCTGTTCCTCAAGTTTTGCTAGTAGAGAACTCTTTTTAGGGTTAGGTAAGCTCGCTTATGTAGGTACTTAAGGAATATGTTTTCTCCTTATTAATGTTTCTATGCATTTGTGGTGTGTACCTACATTAAAGAATAAATAAAACATATATTTTACAATTATTATATTAGGTATAAGAAGAAATATCACTTTAGATTTATGATTCTTTACTGCAGGTTCTGATGTTATCAAGATTTTTCTCTACCTTACAAAACATAACCCTACCTCCATAATTAATAATAGACCATTATTGTGTTGTTAACTTTTCATGTCGCGCAACTCAACATGCTTGCATGTGCTTTATTAAATTACCCATAACTACTAAAGTAGGCTATTTAGTATTTACCTACATTGATTTAGAGGTGTAAAGTTGTGTACGTTACGAAGTCTGTTATTAGATTATAACATAACTCTGGAAATGAGCACAGCGCAAGGCTAATCCATTTACCTATGCAATCCAATTATGCAGCATGTTCTTGCAAATGTGGCAAGGTTGCCGCCTTGACTTCAAGAAGGAGTGGAAGATTTGTTAGTAGAAAATAAGCTTGTAATCCATGGACATTTCCGGAGTTTTAAATTGAATAAGACTGGATACGTGTTGTTAAACCGTAGTAGATATTCATTGTCCCATAGACAATGTACCTATAGGTACCCTATTTCAGAAACTTCAAAAACAAAGGACTGTCAATTTTAAAGGAAAAAAGGGCAACCTATTTCCATGGGAAAAAGTAAATAAAGAACTTTATCTATACTAATATTATAAAGAGGTAACGTTGGTAACATGTATGTATGTATGTATATTGAGGGTAATCTCCGAAACTACAGGACCGATTTAAAAAATTCTTTCACCATTAGAAAGCTACATTCACCCTGATTAACATTGGCTACTTTTGATCCCGATATTCCCACGGGATCGGGACTTACGCGGGTGATACCGCGGGAATCTGCTAGTGTCAAATATATGGGATTTTTGTGTAAGCAAAAACGAAAACGGAAACTTTCAACTTCTAAAGTTTCCGAAATAGGGTATAGATAGGTACTCTGGGTGTAAAAACATAATTTCCCTCATGAGGTAAGACGTTTGGAAATTGATCATCCCGTCACTCTGGAGATGTAGCCTTAAAGGGGCTTTCTCCGGCCTGGATATCTTAGGCTAAAGGTGTTCCCACTAAAAGCCTTTTGATGTAGGTATCTGAGAGAGAAGACTCTAATTAGGTAACACGTGAAACCAAATAGAAGCTAAAAGTCATCAATAGCGTACCTAGACTTACTAAAATTCGATAGACCGATAAACAACAGACAAATAAATGAGCTATAAATTGAATGAGCTGACTCTCTTTCCGTTTTATTCGAAAATTAGGGCTGGAATAAAACAAAGATTTTCAAAGAATTCAATTCATAACAGCTGCCATTATAAGTTCGCTTACCCCAATTTAGCGAAGACTACGAGACTTATATATTTATAGGTTAGAAATGGCGTGTTTTGTGCTGACTTCCGAGTATTATAAATAGTTTTATAATTGCCCTGCTGTCTATTAAGGTGCTGAAATGTAATTTTGGCCAATTATTAAGCTGGTTGGCGCTTGCCAACTTTTATGTACCTACCTACTTAGTACCTATTACGTGTTATTAGACCAAATATTTGCTTAAAGTGTACCTACACATACCTTAATACTATATCAATCCACTTATTCTGTGCCAAAAGGTACCTACGCCAAAAAATACTACGCAAAAACAAAATAACACAGCAAAATCAGAGTTTTTCAAATCTAACAAATCAGCCCTAACTTTATTCGAGAAATGGAACCCAATATCCTCCTTTCGTATCAATAGTTCCGGTAAACTTGGCAGAAAGGAATCTAAACGACACATTTCGAGAAAAACGCTGCACAAAATATATATCTAAGCAGGTACCTACGAAAAGAAGGGAAAATTGGGTGACCCAAATTCATAATGGGTAAGTAGGTGATGTGATTCGATTCCTTCAGGATCGGTTAGCCTTGAGGAAAAGGACTTCAGTCCCCAACTATATTGTTTGATCACAGACATTTTCGTGTGGTTAAGTCTAAGCTTTGATCGTTAAAATAGAATAAACGGGAATATTATGGAATGATAGTACTATAAAAAAACCTTTGGTATTTTTTTTATTAAACTCATTTTTCGGGTTCAATCCTGTCAATCCTGATGAAGAGACCTATAAAGGCCTCGAAATGTTGAGCAATAATGCTAAAAGTAGATAGATAGATAGATAGATAGATGAACGCTTTATTTGCACAACATTAAGTAGGTATAATACAGTCATACATTAAGTATAAAAACATAAAAGCTTAAAAGTAGAAAATTGCACAAATGGGCGGCCTTATCGCTAAAAGCGATTTCTTCCAGGCAACCTTGGGATGGAGATAAAATGTTTAGCTTGAAACGGTAGGTTATGCAGGATAAATAATTGAGTAGAAGACCAAAAAAAAAAAAAAAGAAACAAATATATTAACTATAAAACAATAGACAATATACTAATATTAATATATAAATAGATATATAAAATACATGTTATACAAAACATTATATATAGCTACACAAAAATATATAATACAGATACAATACACAAAATACATATAATATATACATAGGCATACATACAATACATAAGTAAGGTTTTAACTGGTTTTAATGTTGAACATACAGTTAGACAGTAGCAAGGTAATGATTAGTGACCATAGTTTTGATAAAATACATGTTATACAAAACATTATATATACCTACACAAAAATATATAATACAGATACAATACACAAAATACATATAATATATACATAGGCATACATACAATACATAAGTAAGGTTTTAACTGGTTTTAATGTTGAACATACAGTTAGACAGTAGCAAGGTAATGATTAGTGACCATAGTTTTGAAAGTGGGCAAAGACTTAGCGGAACGGATATATTGTGGTAAGGAATTCCAGAGGATGACAGATTGAAAAGAGAAAGAATTAGTGTAGAAGTTGGAGCTAGAGCTGGGAACTCTGAGAAGAAGGGTCTCTGTTGAACGGAGATGGCGAGAGTTAGCATCACTTAAAAATTTGAATCGTTCTCTAAGATATTGAGGAGAGGAGGGAGCGAACAGAATTTTATATAGAAAACTAAGGATGTGTACATTCCTGCGAAGGCGGATTGGCAACCACTTGAGCTTTTGACGAAATTCGGAGATATGGTCATATTTACGAAGGCCAAATATGAACCGTATGCATACATTTTGTAGTCGCTCAAGTTTGTCAAGTTGCTCTTCGGTTAAATCGAGGTAAGCGACGTCGGCATAGTCGAGAATGGGAAGCATAAGAGACTGTGCAAGGTTAACTTTGGTGGCAGTCGGCAGAAAGTTTCGGAGCCTACGAAGTGAACCGGCAGAAGCAAATATCCTCCGGCTGGTTTCGGTTAGCTGCGGTTGCCAGCTCAATTCCGAATCCATAATGATGCCAAGGTTTTTTACTGTTTTAGAAAATGGAATTAAGTTACCGTCGAACATTACTGGGTTCACATTTTCCCACCCTATCTTTGGTAAACAATCTAGAACTCCCCAGAACAATCACCTGTGTTTTAGATGGATTAACCGAAATACCAAATGATTTACTCCACTTGCAGATTTTATCCAAGTCGTCGTTAACGACAGCGATTCCCTCGTTTAAATTATCCCATGGAGTCTGTGTGTAAATTTGGAGATCGTCTGCATAGAGATGGTATGAGGAAGAAAGGTCTGAAGAGATAGAATTAATAAATATTGAAAAAAGAAGGGGAGAAAGAACGCCGCCCTGGGGTACACCAGCAGACACATCGCACCAGGACGAGAAGGTGTCATCGACACGTATACGCTGCCGGCGACCACACAGGTAACTCTGAAACCATTCAATTACTGTTGGAGATATGTTAAGCGAGCAAAGAACACCAAGTAGGATGTCAGGATCGACGTTGTTGAAAGCGTTACTAAAATCTAGCAGAGCCAGAATAGTCATCTTGCGATTGTCCATACCTGCCCGGATATCGTCAGTTATTTTGACGAGTGCAGTAGTAGTGCTATGACCTGGACGAAAACCGGATTGGAGGGGATTATGTATCATATTACTGACAAGGAATTTACTGGTTTGTTGGTGAACGAGGCGCTCAAGTAGTTTGGAAAGAAACGGCAAAATAGAAATAGGGCGAAAATCGGAGAAGGATTTAGAGTTGTTTTTTTTCGGTAAAGGAACAATTAGAGCCTCTTTCCAAGCGGAAGGAAATACACTATAAGTGATGGAAAAGTTCAGAATGTAAAGAACAACTGGGAGAATTTCATCAATGATGGGCATAAGCATATTACGACTAATGTTGTCACTGCCAATAGCCCCAGAAGTGAGGCGCTTTATGCTCTGCTTAACATCACAAGCAGTGAACTGTTCGAAGGTAAACGATGAAAAGTCAGGAATTGGAACGGAAGAGAGTCGACCTAAAGTTTCAGATTTTACTGCACTATCAATACTGGCAGAGGAGCAAAAGTGTTGATTCAATAAGTCTAAATTTACATCAGTTGGAGTGAGATTTTGAGATTGTTTACCAACTCCTAGGGACTTAAGAAACTTCCAGACTTTAGCTGGTTCCACATCTTCAATAGAATTGTGGATGGAAGTAGGCCATTAATAAACATACAACAACCGAAAAATGAGTTAAATTTCAATCTAACATCGCATCACGAAAACAGAAGAAGAATCTATTTAGTTATTTAGTAAGGATAAAGTCAATATTGGTGTTTGTGACTAACAAGTGTTTTAGTTATTTGTATGCGAAAGCTTTTAAATGGTGCTTAGTTTTAATTATTTGTTATGTTATAGTGCTATATTTCACTGTCAGCTTTCCGAATAAAAAAAAAAAAAAAAAAAAAAAAAAAACAACGTAACTGGAAATTGATGAGGTAATTCTAAATTTGAGTTCCCTATTTCCAGCATTATTCAAATACCAACAACGAAGATGTAAGCTAAGTCTCATCTAAAACTGCGCGTTTACACACGTACCTAACCTACTAAAACGAGAATTATGTACTAAGAAAGACTATAGGAACGCATGATTTTAGCGTTGACGGAATGTAAGTTGAGGATCGTCAGGAATTCCGTATTAAAACGTGATGACACTCTACTGCGACATAACATAGAAGAAATGAGATTAGTAATAAACTGACTGCAATTTACGATGTAAATCAACTGAGAATGCGTCAGGGGAAGACGTAAGAGCGCAGGGCAAGTTTAGGGCGCTTTAAAATTGTGTAGAAATAGACTATACGTTTTACCCTTATGCCTAAGTTATTATTTTCGCATACCTACATGCGAAGATAATACTTGGGCATGGGGGTAAGTTGCCTGTATCTACTATACCTAGTATATCCATTGTCTAGTACCCATAGTACAAGCCTAGTGTTTAGTTTGGCCATATACCATCTATGTACAAAGAACTGTAAACCGCTTTCAGCTATAAGGGTGCCAGTAGGTACAACTCAGTGTCCCTATTTGTGTTCTGTTCCCATCTTATGTCTTTTTCTCAGCAGAGCGATGTTCCCGGTTACATCCCTCTCGGGAGCCCGGGGTTCGGTAAACCCCATTTTGATATCTGGGATCGGCGCAGTAGGTAAGTTCTGCAAGTAGAATTGCCAATATTTTTACGCCCGCTCACCTGCCTGACACCGACCCTCTTAGGGACCAAGCAGTTTAATCGCCACTGCTAGGGGAGAACTTAAGGTTTGCTAGTCTCCCGCAAATGCCTTAGTCGCCTTTTACGACACCCACGAGAAGAAACGCAACCCTATTCAATGCCAGGACTACACGGCAAATGTATCTCTGTTCCTATCTTATGTAGTGTACCTACAACTAAAGTTAGGTAAGTACTATCAACAACAAAAGTGGGTATCCAGTTAGCCGAAAGATTCGTTTGAACCGAGCGCAGAGCGTGGAATAAGCATATACACATGATATAGGTCTATCTATAAATATCAAATGTGTGACAATTATTGTGTATCTAAATATCAACTACATGCGTAACTATCTGGTTAGTACAACGGTCTTATTGATCTTCTTCTTATATATAAAATTTCCATGTCACAATGTTAGTTACCGTACTCCTCCGAAACGGCAAGACCGATTTTTACCAAATATATGCGTATTCAGTGGGTCTGAGAATCGGCTACTATCTATAATTTATAAGGCAAAACAACGTTTGCCGGGTCAGCTAGTCTAATATATAAAATTTCCATGTCACAGTGTTAGTTACCGTTCTCCTCCGAAACGGCTTGACCGATTTTTATGAAATTTTGTATACGTATTGTGTAGGTCTGAGAATCGGCTACTATCTATAATTTATAAGGCAAAACAACGTTTGCCGGGTCAGCTAGTTTTAATATAAAAATAAATCCGTACCTAAATTTACCTTTCAAGCAAAATAAGACCTTACGGTGTATACCCACTTTCGTTGTAGATAGTACTTATATCTATGTGACCAAATCTAAATAGTTTGCAAACAAACAAATCTACGAGACCTACCTACACTCGGGGTCCCAAGACAACAATGTGTTGTAATTATTCCAGCCAAATTGCTATTTAGCTAGCGTGCCATGCAAATTAACTTCAACCGACTTTCGGTTGCATTGTGGCCAAACAATACGAGGAACGTGGACATCGGATTTTATAAAAAAAAAGAAGTTTTAGAGCGTAGGTATACTGGCTGCTGTGTGTGCAACAATGAAAAGCTGCATGAAAAAAGAAAATAGAAAAGCGTTCCACGTATGAACCCGTTAAAAGTTTTGGGTTTTAAATTGAGTTAGCGAAGCCCCGTGGGTTTACCTGCGTAGTTCCGTTCCCGTGGGAATAGTGGGCTAAAAACTATGTGGGAACTATTTGTTAAGAAGATCGGCGTTTTTCCTTAGGGATTTTACCTGGGGGTTAGAGGTACCTTAATTTTATTTTATGTGCCATCGCAAATTACGAGACATGGATTATTCAATTGATATAAGCGAGCTAAAGCCATGGTGTTAGTATTTTCGTCCTATTCTTATTAAGTTAAAAGATATTGGGTGTTAAAGTTTCACATTTGGGAGTTTCACACAAAACACCACTAGATGTCGTTATTTGTCTTGAATATCCATAAATCTGAATTGGTATACCAATATGGCAGATAATCAAGTCATCTTTCAGTCAATAAATCTTATTAATTAAAAATAATTCTTTTCTTTATAAATTCTGGACCGATACGTGGAATTCTGTAGTCATTTAATGGTTTTACAAATTCAGATTTATGGACATTCGAGACAAGTAACGACATCTGGTGGTGTTTTGTGTGAAACTCCCAAAAATGTGAAACTTTAACACCCAATATCTTTTAACTTAGTAAGAATAGGACGAAAATACTAACACCATGGCTCTAAGTTTACGTAATCAATCGAATAATCCATATTTCATAACTTGCGATTGAAACAATTTGTTACAACAAACTGTTTGAAGTGTCGAATATGATATCTGTGGAACAAAGCTGGTCCATTTTGAACGGTCTTCTTTAGGTTATAAACGAACTGCTGTGTGTCAAATTATTGCAGTCAAATCCGTATACTTAGCTGTTTTTGGGTGATTTAACAGCCGAATACAGAAACGCCACTCAAAATTTGGGTTCTACTTAAACAATTAAACAGCTACTAATTTAGAACCTGCTCAGTATTTAAAGATCCCTAAAATTTTAAGTGGCGATTCTGTATTCCACCCAGACACAAATATCTAAACTTTCGCAATCAATCTGACTGATGCATCAATGCACAGCCTAAACCCCTGACAGTTGAAATTTGGAGAGTGTGTACTTTATATGATGTAAGCATACTTAGCATCCTATAAGAAAATCCGAAAATTCTACGGAATCGGAACATCCAAGGGTGAAACCGCGACACGCTAGTTTGTTACGTATAATTTTAGTGGGATTTTTGCGTGATTGACACATAACCATCGATACATCTCAACTTTCGCATTTTTAGTAGAACCAAGTTCTGCGCACTGTGTATTTCGGTTTCAATCGCGTGGTGTTTATTTCTTTTAACTTTGTTTTAACGCTCAACGTTTCACATCGCGGAATCAGAAAAAAAATCTATTTAAATAGGGTTCGTACCAAAGGGAAAAATCCGAACACTTTTACTAAGACTCCACTGCCCGTCTTACTGGCTGTCACCAGGCTGTATCTCATAAACCGTAATAGCTAGTGAAATTCAACCAACCAAATTTCGGCAAAAAGTTGTTATTGTAGATCCCAATCATAGCAAGCAACATTATACTTCTTTTCGCCATAGTTGAGTAAAAATCCCCATTACGGCTGTCACCGCCGATGAAGCTGTGATAAACGGACTGTGACAGAAGGTGCGTACTGCGATCATTACGAAAATAAATTGCGAGAAATGATAAGAAATTCGTTCTGAAAAAATGTTCGTGGAAACTGGAAATACAAACGTAACTGAACCAAATATTTAAATATTTCAAAGTAGATAAAAGACCGGGCATCAAAACTTGGCGTGGCGTTTTTTTAATTTCAGACTACGATCTGAAGTTTAGATTTTTTGTATTTATGTTGATATAACTCAATATAATATGTTTGTATGTTGGCTACACTTTAATGTTGGTAGTACTGGATAGTACCTAGTTTCCTAGTTACAATAGGAAAACAATATGGCGTATAACAAGTAACGATGTAAGGTGTGTTCTCAAGTGGTTCTCAATAAACTACAAATATTCCTTTTGCTTATCTGGTGTTTTACTTAAAAATATCCTTCAATTTACCATTTTTATTTAGGAAGATGTGTCAAATCGTAGTCTACAATTAAAAATCGAGGTAAAGGTGTTCTAGATACAATTTGTTACAAGTTGGTCTTCTTTTTATCGTGTCAAAGCCATAAAAAATAGGCGCCCGCGCCGGCAAAATCCCGACGCGGAGCTGTTAGTGAAACAAATTCAAACCATCCGCTTTTTACAAGTAAAACACTAAAATTCACGTGTAGTGTGAAGTGTGTAATGAAACACTTCTATTTTAATAGTGACACAGAAATCCGCGGTTTTCAACGAATGACAAATGTAGGTAAACTTCCTTTATTTCTATTTACATGAGTGAGAAGATGCTATGGTTAAATTTTCAACCAGCTGCGTCCCGTGGTTTTACCCGCGTAAGGGAATATCGTGATCAAAAGTAGCCTATGTTACTCCTCGATAATGTACTTGTCTATTGGTGAATTTTTGAAATCGGTCCAGTCATAAATTTCTATTAATTTTTGTATGTAGCTCAAGGCTATTTTATTTAGAAAATTTATTTTTTAAGGAAAAATAGCATTCAAAAATTTTCACTTGCGGCGAGGCTTGAACTCGCGTCTTTGGGTCAGTACCCCAACGTCTATTCCAACTAGACTACGCAAGCTCACGTCTCGTGCAGTGAAAACTTCCAATGCTATATTCTCCTTTGATTGTTTACGATTAAGGCTCGTTAAAGCGCCATCTATCTAACGCTACAGGAACAACTTTCCAGTTGTTTACACCTGCGTCGTAATGGTTAACTTTGTACAGTAAACTCATTACTAACGTAAGATGTCGCTCGGTCCAGTCAAACAAACAAATAGATACCTACATCTTTCCTGTTTATAATATTTATTAGAATCATTTTTATTAGGACAATTTTTCACAGGAAGGAAGCATAAGTAATTGTTAATTCAATTGTTACGTGGGGTCCCGTGTGGCACAGTGGTTAGCGAACTCGCCTGGTAAGCGAGGGGTGCAGGTTCGAATCCAGTCATGGGAGAATTTTTAATGATGCATTTCTCGTTGTCCATATTTCTAGAATATTTTTTGTTAGCTAGCTAAACCTTAATAGCCTTATTAATAAACGTGGAATAAGGTTGGGATAATTTTAACGCATTTTGTTTCTGTCTGTCAACTTTGAAAGTTCTTGTCACGGAAAAAGACAAAGCATGTTCTCACTACTCCGACCTTACTTCACGTTTATTAATAAGGTTATATGTGCTCAAATATCTGTTATACAACGTTAGCGCTATTAATAAACGTGGAGTAAGGTCGGAGTAGTGAGAACATGTTTTGTCTTTTTCCGTGACAAGAACTTTCAAAGTTGACAGACAGAAACAAAAGGTGGTAAAATTATTCCGACCTTACTCCACGTTTATTAAGGTTATAAGGTTATATTAGCCTTATTAATAAACGTGGAATAAGGTTGGGAATAAGACAAAGCATGTTCTTACTACTCAGACGTTACCCTGCGTTTATTAATAAGGCCAAGTGCTCAAATAGCTGTTATACACCGTGTGTATAAAACATCGCACCATTTAATTATACCTTTATAATAACTCCTTCGCTTTATAGCGCTTTAAAATTAATATTTAGGTTAGATATTAGGATGTATCTTGCCTTAATATCTTTGAAAAGTCGTTATATTCCGTGGTACATTGACATCCGCCCGCCCTTGGTGTTTCATTGCGTATTTATGAGGTTGCAGTCACTATAAAATGAGTTTTAGATACCTACTAATATAAACATCGTTATGTGATAGGTTATGGTTTCCAAAGGGACTTATTAATGAGTTACCTAAGTACCGTAGTCATACTTTTTTTTTACCAACATGCCTAATATTACATGTTAAATGATGTATAGGTACTTATAAGTATTTTGAGTTTCCATTCATCAGCATTACAGCATTACTGTCCATCAGCAGCGGTTTAAAATGATTATGAAAAAAAAAATGTTGGTTTTGATTGTTGTATTTTGATTGTCTGGACTTTATTAGGAATCCGGAAAATCAATTGTAGAATTAGGTAAAACTAATTGACAGATAAAATTCATTTTTTACAAACCATTACAAATTATTTAGTACTTATATCTAGAATTTTCTTCGATTTCCGCTATGTTGATATTATGATTAAACTCATTTTTCGGTTTCAAACGGATGGCTTCTAGAATATTAATCATTTTTGAACGCCCGACGTTTCGTGGTTCATTTCGTGTCTACCCATGATCTGCAGGTCTGGGAAAGACTTCGAAACGTCGGGCGTTGAAAAACAGAAAAATCACTTTAATTTCAAATCAGTATACCTCACCTAATTACAGTATTTTCTACACATATTTAATCTGTCTGGAGTTCGTAAAAACGACATCAAAAGTAGGTTTCTTTATCTGCATTTTTTAATTGTAGACTACGATTAGACATATCTTCCTGAAGAAAATAATCTCACATACAAAGAACCAAAACGTCAGAACGTTGTCTAGAATTAAAAACCGTAGTATAGTGACTAGCCCTGAACTCAGGGCTGTGATTCGATTACCTACTTTCAGTTTTCCAATTCCGAATTCCGCCCAAGGAAATTCACTTATCTCTCATCTCCGCATCAAATTCCGACCCTGTCATGAGGTATTAGTGTGTAATTTCGCTTGTCACCGGTCCCGTTGGCGATGTCGCGCTATGTCACATGGGCGTTTTAAATATAGAACGGGTAAGAATAGCGCTGTGGATGGTTAGCGGTTTCGAATGATGCTCGCTTTCTAAACGATTTGTTGATATGAAAACAGGTGATATCGATACTTAATCGATTTCAACAGCTAAAGGTTGATTTTTGCTAGACTGGGCCGTTTCCGGGCCGGGGCGGAGACGGGCTACTTTTGTATGAAGACAGCACGGACGCGGAACGGACGGGGCTTAGACAACTTGCAACAAAACAAAAGCTGTCTTCATACAAAGGTTCATTCATTCATACATAGTACAATAATACAAGATGAAACTGAATTCACGAATACAATAAAAGGTGTCTGGGAAACTGTATGCCGCCAATTAGGTCACACCTCAGCAAAAAAAAAAACTGCGGCAGAACACACTCTGCCCCAGCTGGGCTTTCGGAACATATGGCCTGAAAGTAAAAGGCTTGGGCCCCTATTCTATGCCTACACGGCAAACGTCCTACTGCAAATGTATAGGTATTTTTTCTAGCGAACGTGGTTTTACAGATGAAGGGTCTACCTATCTTCTCCGAGGAATTAATAAAACGAACTTGATCCAATAATCAATGTAGCCTACGAAGTACTTATAGGGGACTGTCAGTTGCTAAAATGATTATTGTCTGACTGAAGGTCACTAAGCTAAGCGAGTGATGCCCAGAATAAAAATGAGTTTCCTAATGCGATATCCAGAAACAGAGCCTTGATCATTTCACGTAGATACCTACGCAAGTTGGATGATCTTATTTGGCATAACCTTTGCCTCACTGCCTGATCTAACTAAGGATTTTGAGCATAACAAATTAAAATCTGATGTGTTTACCGACCTACCCGTAAATTAATTCCCAAGCTGCATCGTATTACGTCAACAATGAAAGTTGAAAGGTTAGATAGCAAGACCCTACCTAAGTACCTACAAACAAATTTTGGAAAAATATCAATGAAGGTTGAAAACTAGACATAGGTTTTTTTTTAGTAGGTAGGTACTAGTTAAATGTAATTCGTTCAACCATGTTTTCATCCTTAACTTTTTCGCAATCCTATATCTTAAGCGAAACGAGGCAATTCAAAGAGACAAAGGCCAGATCTATAAATTGACCGCTTTCCGGAGCAAAAAACAGGATAATAAAATAATAGGATTACGTCTTTTTCGGCCTTCAAATGTCTTTGGTTGTTCCATAAGTACACTTAGGTACTATTAAATAATCTATCTAGGTTCTAGACACGTTTTGTCCTAAGTTTGTTATGAATGTAAAGTTTCTGAATACTTTTATTATTTCAGGATAAGGTCCACCTACTCTTTTCTCCATTCAAACTTTACTAAACGTAGTCGACTGCTTCCTCCCTGGATAAAGGAACAAGGACATTTGAGGAAATATGTTTATGTCATACAACCTATATCAGCCATGATCAATGACCATGCCCCTACGTTTTGATTTCTTTCATATTTTAATTTTTCTGAAATTTATTTCTATTTTAATTAGAAAATGAAAAAAAAAGGTATGTTCATGGCAGATATAGGTTTTATGGCATAAACATATTGCTTTAGAAAAGAAATGAAATTCAGATTTTTTTTTAAATGAATACGTAGGGGCATGGTCATGGAGTCATGGCTGATATAGGACTTATGGCATAAACACATTTGCTTTAATGTCTTCATCCAGGGAGAAACCAGTCGACTACGTTTGTATGGAGAAAGAGTAGGTATCCAGGTGGATTTTTATGGGCATTATGTTAACCAACTAGCACTGGACAGGGAGGAGTGGAGAGAAGGGAGGGAGGCCTTTGCCTTGCAGTGGGACAAAATACAAGAACGAGGGTCACCGACATAGCCAAACGGATTAGCTCTTTAAAGTGGCAGTGGGCAGAACATATAGCACGGAGAGCAGATGGTCGTTGGGGCCGAAAAGTTCTCGAATGGAGACCGCGGATCGGAAAGCGCAGCGTCGGACGTCCACCAACGAGATGGACGGACGACTTGGTTGAGGCCGCGGGTTCACAGTGGATGCAGGCCGCTTATGACCGAAGCATCTGGAGATCTGATAGGACAAAATACGCTAAAAATAAAATTAAATAAATAAAATTAATGTTAACCAACAGACTGTGCTGAAAAATTTCAAAACTTAAAACTTCGCGTAGACTCTGCATAATTGGCGTTGAATAAGGAAGTTCAAGAAACAATAAAATTGGCAAGAACATAGTAAACGTACAAATCTCCCATTCTACGACAATGACCTACGAGCATAGGTGGGTGTACTGTACAGAAATCTCTGCCAATTGTAGGGGAACATGTTTCAAATGGTTTACCCCGTGTCGTCGTCCCGTGAGTGTGTGTAAAAACGATGCCAAAACTGGGAGGACAATGACTTCGGCGTGGTTTCTTGATATACGAGTACTTGGTATGTTTGAAAATGAATAGGATTTCAGTAACAATTATAGATTCACGATTTACATGGTTCTTTAAAACCATGGTTTGTTCTGGATGATTGCAGGATCAAGAAAATAGTAATCTTAGTGACAGTAGTAAGGCGCGGCACGCGAATTAGGAAGGAGGTAGTTCGATATGGACGCCCCTAGCTGTCATTTATCACCTACCCACAATCTTCAGTCTCGTGAACAAGCCAGTTGAAATTACTGGCGAAATATCGAGCTCCGGCGAAAACTAATATAAACATGGTACTTAAATACCCCGTTTGTAATTAATAAGATTCAATTGATTAAGTACCTATTTAATTTTACAGGTTGTAGGTTGGTCCCGGTTGTTATCTCTGATAGCATCGGTTAGGCCAAGTAAGAGGCCTTAGGGCGACCTAAAAACCACTGACACTGGGGCTCGGTAGTATACGGAAACAGCGGCTGCCACCCCCAGACACTTTGAAGAGATGGACACCGAGGGGTTTTAGTGGGTAAAACTGCTCATCTAACTTGCTTAAAAAATGTTAAAAGAGTATATTATTATTAATCAAAATTCTACGTACTTACCTACTTAATTCATTAGCCATATTGAACTTACAAAGTTACAGGTAGGTAAGTAGGTAAGTTACCTAATCGATTAGTTTCTGTCGTCTGCCTACAAACAGTTTTGGCAATATCGCGTGGCACGGTATTGATCGACCGACATGAGACCCATAACCAAGCAAGAACCTCTTTTACGTAGGTATGTAGGTATATACTAACTTACCTATTACCTACACCTATTTACTATTATGCCTATTATTATATCTAACCTTCCTCTCGAATCACTCTATCTACGAGTATAAAAACCGCATCACAATTCGTTGCGTGGTTTTAAAGATCTAAGCATACATAGGGACAGATAGCGGCAGATATTATACCTACTACTAGCCGCGTCCCGCGGTTTCACCCGCGTAAGTCCCGATCCCGTGGGAATATCGGGATCAAAACTACCTAGCCTATGTTACTCAGGGTGAATGTAGCTTTCTAATGGTGATAGAATTTTTGAAATTGCAGCGTCGCGTCGCCATTTCGTGTTCCTCCATTAAGAGGAGTATATATGCCAACGACCTTGAAGCTGAAAATCCCTGTCGGGCTCATCGAAAATTGTTGATTATTTCATGACGGAATGTCGTAGAACTTTTTTTGTGCACAGATTGTAGGTGACATTGTTTCCTACATTTTGGTGTAGTTTTAAGACAAGAACCTCCTATTGGTGCAAAGCCTATCCAAATTTTAGACAAAAAATGTCTGATTTGGCTAAAATGTCGATAGGCTTCAATACGTTTCGACATATTTGTATGGAAACTCCACTAAAATATTGGAAACAATGTCGCCTACAATCTGTACACAAAAAAAAGTTCTACGACATTCCGTCATGAAATAATCAACAATTTTCGATGCGCCCGACATGGATTTTCAGTTTTTCAGAATAAGGCCCTTAATAAAGTAACTAATTAAATATATTTCATCCGTTAGTTAAGTGGGACTAGGTTGAGTGTTCTGAACTCTTAGACAATAAGCGAACCATCGAACCGTTCAGGCTACAGAGAGTGACAAAAAAAATTGGATACATAGGTACATACCACAGTACATACTCACTCACCCATCGATATACGCTCGGAAAACATAACCCTCCTTCGCCAGTCGGGTAATAAAGTCAAAACCACAGTACAAAAATAAAGCCACTTTCATACTTAATACGTCATTGAAGACTAAAGATAGAGATCGCTTTATAATGATAGCATAACCGCACCCTAATTTGACTAAACTCTTTGCAATTTGCATAAGCACCGTAGTTCTAGGCCACATTGCGCCGCTGCTGTGCCGTTATATGTTACACTAAAGTTCCTACTTTTAATTATAAATAACACCTTTGTGCTGTTTTAAACTTTGTAAAATGATCGGCTTTGAAGTGGCTGTAATTTAGATGTGAATTTTGCAATTTTAAAGTATAGGTAGGTACTTAATACAGATACAGAGCAGATCCCTCTCAGGAGCCCGGGGTCCGTTAAACCACATTTTTTTTATTATGAGTCGGCGCAGTAGTCCGGTATGGCCGGCCGCCTGCCTAACACTAACCCTCCTAGTTTATCCGCCACCGCGCGGGGAGAACATAAGGTTTGCTAGTTTCCCTCAGATCCTTTAGTCGCCTTTTTCGCCACACATGGGAAGGTAACCCTATTCTATGCCGGGGCTACACGGCACGGCATAGAATAGGAATACCTTCCTATTACCTAGGTAGGTAAAATATCTTTTTAAGTTTTTTTCGGATTTTTCCCAGGAGGTTGCTGGCATATATCGGCCTGTCAGTCTCATACATCGAATGTAGCAATGTGTGAGATGGACAGACTGATACTGATTCTGTGCCTTGAACTGATCAAATTATCAAGTTGGCTCGATAGTTTGTTGTCAAAACCACTACAACCAAACAGAAAATTGGTTGTAGTGGTTTTGACATAATAAGGGAGTTCTGTCCACCAACTGAGTTAAAGATTTTGTACAATAATCAAATGTGGCTTTTTATTTTTGTACTAAAACCACAATGTTCTGCGAACAGAAGACCTAGAAAGCCCAAACTTTCAATTACAAAAAGATGCTATACAAATTGAGGAGTTTTGTGAGAGGAAGGAAAGTTGTTTCAGAAATCTGTACCTAGGAGATATACAGCCTAGTCTATTGATAGAAGATCTTGTCGATCGTTAAATTAAGAACATATCCCACGATCGACAAGCTTGCGAACAGTTAAGAAAGCTTTTGCTATGCATTGGAACAGCATAAAATTCAAATTGATCTACCCGCTGTATTTGGACGTGTGTTCGATAATACATTTTGTACACTGAATGATGTGAATATCATGACAGCAGATCTTAGAGTTGACACTTCAGAACAGGTATACTTACAATGATACTAATCATCGCATTTAGAATCACGTGGAAAATTCAAAACAAATACGATATTATAAATAATGTTCACATTTCGGGGACAGCTGATATGGCAGCACGCCAGGTATCTAAAGAACAAGTAAATACTTTGATCGTTGACGTAGTTATATACGTTATATGGGAGGGATAAGTGTCAATTTTTATTGACACTTATCCCGTGGATAAGTGACAGCTTTTATAGTCGTACAGCATCTTTTCAATCTTGTATTTATAGCATGTCGCGTATGGTGTTTGAGTTTTTGGAACGATGCCCGTAAAGACCTAAAACTCTAGTAGGTTTAAAAGTCGGCACCAATGGCTTACCGAATTGAAGTAGGTACTTAGGTACAGTATGTGGATTATTCTTTTTAAAATGTACCTACATTGAGAGAAAACAAAAGTACCTACTTACATTTTTAATTAGAAAAGAGACATTTGCCGTGTATCCCCGGCACAGAACAGGGTTACACCATCTTTTCTCGTGGATGTCGTAATAGGCGACTAAAGGATCTATGGGAGACCAGCTTATCTCGAGTTCTTCCCGGGCGGTGGCGGATCAACTTCTTGGTTCCTAGGAAGGTTAGTCAGGCATGCGGTCAAAATATTACCTAATCTATTCGCAGTAGGTATGATCAATGTTGACTTACCTACCCAAATGCCGACCCAAGTGCCGACCCCAAATAATTTTGGGATTTTAGCCTCGGGCTCCCGAGGGGGATGCAACCGAGAACTCAGGTCAGATGAGGAGAAGAAAACTGTAGAGATACACCCATAGTTTACATGTAGGTATACACTTAACGCACACCCTCATAAAATTCCTTTTAAACCCATATAATTGCAATGATGTCATGTAATTCGGTGTCCAGCATCGTTTGATGGTCATTGACATATAATAATCCCCTCAGAGCCAGTCCAAACGCTGTCCAAACTATAGTCGATAGAGTATAATGACGTCACAAGCCATCCTAAGCCAAGCCAACGTCACGGACAGGCGCCGTTTGTCATAGTAATGGCAGTGGCGGGGCGTGAGGTTTTAAACGCTTAGATAAATACTTAAACAGAATGGTCGCGTGTATGGAAAATAAATTTTAATGGGTTACCCTGTCGACTGTTTAGGAAATCTCATGTTTGTTTTTTTGTGGGATAAATACATTCCGACATAAAGACCCCGCTTTTCAAACAGCCCTCTACTGTCAGCGATTTAGGTTGTCCGTTGATCCATCAGTCAGTCAGTTAGGATAAAGTATTATTAACTGACTAATGGATCAACGCAAAGCATAATCTGTTGAAAGTAGAAAGCTCAAATTTGAAGAGCGAAAGAAGACGATTAGAAAGGATGTTTCGATATTCCGGGACCCAGCTAGTTATAAATAAAGAATGTTTGTTATGAATTTAACTATCACTCAACTAGAAATATTTTTGTAAACGATATGATATGTTTTGTAACTAAAAATAATCTTATAAATTAGGTATACCTACTCATTTTTAGGGTTCCGTACCTAATTCTGTTTTAATCGCGTGGTGTTTATTACTTTTAGCAATGTTTCAATGCTCAACGTTTCGAGACCTTTACAGCTCTTCTTCAGGATTGTCAATCCTAAATCCAACCTGTCAATCCAACATTGCAAAAACAAAAGAAAAATCTACTAATAATCTTATTGGATAACAATTTACTTCCCAAAATAAACCCTACGGATTCTATCAATGAACGGAAATTCCACCATACACTAAATATCTAATCCAAAAGTGCCTTTAGATTCATTAACATCTCAAAGTTCGAGGAACTGCTAAGTGATTTCCTTTGAAATCTCGAAAGTAAATCCTTCAGCGTAACGCAAAGCGAACAACAAACAAGGCAATTTCAGCGCCTGATATAATAATAAAATAACTATGTAATATTCATAGGCTTTCGCGAAATCCGGAGATACCCTGAGAAAGGTCAATGTATCACGGTCGACGTAATAGAGAGAGATAAGGAATAACTGTTGTAACGGGAAAGTCTATCTCTAGTCTTTTCTCCATACAAACTTTAGAAACGTAGTCGACTGTTTCCTCTCTGGATAAAGATGAGCTATGACAATTTTACCCCTACGTTGATTTTTTTCATATTCTGATCTCATGAGAAAATGAAAAAGGAACAAAACGTAGGGGGATTGTGGTGGCAGATATAGGTTTTATGGCATAAACATATTTGCTCTAATGCCTTTATCCAGGGGGAAACAGTGGACTACGTTTGTATGGAGAAAGAGTAGGTAGGTATACTTTCCTCTCAAGATATTAAATATTTAATTGAAAACTTTTAAGTAGACGAGGGCATTATACTTTATAATTTTTGAGTCAATAAAGAATTTGTAATGAAGACTAACAGTCTATTCTACACGCAATTTTGTTTTACAGCGATGGCCACCTTGATTGGGCACCTACCTAATTCATGACTAACTCCGTAATAGAAAAAAAACCTTTTAATAAAGCACTACTACTAACTAATCATTGGAATAAAAACCGGTAAATAATAAAATGATACAAGATTGGTATAATTGGTAACAATATTAAGCACATAGGTACAAAAACTCCCTAATGATAATGAATAGGTAGTTGTTATATTATGTATAACAAAGTCTATGTCAATCAATTTTATAACGTCTCATCATAAATCACAGTAAAAGATAATAAAACCATTTGGAATGTTCGTTGTATACCTACATAGTTTATTGGTAGGGGGTAGATGATTTATCTACGAAATTCTTTCAGACAGATACAAGTCTACTCGTTAAAGGAAATGTTATAGCATTTTCTGTCTTTGGTCTTCGTTCATAGATTTATTACCTACATTTTTCAAAACAACACCCAAAAATGTCAAACATTTCATAAACAGTTGAATCTATCTATTAAGTCAAAATAAAGGACGATAAAAACAATAAACACAGTTTCATGACTCTGCAGATCTGGGGATCTTCAACCATTTAGCAGTAGTTGGGAGTAAAGACTCGTACTCGTAAGGCTCCTGCGAGTCGCAAGCGGCAATCGATAGGGCCCCACCCACTGACCTATTTCGAGGGATTAGGGAGCTGGTCCGAGAAACATACCGCACTTCACTCTAAGGCTTTCAAATGCTAAGTACTTGTGATTTAGTGGTTTCAAATCAGCTAATGTGCGACGCTGATGAGTGGTGGATTGTTGACTTGTTGATTTGATACGAATTATCAGAGGTATTCGGAAATCCAGTTCAGTTCGACTAGTTTGATGATACGATGAAATATTCTTCGTAAAATTTACCCATCACTTCATTCTAGATTATACTATATAACTCAAATGACTTCATTTTAATTCGCACTATAGGTGAATTTTATAGTGCTAAATCATCAAATTCACACAGGCGTTTGACCATTAAAAGTTAGTCCCTGTCATCAAAACAAATAAACCAGATCTATTATTTTTATTTATATGGATGCTGTGGATATTGAAGCAGTGAAGGAAATGACAAATCAATCTTTATGAATAGATTTAGATTTAAAAGGAGGGCTTGATAAAATTAAGGCAACGACACGGTAGAGGTCAAGTAGGGTAAGCGTAAAGAAAAGTAACCCTAACTAAGCAGATCTCCGCAGCGTTTTGTCGTAACTTCTTTTTATCGCCATATTTTGCCGTCGCACTTTCGTCTTATTTCTTAGAGATGTGAGAAATAGTCTGTTTCTAGAGATTTTAGATTTATAGTCGAACGTGGAAAAAATAATATGTAAAAAAAAACAATACGGATTATGTAGGTATCTAAGCTACGTGTAATAAATATGTGATGTTTTAATACGATTTACGTAGATTTACGTTGAGAACGTGAAGTAAAGTTTACAAAAGAAAATTACCAACAAGATTTCACTCTATCTATACCCAGGTCTATCTATCTTTCTACTCGAAGACTTAAAATTTTATTTTGAATTGCGTCGCAGGTTAAGAGTTTCACTTGATAGCAATTCGTGTGATAAATCCCAGGTCAATGATTGGAAATATCAAGAACATAGAGATCCTTATGTTACAGATACAGTGGACGTATAATTTTAAACCATTAAACCATTTAAACCATTTATTTTCCAAAGACACATAGAGATACAATAAGTTAATTTAACTTAGGGAAAAAAAAACAAAAATAATTTGTATTAATATAGTAAGTACAAAGAAAATGCTTATCTTACTTACTTATTATTTTACTCCAATAAGGTATATTGTATGGCTATGCTGACATATCGCGCTAGGAGAAAGGTTTTAGTGCCGAACTATCTACCTATATGAATAAGTTTTCCATCTTGGCTGGGGTGGGCAGAGAATTTTACGATCCTTTCGGTACCTACCTAAGGGTTGATAGGAAAATTCCCGTAAGGATTTTTGTTGGTAAGTAAGACGTATTGTCGGGTGCGAACGTGGCTTCGAGATATTGTGATAGCAAATAAAAATATTATTGAAAGTTTTATGTTGGAACGGAACCGGTGAGAATGCTGAGATGGATGTGAGATGTAACAAGAAATGATAAAATAGAATTTAGGAAGTATAAAAGTAGGGGTCATTGTAGACAAGTAAATTGCCGTGGTTTGGTAACGTCATACCCGGAGAGAATACTCTATTCATGTCACCTGGGGAACTGTGGATGTTGGTCTGTCTATTTTGGGTTGGATATGGAGGAGAAGGGATTTGATTTGATTTTGCAATTCACATCACCCAGAATTTGATTCAAGCACATTGGAGTGGAGAAGGATATAACAAGCTACGCTGTGTCGACACCCCCCATAGTGAGGAAAGCAGCAGCTTCATATTTGCTTTACCTATTTAATTGTTCCAAAGTTAAAAAATCTTTGCATTTTATTTGCAAATCCACTGCCATTATCGATTTGTCTACTTGGGGACTAACATAATAACCCAGTAGCTTTTTGTTTCGATATTTGTACAGTGTCGAAATATATGCGGTTGAAAACGCGAGCACTTGCTAATAAACAAACGAAAGATTAACCCCATGCCACATTCAAACATAAACCACAATCCACACACAACACAACTAAATTCCTCCTCCTACCCCAAACAGCAGTAAAAACTTTAAACCACATCGGAACTGAAAGCCAGCATCCTATAAACAAAGGTTCATTGTTCTCGCAGGCTGGAAACTTTTGACGTACGATAGTTTAGTATCAGTACCTAGATATCGGAAAATTGATAGACGTTTTTAAACGAGATGGATGTTTTAGGATGGGGTTGTTTCTATTACAATTTATGTTTGCTCTAAATCCAATATATTTCTCACTAGCTACGCCACAGTTGGATACTTATGGCACTTCTTTGAAATTAAATTTACGGTTCGGTAAAAAACACTGGAAAAGCCTCTCAACCATTTAAGATTCAAATGTAGACTGGAACCAT
Source organism: Idaea biselata (assembly GCA_958496205.1). NCBI lineage: Eukaryota > Metazoa > Arthropoda > Insecta > Lepidoptera > Geometridae > Idaea > Idaea biselata. The sequence goes on from OY292398.1 coordinate 28,867,268, forward strand.
TACCATAACAAAAATGCATTTTTAGAAATTTACACATAATATCTATTATCTACGACACCCTCACTCATATATAAAATGAAGACAATCCTCAACTCCAAGTCCGATAAGCGACCGTAAACCGGCCTTTAACGTAGCACAGTTGGAAGCATGACTGATCCACAGGTCGGGACTTCGAATACCACCGGGACATTTAATTTTGTAAGAAGCATCTTTTCAATACTGACATTCTTTAAGTGTGAATTAACGCGCTACATTTATATTTCCAACCGAGAACCACATGAGTAGATATTCTTTATTCATCCGCTAGAACTATCAGTTGATAAAAAGTTTCTCATCTACTTGTGGTACACAGGCAGCCGACCCATTACACATTCCACTGGCTCACGGTTATATTTCTACTGAATTGCCTCTCACAACAATAGCTCCAGTATTGGAGAATTTCACTAATAACGCTTTAGGAATACTATTCGTGTCCTTTGTGTTTGTACGCTAAAGAATTTTGTGGATATTAAAAATTGTATGCAACGGATATGAGGAATGTTGGAATGTGGAGTATCAAGGATAAGGAACGAGTAGGTACTTATTTAAGAGGAAGTTGTAAAGCTGTGTGTGGGGTATGGAAACGGTGAAAGGTAACCGTTTGAGTTGGTGTGTGCAGAAAATGAAGGAAAAGGAGAGATTTGTAATTAGAACAAGTAAAATGTACGTAGAGAAGAAAAGGATAATTAAAGAAATGATATCATGAATGTTAGAGTGCGTGATACAGAATTTAAAAGATATGGATGTGAATTAGAGATTGAAGGACGTGACATTACGCCGATGACAAATGAATTTTATTATGGTCAGTAAGATTTAGCAATTAAATGTTTAAAAGATACCTAGTTACCTATAGTGTTGCAATACCTATTGATTTAGGTAACAACTCCTAAGACCAAAGTGATCAAACTGGGCAGAATGCAAATGATGGGATCACCTTTCAATTAAAAAAGAATTATCACAATCGGTCAAGGCGTCTTCGAATAATCGGTAAAAATCCCAAAAAAAACGGGCGAATTGAGAACCTCCTTTTTTTGGAAGTCAGTTAAAAAAGCACTAACACTACACGGACGTTGACTGTCATAAAACTGAAATGAATTAGTTCAATTTACAATGAAATAAACGTATGTTTTATTGTTTACCCGGAGTCTGGCACTTACAACTACGATCGGTAGTAAAACCGCTTTATGGCTACACCGAGTACCTACATTACTCATTTCGTTAATTATGGGACTCATATGTATAGCATAGCTTTTAGATGACTTTCGAAATTGTGTGCGAGAAAGTCATGTTTTAGGTGATTTCAGAAATAAGTCTTGTTCTTATTTGACGACCTCTGTGGCGCGTCGGGTAAAGGCCTGACTGCAATGCAGAAGGTTGCGGGTTCGATTCCCGCCGGGTGCAACTATTTATACTTAAAAATAAATATTTTGTTTCTAGTGAGGGTGTTTTCCCATAGTACAAGCCTAGTTCTTAGTTTGGGGCTAGATGCGCCATGTGTAACGTCATGCAATATTTATTAATTTTATTTTATTTGTTTGGCTGACATACCTAGAATACCTACCTAATCCACTGTAGTTTTTTTAAACTAATAGGTACTTGTTTTCCTTTGAGGAATATTTAACAAAATATGTACCTAAAACAGCTCAATAGACAGTTTAATGCATCAATGGAGCTTAGTTGTGGTTGCGTGCATTCTTCTTTTCGTATAGTGTTGTGGCTCGCCTAATGCTAGAGTTGTCAGATCGAATCGACCAAAGGCCTCAAACTTGACCCGACGACTGCTATTGTTGCATGTATCTATAATATATAGCAACATATCAGCTGTATTGTGGATTACACTACTGATGTAGTATCTGTTGCGTCGCCTGACGATCTGAAATCGCCTAAGTTTCCAAGTATTGAATATTTAGTAGAAGAATGTTTGGAGGGACATGGAAAGTATTGGAGGCCTTTGTCAATGGACAAACGGACAAGAAAGTACCTAACTATGTATTTTTCGGGTAATCTCTGAAACCACTGAAGCGATTCCAAAAATTCACCAATAGAAAGTTACATTATCGAGGAGTAACATAGGCTACTTTTGATCCCGACTTACGCGGGTATCATAACTAAACAATGAAAAATAAAAACCCTAAGTCTTTTTTCGAATAAATTAAAGAAATGATGAGCAAAATAAGTAAATGTTATGTAGGTAGGTAGGTACCTAATTGTAAATCTACAGTGAATATTATGTCCAAGCAAGAAAGGCTATCTTCTTTCAGGAGAATGTTTATTAAAGCAGGGTTTCTATTACCAAAAGAAGTGGCATGCAATTAAGAGTCATTTTCACAAAACAATTTTATTGCGAATACACTTTTGTACTATCAAGATACCTACCTATTTGATGAAATTGCTTCCAGTAAATGCTGCGGGACTGTTTTTATGAAATTAACTTAACAATGCTCGTTTTAAGGATGTTTCTAATGTAATGTTCTACGTCAGTATTCTACCTACCCTCCAGTCTATCAGACGGTAGCTAGAACTGCTAGCATCGAATCGCTGACCTATATGATCACTTCCAGCCTAATTCTTTGTTTGACAAATTACGACACTGAACAAACAAACACGTGTACTGTACCCCTACCATGAGTTGATACGTAAATACGTACAACGTACACTGTAATGTTAACAGTTTGGGTATGTCCGTAATGCAAAATATTGGCTTGCCCGCCCGATTGTCGCGACCGGTGCGACAGGGAACAAACGGGGTGGGCGCGCTGTGCACTAGGTCAAACTGTAGACGTTACAGTGTACATATTTACGTACCAACTTATGGTAGGGGTACTGTACCCACTCGTGTTTTGGATTATTTTATCAGCGACACTAAATAAACAATCATTAACGTGATTGACCTCATTGTTGGAGGCTGAATAGTTTATCTATACTGATCTGCCACTACTTTGATCTTCTTTTATTTCTATTTCGATCGTCTTTTATTTCTATCTCGATCGTCTTTTGTTTCTATTAAGATCGTCTTTTGGTTTTAGGTTTGATTATTTTGTATGTAACCTTAACCTTTTACTCCTCAATACCTTACCGGGGCCTATGTGATCTATGGACTTAACCTAAAAGTCTCATACGTCCCAGTCGTGCTCCAAATCTTGGCGACCGGGACGGATGAAACGTTTGTATCCTTATTAGTAAGCGTGAAGTAAGTTCGGAGTAATTTTATTACTTTTTTTTCTGTCTGGCAACTTTGAAAGTACTTGTCACGGAAAAAGACAAAGCTTGTTCTCACTACTTCGACCTTAGGTACTCCACGTTTATTAATAATGCTATTAGAGTATTGAGAAAGTTCCTATATCTAAAACTAATCCAAAATAGTTATGTTTCATAAAATCAAAAGCATTTGTGTTCTTAAACAATTGAAAAAGCAACCCTCCTAATTCAAAGATCTTTCCTAAAAGCGAAATTATTAAAACATTCGCTAACATTTGAACCACACGTCACAATTCCGAGAGGTCAGTCAAAGCTAAAACTGAATTCGATTTGTCCCAAACGCCATTTTTGTTGCCATTAATTAAATTAGGTCACCCGGGACAAAATGTCGGAGGTCAGAAGGAAACAATAAATATAAATATATTAGCACATAGTACTTAAACTTAGGCATATGTTTTCCTGCCTACTAAATCATCATACAAAAAGCCCCAACCTGGGAGGTTTATTTGTGAAAATGTAGCCCGTAATCGAGAGTAGGTATATACCTACCTACATAAATTCTTACCTGCCTACCCATCTAACTAAATGTAAGTGGTGTACGTGACATCTTGTTGATTATCAAGTTTGGCACATTAGTTCTTGGCATGGAATATCTAACTTATTCTAGCCTATATTATGCAGTTAGACAACAATCAAGTGATGCGGTTGTTTGTTATGACCCAGAATCTTTTAAGGTGATGATGTAGAAGAAGTCACTTGATGGGAGCTGTCGACTTCAGCTTATCAGCACTCATCGGTCTAAGACGTAGCTACAGCGTCGAGGCGCACCAACTTTAAGGTAATCTGTGGACGTACTTAGTACTAAATGGCTTGAAGCTCAAAATACACGGGCGAAACTGACACTGCAACTTTACCTATAGAGCCCACATCTGCAGCACACATTATAAAGAATTCGTGCATGTGTGCTGTAGGTGTGGGCTCTATTAGGTAAAGTTGCAGTGTCAGTGTCGCCCGTGTATTTGGAGCTTAAGGAACACCGACAATCCCTTGTTCTAATGCTTACGTAGGTCGATGCTGACCTGCAAATCTGTGTATTCAAATCACACCAGAAATATTAAATTTTGAAAATAAAACCCCACTTTTCATTACATTTTCAAGCCGGATACGACCCTCAAGAACGTCTGAATCGATTGTCATGAAACTTGCTATGTTATCTGGATACATACTTAGAGACTTGGATTAACAAAGGCTATTTTTATTCCGATAGATTCCTGTAGATAACAGGACTTACGTGGGTTCGAGGGGCTTGTAAATATTTATACCACAGATATTTCTGTAGGTGCCTAAACTATACCTACATTTAAAATCAAAGTCCTGACTGATTGATGGACTGACTTAATGACTGGACTAGGAGGGGAAACCGCGAGATGCTTCTATAAAAGTATAAATTTGAAAGCACTATGTGTTATTTATACATAAAGACAAGGTACTGCAGCAATCCCAACATATTATTATACACACAACACATACACAAGAATCTAACCACACAGCGATACAGAGAAGTAAATACGTTACATTTTTCCGGGTCAAGTTAGAAATAGGTTCGGCATCTATTCTCGTGTTTATCAAGATCAATAGTGGACATCTGTTACTGAATCTTATTTCGAGATAGGGACGTCTTAACGTCCTATATCTTGTGAGACACGTAAGTAAGTGGGTTTGTTTATCGAAGTCGAAGTCTACTGGTCCAGATATTTTCAGGTTTGCCAGGTTCAAAACGATTTTAAAAAGAGACTGTCAAGCCTATTTAACAAGTTTCTGTACTGGTGATGTTAAATAAATATCATCTGGGGCCTCCAGTAGGATCCAGTCATCTGGCGCCACCAGAAGGATGACGGAAGACCAGCGTTGCGGTTGCACTACGTACTCGCAATTATGCTGAGGCTAATCCTTATTAGCAATACACGGGTCCTTGGATTGCAGCTTTCATGTTTTATGCTATTCATTATCCTGTCTTATTTCTGTCTTCTAATGTGTAATGTGTGTTTTATGCTAATTTAAAAGTTTTTCTATTCTATTCCTTTCTTTTAGTTCTAAATCAAACTCTAAACTAGTGCAGTTCTTAAGCAGGACAGATTAGGCATTTGAATTGTTGTCCTTGTTAAAATTGTGCAGGGCACAGATACATAACTAGTGCTGTGATTTCTTTTAGTGATTTTGGCGTTTGTAATTTTTTTAATCAAAGGACTATTCAAGTTATGTCCAGCAATTAAGACGTGGTAAAGGCCCAGATTTCATGAACTAACTTTAACACATGAAGACATACATTTAATATCATAAAAAATGCATGTTCAGGCAAGTAGATTCCTCTGCCACCTTCCTATCTACTATCTCGATCAGCGTGCTGTATTTAAGACTACATAGTCCACTTTAAAACTGGTACCTATTGAATAGTTAAATTAAACCTTCACCCTGACCATATGACATTCGACATTCAAAACCTAAGCGCATTTGTCATCGAAAATAGCAACCTAGTTTCAAAGGTCATATCGCCAGACCGTCTACGACCTGCCAAGTATAACCTAGACAGTAGATACTATTATTTATTCTGTGACCTAGGTATGTTAGCCTAACTTCTATCCCACTTGTGTTCTGTTATATTTTAACTTTAATAGGTCATGTTTGACAGTTTGTTGAATTTTTAATGGTCTAGAAATTCAAAGCTATAAGTACTGCTTTTTGAAAAAATGCTTTCAAAAACTTTAGTACGCGGCGGGATTCGAACCCGCGACTATTGGTAATCCGAACCAACGCGTTTGACCGCTTCGCCACGGGTAGCCTTCCAGCCAGGTCGAATTTAAGAAAGCACCTCTTCGTGTGTTCTTGCGAGTAAGGCCTCGTAGTGACATCTACCGGCGAATTTTGCAGTTCAACTCGGCTTCTACGTTACTACGAGGCCTTACTTTCTACGTCACTACGAGGCCTTACTCGCAAGAACACACGAAGAGGTGCTTTCTTAAATTCGACCTGGCTGGAGGGCTACCCGTGGCGAAGCGGTCAAACGCGTTGGTTCGGATTACCAATAGTCGCGGGTTCGAATCCCACCGGCTACTAAAGTTTTTGAAAGCATTATTTTCAAAAAGCAGTATTTCCTAAGTGTGGATTAACACTAAGAAATAATGCTTATAGCTAGGTATAAGTTACCTCTAGACGTAGGTATACGTAACTAATAGACTCCCGCGATTTCACCCGCAAAACTCTAAGTCCCGGAGGAATGGCGGAATAAAAAGTAATCTATGTGATGTTCTATGGTTTTAGCTATCTACGTACTAAGTTTTATCGCATTCGGTTCGTAGTTTTTGCGTAAAGATTTAACCAAATTTTACGACGAATAATTTTGGAGAATGAACAAAGCTAACAAATCGTGTGAATTGATATTATAAAAAGAGGTAAGATTTATTTGTTTGTTTGTAACGAATAGGCTCCGAAACTAGGTACTGGACCGATTTGAATAATTATTTCACTAATAGAAAGCTACATTATCAAGGGGTAACATAGGCTTTGATCCCGTAATTCCCACGGGATCAGGACTAACAGTTACATAGATGTGGTAAAATATGCGTTCTTATTCGATATTCTCCATAATTGATCTCAACTTTAGTATCCTACATAATATCTCAATGATATTAATCTAATGGGATTAATGGAGGTGAACCATGGGATACGGCTTGTATAGAAAATAACGTCAAACTTAACTAACATCAAATGTGGCACAAATGTGAGTTGTTGTTATAAATAAATATAAAAATGCTATCTGCAAGGGCAACCTATGTCACGCGATGTGAAGACGGTTTACTGCTCTTGTGTATTCTGTGTATAATTTGACGGGAACTTTCACAAAAGTCATATTTTAACTGAATAGCCTATATTTTGACTCGTTGTTACCGTTCCAACACTTCGGTCAGTCCAGTCATTTCGTAAAACAAATCGGTACTACCTTCCTACAGTCTAAGGGTGGCGTACCCAAAGGGTAATAGAAACAGTACACCAAAGCGTATTGTCGCATTATATGAGCGCGCGCCTGTAATAGTGAAATACTTCTTCTAATTTCTTCTTCTTGGTGAGCATTTTACATCTTAATAGACCATAATATCATCACTTACCATCAGGTGAGCTAGTGGTCAAATGCTTATCTACCTATCATGGTAAAAAAACCGGCCAAGTGCGAGTCGGACTCGCACACGAAGAGTTTCTCATCACAATCACTGGGTATCGAACCCACAAATTAACACTAAACCAAGCGAAATCCGTGTATGCAACGACGACGCACGTTTGTATTTTTTCCCACTGAGCAGCTTTTCGTGGTAAAACGTAACCGCGCTTACGTTGCGTTTAAGTTTGAAAAATCACGTTTGTTGTATAGTAGCCCCCCTCAAATATTTGGTCACTGTTTGACTGATACCTACTGGTGGTGACAAACAGACAGGCAGAACGCGCGGTTTCTCAGTAATAGGGTCCCGTTTTTACCTTTTGGATAAAAACGATCAAATTTGTTAAGCGGATAATTCCACCTTACTTTCAAGTTGTTAAAGTTAGCGAATGCGGCCCCTAACGAACATTTTTGTATGAAAATTTAAAGACACCGTAAAGTTAAGTAACAACAAGTTGTTCTAAGTAAGTTTTTGTAATGCCGGGCAAGTACCGGGCATTATAAAAAGTTCTTTAAAGAGTTGGTGTTTTTACATCCCCGGCTGTGTAGCCTCTGTATTAGAATGGGGCTACCCCATCTCTTCCCGTGGGTATCGTAAACGGCGACTAGGGGATGAATGGGGGGGAGGGAGACTAGTGACCCTGGAATTCACCTCCAAGGCGGTGGCGGACACACTGCTTATAAGTCTAAAGAGAGTTTGTGTCAATCAGAGGCCGCAAAACATTACCAAACCAATTTGCAGTGAGTGTGCACAATGATGACTTTAAGAGGGTTCATTCCATTCTCCATACAAACGTAGTTTACGTTTTCCTCCCTGGATAAAGACATTCGAGCAAATATGTTTATGCCATAAAACCTATATCTGTCATGTCTTGTCAATGTACGAACCTTTTTTTTTTCTAATTAAAATATTAATAAAAAATAAAAATAATAAAAAATGAAAATAATAATTCGGAAGATGAATAGTCATGCCAGATATTTATTTATTTATTTATTTATTTCCAAAAAACAACTACAGCTATCATTACAGTGTCCCCCAATGCAATAGAGTAGGTAACAAGAGTTAAAGTACATTAACAGGCATTTTACATTTTATAGCAGATTGTCCACTGTGCTACTTTACAAAATTCATTCTTTCCGCATGTAATAACGTCAATCTGTTCGGCAACTAAATTTAGTATCTGTAGAACCCGTGCGTGAGGCGACTTATTTACTAAGTTAGTCCTACCGTGAGGTGCTGCGAATAGTGCTGGCTTCCTAGTGCGACGCCGTTGTAGGTACTCATTTGGAACATATAACTTCACCGACTCAAGTATAGTCGGATTACATATGCTCCCTCTAAAGACCTGTAATACATAGCTTGCCAGTGCTAGGTCCCTTCTAGTTTCCAATTTGGTGTATCCAACCATGCCCAGTACGAACAGTGTTGGATACATCAAAGGATAAAAAGGATAGACACCATATAGCCGCAAATACAGGTACCTAGTGTATTTGTTCTGAATGCGTTCTAGCATCGCAGAATATTTCGCTTCATGCGGTGACCATATACTGGCATTACACTCGAGCTGGCTTCTAATGAGTGCATCATACAATGTCGACACCGCTTTGATGCTCGTGAAACCTTGCGCTCGTCGCAATACAAAGCCGAGACTCCTGTATGCCTTCTTACAGACATTGATGATGTGTTCTCTAAATGTCAATTCAGTGTTCAGAAGGATACCGAGATCTCTAACCTTGCCCACCCGCTTCAACGCGACGCCATCTAGTTGATAGTTATAATGCGTTGGTGCCCTTATAAGTTTTATGGCATAAACATATTTGCTCTAATGTCTTTATCCAGGGAGGAAAACGTAAACTACGTTTGTATGGAGAAAGAGAATGGAATAAACGCCCTTAATGGCTTACTTACTGTCCCGATCCCAAATAATTCGAAATAAGAAAAAGGTACATACTGATCTAAAATAATAAATAAATAAATAATCTGAACAACGCACAGCGCCATCTAGCCCCGTGGTAAGCGACTAAGCTTGTGATACGGTGACTAGACAACGGATATAATACTTATATTTATTTTTCTTTTGTAAATACATACATATTATACATAGAGGAACACCCAGACCAGACACAGATATATTTTTTTAGGCATAAATATTTGCACCCGACGGGAATTCAACCCGCAACCTTCTGCATTGCAGTCGCGCTTTCGCACGACGAGCCATAGAGGTCGTGATGTATGATGTTTGTTTGTAAGTTTACTTGATTTTGCCAAACGCACGGTTTGAGATGGTTTGAGTACCTATACTTTCTTTCAAAGTTTTCAGTTCGATACCTGCCTGTTTCCTCAGCCTAATTCAATTAAACTTTAACATGAAACTGAATAAACTTCTTCAATGAACTTATGATTTCCAAGATTTCTTGCTGAAGTTCAGAATGGGACATGTTTCGAAAAGTTCCTACAATTGATCTCAACCTTAACGTAGATATGACATCAGAAAGCAGACAGTTGTAAACGACTACTGCGGTAACGTTACCACAAACTCAATTATGCTTTCGATTTTTTAATTGTCATTCATCTACTTCATCTTACCGCCCTCAATTGTTCTCTTACCCCCAGATTGATTCGCTTTTTTTGAATTGCTCATGTTGTTTTTACTAATTTTTACGATAGGCGTAACAATAGTATCATAATCATCATCATCCGAGCGATGTTCCCGGTTGCATCCCTCTCGAGAGCCCGGGGTCCGATTTCCTACTTTTACGTCTCCACTTGGCACGATCTTCGGCATCCCGTGTAGTGAGGCCATTTGCAAGCATATACGATTTTACGACGTCAAACCAGCACTTCTTGGGTCTTCCCAATCTGCCGCGGCCGGGCAGAGGCGCCATAGCACGACATTTGTTTCCCACGTAACTAGCCGGTTTTCGTAGAACGTGGCCGTACCACCGTAAGCGGCATTCTTGCAATTTGTCTGCAAGAATGCCGCTTACGGTTACGGTTACAAATGTCTCGGACATGAAGGCTGCCCCTGATGCGGGAGTTTCTGACGCGGTCTTTTCGTGTCACTCCACACATCCAGCGCAGCATCTTCATCTCCGTGACACGCAGCTCCTGCTTATGTCGCTCAAGCACTGGCCACGCCTCACTACCATACAAAAGGACAGGTCTAATGATGGTTTTATAGACCTGTCCCTACAGTTTAACCGGCATTTTGGGGTCACAGATGACACCAGTTACCTCTCGCCACTTAGCCCAAGCTGCCGAAATGCGGGACTTGACGTCGCAATCGATGTCGCCGGACTCGTGAAGCACAGCACAGGCGTAACAATAGTATAAGCGCAATAAAAAGAACATGGAATATGTTGCAAAGATCTAATCTCGAGTACCTACTAGTACATAACATCTAAATCACGTTCCTATCTTCCTATTATATTATCTACAGAGAGTGTGTGTCAAAGGCTATGATCCACTTATCAGTAAATAAATAGGTTATTGGTTAATGTCCGATTATAAGAGAAGACTTTCATATATTTAACAGTCTAATTTACAACCTATTTGTGCAACTGCAGAGTTTATCATTGGTTGATAAACTTTCTGTTTCGATTACGTATCCTGTTTATGCCCTCTATAGGTGAACAGAGAGCATACTTAACTGAATAGCCTATATTTTGACTCGTTGTTACCGTTTAAACACTTCGGTCAGTCCAGTCATTTCGTAAAACAAATCGGTACTACCTTCCTACAGTCTTAGGGTGGCGTCGATAGGAACTCGAGAAAAATATTTTTTGCCACAAAAATGATTAGGGACCCATCTAAGTAATGATCGCGCCCAGCGTTACTTAACCCGCACGACCGTTCAAGATCGGCAGGTACAGCTACGGCAATGAGCTCCTCCACCCTTGTGCCGATCCCTAACTCCATATATTTCCAAGAACTCTAAGAAAATAAATAATAAAAATAATAATAAATAATAATTATCTTAATCTTAACCATAATATTACACACGTGAAAGTTTGTATGTAGGTACTTATGGTGTTACTCTTTCACGCAAAACTGAACCGATTGCGACATAGGCTACTTTTTATCCCGATATTCCCGCGGGACTTACGCGGGTGAAACCGCAGGGCGCAGCTAGTAATAAATATATAACAAATTGCTCTCAACCTACATAAATAAAACTGTCTATAACACAACACGTCGCGTCGCCGTCGGTTAACAAATAGCCTATTCGCACGACAAGATTCACCATCGGAAGGGACGGGTCGATTTCAGAAAACGTGCTGATTTGTATCGTGGAAAATGTATATTAAAGTACTAATCTCGGTAAAAGGTCAACTTAAGTAGATACCCACCGAAGTAACGTTATCCCTCCTGCAACTAAGTATTATATCTTTCTCGGTTTGGGATGAAAATTAGGTGAGTGGCTCAAGGGTAGTTTATAAAGGAGGCTAAATTCGCGTCAGCCCTTAGGGAGCTCATGCGCTTTCCGTTTATTTATACTGTTTTCATAGAACGTCTGGTCTCTATTAGAGACTAGAAGGAGAAAGGTCCCCGGATAGTGATCCATTTCAAACTCGTCTCTGACGGACGAGACGAGCCAGTTCCAAACGTCAAACTGTTCGGGAAATTACTCACGCACCTTTAAAAAAGATGGATCAAAATTTGCTCGTATCTAAAGTTTATTACAATACGAAATATTTTTTGGAAGACACTGCTGAAATTAAACCGAAAAGAGTAAGTTGTTGAGACTTTGAGACTGTACTATTTTTAAGAACTTTCGTCACAGCGAACCAATAAAAAAACTTTAGTCTGATTTTTAGAGTACAGACTTTTTGTCCTCTTTTCCTTTATAATTAGTAAATTATATAGAATAGATAAGTACTTGCCACGCAGTTTCCCACGCCCCTCCTTTTGGCTGCGTTATCATTACTTTCTAAATGGACTTCTTTAGAGGAGGCCTTTACCTTCACAAGAGGAGGGGTTCTTGCACATGAATAAAAATTTGAAAATAACAACATTATAACATAACATTATATTAAATTAATTTAAATTCTGTGTAAATATTATGTACTTGCAAGAAATAAAAGGCTTTTTTATTATTTTTTTTATTTTTTGTTTATTATTACTTTCTACAATTGAAACCAAAGTCCGAAGTAAAGATCCACGTGATGTTAAGTAGCATCATTGGATCGACAGTTGTTTGTAAATGTAGCGCTTCAATCAGTCATAGAACCTTACAGCCGAATACAGAAACGCCACTTAAAAATGAGGAGAACTTAAATAATTGAGCAGCTTCTAAATTCAAAATTACTATGGAATTTTTTAAGTTTAGGAGCTGCTTTCTAATTAAAGTAGAACTCAAATTTTGAGTAGGGTTTCTGTATTCGGCCGTTAGATTACCTAGGTAGATAGTGGTATTCTAACAACGAAGTTCGAGTTTTGATCCATCATTTTTAAAGGTGTGTGAGTAATTTCCTGAACAGTTTGACTTTGGAACTGATGTAGCTCGTCCGTCAGAGACGAGTTTGAAATGGATCACTATCAGGCGACCTTCCCCTTCTAGTCTCTAATAGAGGCCAGTCCAGTTCTATGCCTATACATATAATATAATGAACGACACGTAACCCAGCCCGTCTTACATTGAACTTCAGCCTTTACCGTGTGAGCGCATCAATGGTGAAACGAAAGCGAACTACAGGGTGTGGGGTAAAGTACATCGATAACTTTAAACTGGGTCAGGGCTTCCATTGCGCGTCACGTGGCGCGTGGTGGCACGCTCGGGCCCGGACATACACCGAGCTATTCCATAATTAACGTTTAACTCATTATTTACCTAACGTGTTAAAAAATATTCACTAGAGATAACTTTGATGCCTTAGATTACCTAGATGGTGAGTATTTTAAGAACAAAGTTCGAATTTTGATCCTTTTTTTAAGGTGTGTGAGTAATTTCCCGAACTGCACTTTGGAACTGGTGAAGCTTGTCCGTCAGAAACGAATTTGAAATGGATCACTTTCAGGCGATCTTTCTTCTTCTAGTCTCTAATACAGACGTATATATTTGATACGTTTGACGAATCCGGCTAAAAACAGAAAAAACAAACGCAAAATGTTGAAAAACGAGATTAAATTTGGGCTTCGGATGCAAATATACCTACTAAAGTTGTCGTTGAATTCAGTTCTCTTTTTAAAATTTTGCATTTTTTTATTTAAAATTAAGCAGGTCTTGAATGCAACTTGTATATTTTACAAACACAAATATTGTAAACCTAATTGGGCATATTGGATCTACCTACCTAACGAGAACGACACATAATTTTGACAAGATTCAAAGTTGTAAAAATTACAGTTCATTTTACGACTGTCAAAGAATTTTCTCTAATTGGACAGTTGAATTCAAATGTGGATATTTTACGTGACGTTTGTCATTAAGCCTGTGGTTGGTGGTGTACCAGGAACCAACTTCTCATAATAACCTTCTTCTATAGGTTACGTTTATGTACGACATGGATTACGATAAGGTACCTAAAGGTTATAAGTTTGATATGGGTACCTTCCTACTCACGCCCTTTTCATCTGATGGAATGTGATTTGTCTGTTACGGTTAAAAATGCTCTAACGTTAGATAGAACAGACTTAAAAAATAATGAAAAAAACACTTTATTATGATTTAAAAGCTTGGCCGATTTCAGATTTATGAAACTTATTAAACTAACACGATAGGAACTGGAACACATACCTACTTGATTAGAATATTTACCGGGATGTTAATCGCGTGTTTAATTTTTAATATTAATATCTCGACGTTTCTACTATGTTGTAAAAGTCTTGGTCGCGAGGAAACCCCGATTAAGATTTATTTATACATAGGATGAAGTTATTTTCCATTCCTTTAAGACCCCATTTTGAGTTTAATAATTTAACATCAAATAGCCATTGTTTGATTAGTGGGGCTACTGAACCCATACTGCAACATAATTTCAATAAAAAAACTAAAATTAACATCTAACTTTAATAAAAAAAAACACAATACCTTCCTTCATCTCCAAATTAACCAGCTAAAAGCAAAACTGCAGCTACTAAGTTATCTAATTAGAGAATAAAGTCCGCACTAAACGTAATGTTCATTCGTTATACGGTTCATAAAAGTTCAGGGGGAAATTGTCCATAGATTTTCTGGACGATAAAATTAGAAACGAGGAAGCCGAGGGGCTTGGAAGTTGGAATTAGCAAATCGAAGTAGGTGGGGCAATGAGACTTGAGCTACGGGAAATTCTCTGAAAAAGTTCTAGAATGGTACGATAAAAGAAATGGAGTAGGACATACCACACTACGCTATGTACCCTCGCAGTCGAAGCAACTAGGCTTGTAATATAGGTACCTATCGGATCAGTTTTAAAAATTCTCCTTTACTATATTTATCATGTCATTCATCATTTTCATTCTAAAATGTACTTTTGACATTATCTTCCATTTTCCTGTGGCATTGTGTCTCGACAGTATTTGCAATATGCGGCACCTGTTTTTATTAGATAATGATAGTATATTTTATTTTCACTATATTTCAAATTTTTATTCTGTGCCTTTGTTCCAATTCAAGAGCTACAAGTGATGATTGCTGTTGATTAGAGTAAAGGTTTTTCAGAAATCCAATAATGCAGTTTCTGTTCTTCTCAAGATCGGGCTTGGAACTCCATTGAGCATTTTCGCCATATCTGGTAGTTTAGGAATTTCTAAACTATCTTTTTGTATAGGGCTTCAAGGCCAATTGGCCCATGTAAAAAAGCTCACCTGTATTTCCCTAAACCCGAATTTTAGAGAAACAACTTTTAATACGTGTGTGTGCATGTGTCAAAATACCGAACTCTGGGAAATTCCACAGCTCGGTATTTCGACACATGCGACAAACGCCTTATTCTCCAAACTTTCCGAAGCCTCATCATCATTTACCTACTTACAACTTTTAATTGAATTTATTTCCTCAACCCACATCCGTATTGGATTTGTCGCAAAGCAATTGTTACGGAACATACCTAGTAGGAACTTTATATAAAACGTTTCCTATTCTGAAAGAGGCATTTTCCTGCCTTCTTTCTACCACATTACTTAAATACGAACCGGAATACCTAAAAGGAAATGATATTTTGGCCTGTAAGTGTTCTGTAGAACGAACGAGAAAATGTTTGATACATTTTATATACATACCTATTTATAACTTTATGTATGCGGTAGGTAATGTTTTTATATTTTCTATTACATTAGGCGAAAAGAGTGAATTGTTGGAAGGTATCGCTTTATAACGATAAGGCCACCCTTTGTGTTGTTCGATATCGTGTTTTCTCTAATAATTTTAAAATAGGTAGGTAGGTACGGATGTTTTTATATTTTCTATTACCTTTGGCGAGTTACGAAAAACCCACTAAGATGGCTTGTTGGAAGTTATCGCTTTATGACGATAAGGCCTCCCTTTGTGTTGATGAAGATCGTGTTTGGTCTAATAATTTTAACACAAGTAGGTATAGGCACATTAAGGAGGAGGGAGGGAACCCGCCTGCCTGACACCAACCCCTAGGAGGTTTGGTATCAGCCAGACGGCCAGCCGTAGAAATATTGGCAAATCTATTTGCAGAAGGTATGGTCAATGATGACTTGCCTACTGCGACCTCAAACGATTTAGGGTTTGGCGGACCCCGGGCTCCCGAGAGGGATGCAACCGGGAACATAGCTCAGATGAGAAGAAGGTAGGCACTAGGCACGTTAAAATTTTACTTGAAGGTATCTACTTATTTCATTCCAAATTACAACAACCATGGCCGCGAGTATCGGTCGGTACTGAAGTTGAGTCGAGTCATGCCCTTGACCGTATCAATCACGTACAAAAGCTTTGAAAGTGAACCTAGATTTTCTTACAATTCTAGTAAGTACCTATGTGAAAATAAAGATTTACTAATTATACCTAACTGTAGCCCCAGTATAGAACAGGGTTACCCCATAACCCCGTGTGTGTCGTAAAGGGCGACTTAGGGATCTGGGGGTGACTAGCAAACCTTTAGTTCTCCCCGTGCGATGGCAGATAAACTGCTTGGTCAATAGCGGGGTTGGTGTCGGGCAATATTGCCAAATCTATTAGCAGAAGGTATGACGAATTACCTGCTGTACCGACCCCAAATAAAGATAACAATTTGTGGTTTAGCGGACCCCAGGCTCCCGCGAGGGGTGCAACTGTGAACATCGATTGATAGAAAAATAGGGAGTTATACTTTTTGAATTGTAGACTATGATTTGAAATATCTTCCTAAAGAAAAAAAAATCAAATACAAAGAACCAAAACGTCATTTCGTAGTCTGAAATTAAAAAACAAACCAAGTAGGTATAACTGCCTATTTTTCTATCGCGTCACAGATATCACAAGCTATATCGGCACACACACAAATAGCCATGGCTATTTGTGTGTGTGTAAACATGCAGCTATGATTTATGCTGACAACAGCTGCTGCGCAGTGTCACACAAATCAAACTCGTCATTTACAGGCTGATCATAACATGTAATTATTATAGTAATCAGTTATAATCAATTAGGTACAACTTTTATAGTCCGTGCTGATTCCGAATAAGGATAGGTCATCCTGTTTCTAACCCCAGGAGTAGGACAAAATGGGCTAGTAGAAAAAAGAACTTCCTTATCAACAACGCTTACCAAACAATCTTTGAGATTTGTTGATTCCACATTGCAATCAAGCAGAAAACAAATATGAAAGCGGCGCGGCGCGCCTTAGTTTTCGACTATTCGTATTCACTCTAATTTTATACTTTATTTATTTTACACAATTATTTTTTTACACACGATAGATGAGCGTTTGACCACTATCTCACCTGCCTGATAGTAAGTAATGATATGGTCTAAGATGTAACACGCTTATCTAGAAAAAGGAAGACAGTGACCGATGGGTGTTAAGTGTGTTAACAAGCCGCTTCCATCAAAAAAACCCTTTCGGTTGCCTTTTATGACGAGCACAGGGTACCGAAGCCAAACTAAATACAAATCAAAATAACTCGTACAGCCACGCGGCAGTGTTAGTAACCTACCTATCTTCAATTCCTCGTACTTGGAAACGGTGGGAAAAACCAAGCAAATTAGTCACATTTTCGTAGACTAAGATTTAAGAGGGATAACAACGTCAACGACCTTGAAACTGAAAATCCCTCATCGAAAATTGTTGATTATTTCATGACGGAATGTCGTAGAACTTTTTTTTGTGCCCAGATTGTAGGTGACATTGTTTCCTACATTTTGGTGTAGTTTTAAGACAAGAACCTCCTATTGGTGCAAAGCCTATCCAAATTTTGGACAAAAAATGTCTGATTTGGCTAAAATGTCGATAGGCTTCAATACGTTTCGACATATTTGTATGGAAACTGCGCTAAAATATCGGAAACAATGTCGCCTACAATCTGTACACAAAAAAAAGTTCTACGACATTCCATCATGAAATAATCAACAATTTTCGATGCGCCCGACATGTATTTTCAGTTTTCCGGTACAGGCCCCTTAAGCATGGACATGTAATAAAACTCATTATGTTATCCAATCTAAGACAGAAAATGGCATGACAATAGATATTATTAATTTCATATGGAACTCAATAGGGGTTAGATAGTGACGTCGCGTCGTCGACACCACCCTAGAACCTTGACAAGGCTGAAGGACGATGGAGAAAGCTTGCTTATTGTCTTTACATATTAAATTACATATTGCCAGCCTATTATGTGATAGCGTTAAATATTTATCGACGAGTCTAGTTAATTAAAAGATGAATGAATACGTTATTAATGGTTTAATGTTTCTGTCTTCTCTGAAAAAAGAAGTTTGATTATAAAACATCGACCTATTTTTTATTACCAACCTAATGCAATGCCTTTACGGTGAACGAACATCGTGAGAAAACCGACATGTCCTAGGACTTACCACGGTCCGAAGAAATGGGCCAATCCGGAGTAGGAACCAATCCCGAAACGCCTTAATGCCTAACCCCACTAGGGAAGACCCTTGCCATATCGTTGGAATAATTAGCAGGCTAAAAAAAACTGAGCTTAATGTGATTTTCTGTTCTTCAGAAAATAATATTTTTCATAGTTTACTTAATTTACTCTCAAAGCGCTAGGTAGGTACGAACGAAGTGGTTTGTGGTCCCCGTAGCACAGCTTCTAGCTACGGGCTACGGGATGTCTGTATGGAAGTTATGAGAATCGTCTTATTTATTAAAAAACTATAGCTGCGTCCCACAGTTTCACCCGCGTAAGTCCCGATCCCGTGGGAATATCGGGATCAAAAGTAGTCCATCGGTCCAGTAGTTTCGGAGCCTATTCGTTTCAAACAAACAAATAAATATTTAATATTAGTAATGATATAGATAGATATAAGACAACATGAGCTCATTATATCCAACTTTTTTTTTATAAATAATAAAAAAATTATCTACTACTATTGTAAAGATGTAAGTTGAATTGCTTGCAGAATTTGCTAAACTTCCATTTAACCCGCAGGACTTAGAAGAAGCCATGCGGAAACCAGTTTGTCTTCCTATAAGATACCTATAGTGGGTTTATAAACCGATTGAACTGAGAAGATCAGTTGGTTAGTCTAATTAGCTTGAAGATGAGAGATTTAGAGGAAAAATTAGGTTTCGTTAGACCAAAATACCAGTCACTAATCATAAGCATACAGGAGATGAAAAAAACAGGTAAGTTCCTTTAGTGTCTACGTAAATTATATATAAGAGAAGTGAGTAACCGCATGATTAAGCTAAGTGAATCCGAAAAATCCTACCAATATTATAAATGTGAAAGTTTGTATGGATGTTTGGATGTTTGTTACTATTTCACGCAAAAACTACTGAACCGATTGCGATACTTGGAATATAGATAGCTGGACACCTAGAATAACACATAGGCTACTTTTTATCCCGTAATTCCCGCGGGATCGGGACTTACGCGGGTGAAACCGCGGGCGCAGCTAGTGAATAATAAGTGAGTATAGAAGTAGGTAGGTACCTAATCATAAAAAGTCTTTGATTACTAGACTTTGGTACGTTTGCATAGACGGATATGTAGGTAATGTACCTACCTACCTAACCTAGCCTATGTCCTTCTCCAAGGCCCCAACTATCTCTATACCAAAATTCATCAAAATCGGTTTAGCGGCTTAGATGTGAAAGCGTAACAGACAGACGGAGTTACTTTTGCAGGTAACAAGTTAGGATAGTATAGATAGTTTCCGCTGCAAAATTGGGATAATGTTTTTGCCCCTTTTACTTTGTTTGTTTCTCATTATTCATTTAGTTTTATTTTTATTTTTAAGCTATTGCATAGCTTTTATCGCGGGATTTGAGCTTTGAATGAAGAAATTTCGTAACGAAAAAAACCTAACACTCCGCCTACCTACCATGTTAATAAAAAAAGAATTATAATTGCATAAGTTGATAAAAAATGCTATGCAATAGCTTTACCGCGGCAAGACTGCCGCGGTTAACTAAAAAATAAAAAACCGGTCAAGTGCGAGTCGAACTCGCGCACGAAGGGTTCCGTACCATTATCTATACTACAGATTTTGTTTTGAAAGGTAAATTGCGGTTTACGATTTATGACGTTTTAAAAAAAAAAACTACCTACTAGATCTGGTTCAAACCAATTTTCGTTGGAAGTTTGCATAGTAATGTACATCATATACTTTTTTTGGTCTTATCATTCCATTATTTTAGAAGTTACAGGGGGGGGGACCAACATTTTACCACTTTGGAAGTGTCTTTCGCGCAAACTACTCAGTTTAGAAAAAAATGATTTTAGAAACCTCAATATCATTTTTGAAGACCTATCCATAGATACCCCACATATATAGGTTTGGTGAAAATTTTTTTTTTCAGTTTCAGTTCTTAGTATGGGGAACCCCAAAAATGTATTATTTTTTCTATTTTTGTGTAAAAATCTTAATGCGGTTCACAGATTACATCTACTTACCAAGTTTCAACAGTATAGCTCTTATAGTTTCGGAGAAAAGTGCCTGTGACATACGGACGGACGGACAGACAGACAGACAGACATGACGAATCTATAAGGGTTCCGTTTTTTGCCATTTGGCTACGGAACCCTAAAAAGGAGTGGCACTCGGAGACCCGAGTGCCACTCCTTTTTTTTTTAGTTTTTTAAGCTTGTCGCATTGTTTTTTTCCTATTGTATTTTGTTATTTCTGTGTATTTTTCTTGTGTTTTGTATATGTTATAGGCAATGTGTATAATCCGGCATTGTATAGAATGCCTAGGCATTGTATAAATTGCCTAAAACGTTCAGGCAATGTGTATAATACGATTCATTTCATACATTGCCTAGGTATTGTATAAAATGCCCGAAGCGCATCAGGCAATGTGTATAATGAACGACGGCAGCGGTCGCCGAAGCGCCTAATACTATAAATAAAAACATTATTAACATTTATTTCATATACAGTGCGATTTTTATACATCACGCCTTTTTTATTTACAGAATAAGGCGCTTTGGCGACCGCTGCCGCGGCACGCTCGCTTCGCTCGCTCGTCAAAGCGCTGCGTGTAATCATGTTCTAACATTAACCTAACCTAACCAAGTCGGGGTGCTCCGTTTAGTTTTTCCGTGCTTTAGATAGTTAGATAGCATGGGGATTTAAACTGTAAATATTTTAATATTAGATACCTATTCGAATACGCACCCCTCCAAACCCCCTGCTAATATATAAAAGCTTATTTTAAATTAAAACTATTGTTTTTTATTGTATCATGATTAAATTTCCATAATCAAGTGGTAAGTAATGAACAGGGCGACTTTCTGCAGCAATTTTTTGGTACGGTCAAGTGCACTTGGACCTTTACACTTGCCATTCGATTTTGTCCTAATATCGCAGAAGATAAGAGAGGTGGAAATGTCAAAATGTAAAGCTCTACGTGCACTTGACTGTACGTTGTAAATGTAAATGTTTATCCGAAGGGAACTGCTATGTGAGAAACGCTGTCTACGCAAAAAAACACGTTACATACATTACCTATGCGTCAACCGGCATTCTATACAATGCCTAGGTATTCCATACATTTCCTAGGTAAAGTGTAAAATAGTTTGAACATTCAATATCATTTCACACATTGCCTGGACGACCCCGGCATTCTATACAATACCTAGGAAATGTATAGAATGCCTGCATTATACACATTGCCTATAACATATACATTGGTCTCACAGAATAAATGATTTTTTTTGCCCCAGAAATGCATGTTCTGAATAATACTGTTGAATATTTTCGAATCGCACCTGCATTAATGAAGAGGCTCGTGGAGAACCGATCGGTAGTTTTCTTGGCGCAGACACGTACGACAGACGGTAAGGAATTTCAATAATCTTAATTATATTCTACTGTATATTTTTAGTCGACACAAAATAGATAAAAGTCCAATACGAGTAGGAAGGTAAGCGTTTTAGTTTTTGTGTAACAACTATGTTTTAAAATTGTTTTTCTAACGCCCAAAATTAATAATCAATCTATCTCGAGTTTGTAGGTTTCAGATTGATATCTCATTACGTAGGTATAGGTACATGTTCAGTACAAACTATATTGATACATAGATAGGTAATTGAAAATTTAAACTCATTCTCCGGTTTTAATCTCGTAAAATGCTTAATATGATAAAAGCAACGCTATTAAAATCGGAAAAATTAGTTTAATTTCGATCCATAGTGTTGATAAGGTTTCAAGAAGAGCAAATATATTATACCTCAATTGGGTTTCATTGCAAACCCGCCAAATATCAATCTAATCTGAAATCTGTGAAACTAATATTATTTCTTGGTTATCATGTTCGGACTTGATTGTATGTGAATTCTCTTCAACCTAAAGTTGTCTGGAAGATATGGCCCTAATATTTCAATCTTAGTAAGGCTGTCTGATAATGTCACGGGAATGGAACTATTATACTGCGGGTGAAACAGCGGGATGTAGTGTTATTCCCAGTAAGAGCCTATCTGTATCATCCAGTAAACAAAATTATTTAGCCAGGGCCGAATGACGTCAGAAGGCTTTAACGGTATCTTCCGATTGGCTGAAGGGTGTGTGCAAACACCACCGATATACGAAAAGCTATTTAATTTATGTATCTTTTGTAGATACTATGTATAGGACTGGACTGGTATCTATCAGAGCATAGAAGGAGAAAGGTCGCCTGATAGTGATCCATTTTCAAATTCGTCTCTGACGGACTAGCTTCATCAGTTCCAAAGTCAAACTGTTCGGGAAATGACTTACACATCTTTAAACAGACAGCGAAGTCTCAGTAATAGGGTCCCGTTTTTACCTTTAGGTACGGAACCCTAAATAAAAAAGATGGATCAAAATTCGTACGTCTCGTTGTTAGGTAGATCTAGGTAATCTAAGGTATTGGAATGTCAGTTTGTATTCATTTTTACGAGATAGGATGTGCCTTTTCGATAGTCTTGTTTCCTAGTTTCACCTAATCTATTATTTATTTTCAATTGTCTTTGAAGGTAGGTCACGGCTCGGATATGGGTTTAATAATGTAGTACTTACTCTCGCACGTTAGGTACCTTACTATTATGTGTTACCTTTGCTCTTTGGTACTAGATGCGGTAACAAATACATGAGCAATGTGTGCAGAAAGGTGGGAGTCCTGCTTTTTGCTCGACTGCCGAAGGTGGGTTATATTTTTTGATACTAATAGAAGGTAGATTTGCAATACTTTTCTTCGGTTTCAGCGATGCTGCAGATTAATTATTTACTTATTTATAGGGAGACTTATATAACAGTAAACGGAAAGCCAATTAAAGGAAATTTGAAATTAAATTCAATGAATACAACCCTGCATTCATGTTTCATGTCAATTCAATTAAAACCGAAAAATGTATTTTAATTTATACCATAATGCAGGTATATATTTCTTTAGCCAGAAAGATTATAATATTAAAATAACTCGTTCTACATTATCTCCTCAAATCTTCTTCACATGAATCACTAGTTTGCTCGATGTGAATCAATATTTACATCAAACATTTAATTTTATTCATTGTTTTCTTAAGATATAAATTCTGCACGGCTAGCTGTTCTAACAATATGCCGAGTACGACTTGTAACATGCTAACTCACAGCGAGCATATGCTTGTATAAGTCGCCACCTGGTCCGGTAGCTCCTGGCAGGGTTAATTGTTGAACTCCCTGGATTTGCGACGACTGTGTTACTGTGCAATTTGCATGCATTTTTGACAGTATTGTTTCAAAATGATGTCGAAATTTCGGGTTAATAAATCGGGTTAAACCCTCCTTCGGCAGACGGGTAAAAACGAACTCTTGCTCGAAAACAAAACGAGTACTAGCAATTATGATAGTGATAAACTGCATACTGTGCCCCAACAGTGGATTACAATTGCTTTGGGCAGATACAGTAATACAATGGCTGAATACTGTATAAAGAAGAAGACGGAATAGTGTCAAAAATGTATGCAAAAATCCGTGTCAGCTTACCCTAGGAGTTAAATTGTTATCCTACTTTGACGCAAACCCGCCTAAGAAAAAAAAACAAAACACAACGAGTATCTAGTAGACAGTGTAGCTGTATTTCTTACCAGAATCCTGCCGGTGGTTGTCTGGCCGGATATAAGTTCGCCGGCCCAGTCTTTCGCTTCGGTCATGAAGGTCCCCTCGAACTCCTGCTTCCCCTGCCTGGCCGCCTTCTGCTCCTTCTGTTTGGGGTCGTTCGGGGCCAGCTCGGGCTCCTTGTGGCAGCAGACGAACGCGCACGCGCGCCATACCAGCACCACCAGGAGCCCCGCCATGAACGTGAAGATCGAAGACAGGAGGAAACACCACCATTTTCTAACACTGAGGCATTCGACATCTTCGGTAAGCGTCGCGTTAGTCTCCTCTGACGAAGCCATTCCCCGAGGGCGCTCGGCATCCAGTCAGGCGCGCCATGCACGTGGAGCGATGCGCGCTCCACGCAGTGCCGCGCGCGACTGACGCCCGAAGCTCCGCGCGTTCCCCGCTGCGCTCGATGCCCGATCGATCAGTCCAGTCCGGTCGGCACACGCGCACTAAGCGAACCTCATTCTTACAGCTCGTCTGAAGCCCTGCCCGATGTCCGCTCAGCGCTAACCACCTCCGTCACCTTCGACGAAACCTCAGATCCATTACCGACACGACACCGTGCTACCTTTCTTCGCGATTCGACCTTCCGATGTCACCAGACGAAGGCTCTAGTATTCTAATGTTATTCTACTCCGTATGCCAGCTACGACGCCCTGTTACTGCGTCAACTGGCGCTACGAATCTCGTAGCAGTTTCCGTGCTACGATTGGGTGGAGTTTGGCCGCTTGCGCGACTGTGTTCACTCCGATCTCTGGGAGGCTATGAGGTCTATCTATTTGTCTTTTCTTTGTTTAATGCGGGTAGTGTTTTATGTTTGTTGCCTCCAGTTTGTATAAATGAGCCAATTAGTTGGCGGACGTTTAGTTTTTAAGTACGAATAGACATCTAAGTACCTACCTTACTTAACTATTATAGTTGTGTGCCTTCTGCGTTTCTTTTTATTTAGTACGGGTACCTAAGTAGCTATCTACATATTTTCACTGGAAAGAAGCAAATACCTTAGTGACAATAATAATAACAACTAACTACTGGTAGTAACTAATACGAGTACTTAATATCTCGTATTAAAAAAAAATCAATAGAATCAATTAATTGAAACTGTAATTAAAATAAATGAATTTGATTATTTATTAATATGTTGCGCAATTAAATAGCTACGTCTAAATTATTAATTTATAGTAGCCACGGATACCTTAAACATTTTTTTTGTTTGAAACCGATCATCGGTATCAGTGGATTATTATTATTGTTTGAGTGGGTTATTTAGGAAGCCGCATCGACCAGTTATGGTCTATTGTGGCAGCCCTTTATAGTACACTAGCTGCGTCTCACGATTTCACCCGCGTAAGTCCCGATCCTGGGAAATATCGGGATCAAAAGTAGCCTATATTACTCAGGGTGAATGTAGATAGATTATATTTTTTTAAAATCGGCACAGTTGGTTTTGAGTTTATTTATTACAAACATACACACACACAAATCTTTCCTCCTTATAATATTAGTGTAGATTACTAATTTCCTTTGAGTCCAAAAACTTCCAGATTCTTTGGGCTCTAATTTTGTGTACTCATTAGTTAGGCAGTAAGACGCCACGGGAGCATACTCCGGATAAGCGAATGTCCCATGCCTTCGGACCGTGGTGAGTCCTAGGACATGTCGGTTTCCTCACGATGTTTACCTTCACCCTAAGAGGGATGCTAAAAGCGCACATATTTTTTCTTTAAGGGGACAGTTTACCTACTCTTTTCTCTATACAAACTTTACAAACGTAGGTAATCGACTGTTTTCTCCCTGGATAAAGATTTTAGAAAAAATATTTTTATGCCATAAGTCCCATATCAGCCATGACCATGCCCCTACGTTTTGATTTTTTTCGTTTTCTAATTTTTCTGAATTTTAAGTGTATCTATTTTAGAAAATGAAAAAAACCCAAAACTTAGGGGCATGGTCGATCATGGCCGATATATGTTTTATGGCATAAACATATTTGCTCTAATGTTTTTATCCAGGGAGGAAACAGTCAACTACGTTTGTATGGATAAATCGTAGGTATACTGTCCTCTTAAGGAAGAGACTGTTGTACGGTTCGAAACCACGCCCTCGGATTGAAAGTCGGAGTATGTACCACTAGACCAACACCGCTCTTATCAGTGGATACAACTTGACGGGATCAGAGGCTAATTTTATCTATAGTATCCGTGGATATACAAACCCAAATAATCTAACTAGTACATACCTATACTTAAGTAGCAGTCGATCTGACTAAGTACTAAGTACCTAACCTTGGATGAAAACAAACAAGAGTAGATAAATAAATAAAATAAATAATAAATAAATTCTGCGAACAACACACAGCGCCATCTAGCCCCGTGGTAAGCGACTAAGCTTGTGTTACGGTGACTAGACAACGGATATAATACTTATATTTATTTTTCTTTTGTAAATACATACATATTATACATAGAAGGACACCCAGACCAGACACAAATATTTATTTTTTAAGCATAAATACTTGCACCCGGCGGGAATCGAACCCGCAACCTCCTGCATTGCAGTCGCGCTCTCGCACGACGCGCCACAGAGGTCGTCAATACGGTATATTCTAACATTGCGTATTCTAAAAATGAGCTAGAAACACCTAAGTACATGCATTTTCATTAAAAAAAAATTGACTTTGATATAGGTGTTGTTATTATTTTATTTTAATTATATTTTATTATTTGAAAAATTACGCTTGAAATGTTATTTTTTGTTTCCCTGAATGATTCAGGCATTTGTAAAATGAGCAATAAGGCATTCTGATGGATTTCAAAAAGATAAAATTTCGTAGTGTGACACCACGTGCTCCTGCTCATGCGGCAACGGTTCGACATACAACTGAGGCTAGTGCGTCAGCTAGACGCAATTTTATCGTCTCATTTGCCGTGACTAGGTACCGTATCTTTAGTTTTTTGTTTTAATCTAAGTACCTAACTGACTAACAAAAAGGTTCCAGTAATTACAACTAGGTAATGGCCAGAATACTAATTAGTAGGTATAAGGAACCCAATCGCAACAAAATAGCTTCGAAATCGAATTCATGTGATAAGATAAAAAGAGGCTAAATACCAGTGATGTCATATAAAAAATACGTAGTTTTAGAAGCGCCTTTTTTGATATTTCATGACTACAAAAAGTTAAGCAAGCGCGAGATCTATCTACCTTACTTATGGCATTTTTTTTTATTTATTTCGGTCTGAGACCGATATGGCCAATTTGGAACAGCCAGGGTCAAGTTTTAGAATATTTCAAGTTTCTTCATATAGTTTTGGCATCGTACATCTTGTACATCTTGTCAGTATCAAGTATTTTGCATGAAATTAGCCCGATCGGGCCTATAGTTTCAAGTTAGGGGCTATGGTAAAGCGGTGGCAACTTTACTATAACCTTCAAGGAGCTTCGGCGCGAACCACGGAAAGTCCATGTTTAACACTCAATTTTGTTTTCACTACACTTGTGCATATTCACGGAACTAAATTGAATAAGATTCCACCAAAATTACACAATTTAACCGAGTTTACAACATAGTTTAACGAAAATAAAATTGGAGCATGTTGTCTCCGCTTTCCCGCCGAAAGTCTATGGCATTTTAAGGAGGAGCGAAAATGACAGTTATCAAAAGTTTATGTCAAAATTGTTTACCATTTTGTTAGAACAAGGCGCTTCTATTTACATTTCTCTGTTTAGAGGAAAGTCTACCTACTCTTTCTTCATACAAACGCAGTCGACAGTTTCCTCCCTGGATATAAATTAGAGCAGATTATATTTATGATATAAAACCTATATTTGGGGCGACCGTTTTGGTATTCAAAGGTATTATAATATTTATTTTAGCTTATAAAATATAATTTATTTCCCAGTACCTACCCATATTACAAGCCTAGTGCTAAGTCTGGGGCTAGATTGCATTGTGTGTAACGTCGTGCAATATGTATTTATTTCAATAATATTTTTAGGCCTAAATACCTGTACCCGGAGGAAATCGAACCCGCAACCTTCTAGCCGCATAGCTGCAGTCGTGCATTCGCCCGACACGCCACAGAGGTCGTCGCGCCAATAATCTGCAGGACGTGTGCCGATGCGTAAGCCGGTACAGCCACAAAGGAAGATGGGTCGGATCTTGTTCTCCTTTTCTACTTCTAGATAAGAGTGCTACATCTTATACTTAAGTTGATCGCACGTTTCACCCGCACCGTACGCGCCGCATTTCGTAAAGTGCGGTGCGGGTGAAACGTGCGAGGTTTCACATCAATAAAATTCTAAAATGCGGCGAGTACAGCGCGTGCGACGCGTACGGTGCTGATAAATGTGCGATCACCTCTCATCCATCACTTAGAATTTGCTATTGGTGAGATAGTCATCAAACACATTTGAACTTTATTTCTATACATTACATACTAACTAATAATTTAGGTATGTAAGTAATATAAGTAGGTAGCTAGTAATAATTTGATTTATTGGGGTTCCGTCCCAAAGGGTAAAAACGGGATCCTATTACTGAGACTTCGCTGTCTGTCGGTCTGTCCGTCCGTCTGTCACCAGGCTGTATCTCAGGAACCGTAATAGCTAGACGGTTGAAATTTTCACAGAAGATGTATTTCGGTAGCCGCTACAACAACAAATACTGAACACCAAAATGAAACAATTAAGAGGGGCTCCTATACAACAAACGTGTTTCAAAAACAATAATATTATTATAATGTGAGGTCGCTTCTGATTGGTCGGAGTCAAATCGAGTAGGTCATGGAATTCAAAATGGCTGCCTTGTCTGTCAAATATACCAGTCTGCCTTCACTTACCAAAGAGTTTGTTATAAGTTTCAGATTTTCTTTGTGCCAACGTTTTTTTTTTTAGAGATGCGGTTGTATGATGGGTGTAAGATTCGAAGCTAAATATTTCAAATGTTTCTTTCAAATTTAAAAATTGGTTGTTGTAAACCATTTTAGGATTTCGTACCCAAGTTATAGTGGTACGGAACCCTTCGTGCGCGAGTCTAGCACTTGGCCGGGTTTTTAATATTGGTACAATGTGTGTGAATTATATCTTAGCGTACCTTGCCAACAAACTGTTATGCAGTTTGGCAAGAAAAAATAATAATTAAATATTGTACATAGTAAGTAAATGTTTTTATTAAATAAATAAATCGCCTCATCTTGGCACTTTGCTAGATGACACTTCATTGCGTGTGGCTGTGGTTCTCCGGAGCCTCATTTATGCGTTTGTGGTTCTATGGTGGAGGCTAGTGGCCACCATGCTTTAAGTTGTCGTCGATGTGGAGATTTCCCCTTCACCACGCTCTCAATGACGTAATACTAAGGGCTCATGTCTCAGCGAATATCCCTTGCGTTTTGGAGCCGCCTGGCCTTAACCGTACGGACAGGAAGAGGCCTGATGGGCTGACGTTGGCTCCCTGGGAGACGGGTACCTAGGTGCCTTATCTGGGATGCCACCTGCGTCAGTACCTTTGGGGCCAGTCACTTGGCCCGTTTCATGATTTATTGTTCATAACATGTAGTGTAGGTCTGTACCTACATCAACAGATAATAGTGCTAATAACTCACTTCTTTTTCGTCAGGTTCTCTTCTTTCTTTTCTTTTTCCTGTATTTGGTGTGGTGTGGCTGTGGGTGAGTTTTCAGGTTACTTCAAGGCCTCTAACTTGACCTAACGACCTGCTATCAGAGATAACAACCGAGATCAACTGCTTAACGTGCCTTCCGAAGCACGGTGGAGCTCGAGAAAATGTTTTTTTTTTTGCCACACAAATTATTGGTCCCATCCAAGTGATGACTGTGCCAAGCGTTGCTTAACCCGCACGACCATTCAAGATCAGTCGATGCAGCTATAAGCTCCTCAGAGTTCTCTAATACTGTCGTAAGTCCAACAGATACCGCCACTGTCCTCAATCCAACACTAGCACAGGGTTGACTTCTTAACCCTACCTACCAAAAAGGGCATACTGTTGTCCACCTACATTAGTTAGAAACTAGATGGCGCTGTTCGATAAAATTATTCAGTGTCTTTGTAGTCGCCCATTTAGTGCAACTTTTTGCAAGCTTTGGTTTAATTCTGTCATCTTTGTGTAGTAGGTAAGTATCCACACAGTTTGCATTATATTTGTTTCAGTCCTAGGAAGCTCTAATAAAAAGTAATTACCTAGGTACAAAAAGCTAAAAGCGCCTGCTAAAAATGTATTAGCAAGGAGGTATATAAATATACCTTTTTATTTTTACCTATTATGCAGGCGCTCGCATATTTTATACTTGACAGCCATGTAAAAACTAGCCAAGTACGAGTCGGACTTCCACGAAGGGTTCCGTACCATTATCACAATTGGGTACGAAAGCCTAAAAAGCACTGGACCAAGCGAAATCCGTGTACGCAACGACTGCGCACGTTTGCATTGATATTTACCACCGACGCCAAGTCTTACATCTACTTATTACTAAGTAGATGGCGCCAGTGGAAAAATAAATCGAGCTTTCGTTGCGTTTAACAGTGAAAAATTACGTTGATGTATAGGAGTCCCCCTTAAATATTTGTTTTAAGCGGTTTTAATTTGTTGTTATAGCGGCTACAGAAATACATCATCTGTAAAAATTTCAACTGTCTAGCTATCACGGTTCATTAGATACAGCCTGGTGAGAGATTGACAGACAGACAGCGGAGTCTCAGTAATAGGGTCCGGTTTTAACCCTTTGGGTACAGTACCCTTAAAAGTATCCTTCTTAGAAGTTGGATAAAAATAAAACAAATCCTTCTAAATATGTAACTAATTTACTAACATAAATTAAAACTTATTTTATTATAGATTAACTTTATTATAGTGTTAGTAAACTTCCACAAGTAAACCATTTTCTCTGGAATAAACATGCCACATCTTAGACCTCATTGTATACTAAACCCATACTCCATTTGTTGTCTAATAATATTACTAGCAGCGCTCTGCGGTTTCACCCGCGTGTGGCTCCGAAACAGAAACATCGGGATAAGATAAAAAGTAGCTGTGTTAACCCAGATCTCCAGCTATCTGCATGCCAAGATTTAATAACACTTACAAACATACTTACATTTTTATAATATTAGTTTAATATTTTTGCCTCATCTAAACTAATATTATAAAGAGGTAAAGCTTGGGACTTGGGCCATGCCCGGATGAATTCGCTGGGTTAAGCTGGCATACATATTATACATAATATAATTCAAAACGTAAACTTTCACTAATATTCTACTTTTCAGGAACATTTTCTCCAATCCATTTCAAATAGGGTGGGTTTCCATTCTTTATTGGCAACGAGATGACCTTACACACCTCATATGGATGATTGGATCGTACATACTCGGTGAGCCTGTCCACTTGAGATGTACGGGTTTTGATCATCAGGAGCGCCTGGAAGTTTGAGAAATAAACAGGTTAGATGGACAATACTAGAACAGCTGAGGAAAGGATCTATCTACTCTTTCTCAATCTCAGTTTCCAGATAAAGACGTTAGAACAAATAGGTATGTTAATCAGGGTCTTCTCGGGACCACGGCCGGTATAACCCGTTTGCCGAAACGTCGAGGTAATTAAAAACAATGATTATTTTTAACGCGATCTAGACCCGTGTCTAATAATAATGATGGACGGAAATCGTGTAAGTTTAAAAAGGTATGTTAATGCCATAAACCTTTATCTGCAATGACCGAGGGAGAGTTAGTGAACTTGGAGTTCAATAAATTTGCAGTAGGCAGGAGCACCGTGTATACACGTAGAATCAAAGTTCAAAATCAACCACATGTCGGATAACGGCATTATAGTTAAACCATGGTAGATGAGGAGTCTAGTCAGTTGTAGGGTCTAATGTTAACAGAATTAATAGTTTAATAAAATTATGACATCTAATTTTTACACCTACCTAACACCTACTATCAGATAACAACTGAGACCCACTGCTTAACATGCCTTCCGAAGCAGGGCTTGTTGCGCGAGTGAGTTTTGCCTGATTTCGCACACAAATTATTGTTCACCCATCCAAGTAATGACCACGTCAAGCGTTGCATAACCCACCAACTATTTGAGATCGGCAGGGGCAGCTAGGCCAATGAGCTCCTCAGAGTTGGTTAAAAATATATATTTTTCTTTTAATTTTTGTATGTAGCTCAAGGCTATTTTATTTAGAAGCCTCGCCGCAAGTGAAAATTTTTGTATGCTATTTTTCCTTGAAAGTAAATTTTCTAAAAATATATACTTAAAAATTTCTATTAATTTTTGTATGTAGCTCAAGACTATTTTATTTAGAAAATTTATTTTCAAGGAAAAATATCTCGCCTACATATTGCCTCCCCGCAAGTGAGAATTTTTTAGTGCTATTTTTCCTTAAAAATATATTTTCTAAATATATACCTACTTACTTCATTATCCTCATTAATTTCATTCTTCCACTCATAAATGGAAGTAACTTGTGGTATAATATTGACACATGCTGCCAACTTTTGTTTCACCAAACCGTGGCCGATGGTTTTGCCTACATCAATACTTGGCACTGTTACGTAGGCTACTGAGTAGAGATCTGGAAGCAAAAATACCACACAGTGTACTCACTGAGGATTCAATGCACGTTTTGTTAAGAAAAAAGCAGCCAAGTCAAGTACAAGTCAGACTTGTGCACAAAGGACAATGAATAAAATACATTGAATCATTTCAGTGTAGTGGTATTTGGATTATTGGATAAGGCCAATCATACACGATCCTTAATCAAAGGTTCAAACTTTAAGCTGAAATTGGCAGGAGACCAGGGGTGATCTGGATTATACCAAATAGGCAGGGCTTTTTGCCTTTATGAATCCGCAGAGGTAGTGTACCACGTTCTATGCGGGTAAAACATATAAAGAAATTGAGTTTTTTTACCGGCATCTGAGTTTCCAGACATGTTGGCGCAAATCATAGAAAAACACGGTCTTAAAATAGTAAAATATAAAGTAAATAAAGATTTCTTATTGGAAGCAAATAGCATTTCAGTCTACTGTGCCGCTTTACTTGAAAAAAGACTGAATATTTATTATTATTTTTCGTGTATTTTCGATGGAAAATGACTGACACTGACAAGTTATCAGTGTTATTTTCCTGAAAATCACGACATTGACAATAAAAATAATTTGTCAGACAAACTCTTTTTGTTGTCAATGTCTTTGTATCCGAGTTTTGGCGGGAACGTGTTGCAAAAATGTTGCGCTGAATTTTCAATATCGTAAAACGTACCTATAATGCGTGTAAATTGATAAATTCGATGGTATATTTATCAAATTACTTTCATACTACAGTGTACAAGTAAAGTAAACATGTTAATCAGATAAGAGTGTCAATTTTTCGGCTTGCTTTAAAAAGTCTCCTTAAGTTTTGTGGTAAATAAAAGTATCTCCACTACAACTCTCACCTTTTACCATACCTCTCCCTTGACTTGACTTTTTTTCGCATAGGTAGGGTAGGTTACTGGCTAATTCCTGAAGGTGGTGCCATGGTTCGGTCACAGAGTTGAGTAATTGAGTTGAATGCGGCTTACCTTATCATACCAATGTCAAGTTACATTGGTAAGCCGCATGCTGAACTAAGCTGGAACTATAACAATACAAGTAAACGTGGTTGCACTTTAGAATCCTACGTTACGATTTTGGGGGTAGGGAGGGGTAGGGGGAGAGGGGGGGGGAGTGTTGTACAACCCCCCTAACACCTTCCCCCCTTGAGCAGATGCGTAATTTAAAAAATACCATAAATGTAATAATAATTTAGAGGTTATAATTTCGCTAAAATTTGAATATGTGTGGGCTCCAGCGCGACGCAAGGGCTGTAGAAGCAGCCCCTCAGTCCTTGCGTGACAAAATGCAGCACCAGACACTCACCTTCGCATCTTTGGCAGCAGCTTAGTCTTCGCAACTTAGTTTTATTTATAGATAGATAGGCGCGTGTAATCATGTTCTAACATTAACCTAACCTATCCAAGTCGGGGTGATCCGTATATTTTTTTCGAAGTTCAAGTAAAAATGTATGACATTTTTTTTTCATTGCTCAACATTGGAACGAACATAGAACTAGCAATAATGGTTAGCCCTCTTTCTCATCTATCTCCTACAAGTCTTTTTGTATACAAATTCGTGACGTAGGAGTGCACCCGTAAACGTTATTTCTTAGTGTTTACCACACTAGGTAATAATGCCTTTTGAAAAATGTTTTAAAAAACTTACTTTACGAGGCCTTAGGTATACTTGGAAGAATACTAGAAGGTGCTTTCTTAATTTCGGCTTAGCGGGAGGCATACCCGTGTCGTAGCGGCTATCGCGCTGGAACGCAATATCCGTAGTCGCGGGTTCGAGTCCCGTCGGGTAGGTAGGTACTAAAGTTTTAGAAAGCATTTTTGCAAAAAGTAAAGTACCTACCTAACAATACAACGCAATAAGTTTTTTTTTTTCAAACCCATTCACTACACAACAGGTAAAAAGTTTTAGCCCATAAGGTATAGATAGAGCCTTGGAGGTAGGTAGGGTAGATATCGAAGATTTTATCTTCTTTGTTCCATTCATTTGATTTCTGCCGTAGGTATTTTTTTCAGTTTAATCCATTATTTTATTTTTATTTTGCACAAGTTGTGCTAGAGAAACCGCATTCATAATCTTTGTAAGACCTTGTGCTATTTATTTTACTCTGTAGAATTAAAAAGGTTATAATAATAGTACTTACAACAACCTAATGTTAGTTAATGAGGAGGAACACTAACTTTTTATCCCGCCAGAGGGCGTTTGTCGACTAATCTTAGGTATGAAATAAGAACTGTCAAACAGGTGTTTTTTACAACTCTCGGCACCAAATTGGCCATATCGGTCTGAGACCGAAAGAATAAAAAAAAAGCTCGGCGTTTCCATTGGTGGAGGACCATCATCGAAAAAAAAAGATCATCTGATGCCAGCGTCATCTACTTACAGCTTTGCGTGTGGCACCCCATTCCTAAGTCCATGAGCTTAATATTACCTCTAACTGGCCGAAAAAAAATAGGAAAAATATTACTGGCCGAAATTGATCGAAAAACATGCCAAAAAAGAAAATTATATAGATTAAAATAGGTTTTATTCGAAAACATTAAGACGAAGGCTGATGCTGTTGCCTTCTTTGTCTACGTAAGGTAGGGGTCCTACGGCCCGTGTTTTATCAGGTCAGACCAGACGGACAGGCCGTGGGAATCGTAGCGTCCGATGAAGTCTGTCGTCGTCGCGCGAGACGCAAAGGTCCATAATAAAAATCAAAGAAACTTAACACAACGTAATTATGATTTAATTCCTAAACGATATGTATAACACAGGAACAACAGCTGGGAAACCGCAGCGGCCTGTTCATGATACTATTGCTGGCGTTGTCGATTGTAGCCACCATTCTGTACACGTACTTCTGTTGGCATTCTGATGAGTAGCCGTTTTCCAGGGACATTATCTTCGAACACTGGTTTCCGGGGTTACTGGAAAAGAAACGTCATGCAGTTAGGTATAAGCTCGATTGTCATTAAAGTGGGATGGGTTAATTGCTAATTGATTAGGAGGGAGCAAGACGAAGCGTAAGTCGACTGTCTCTATTCGCGTATCACTGTTATTTCCCTGACTCCTATTCAAATGTATATAATATTGCCAGGTATTTTCTAGAATTTTCTCCTCTACGGTTATTAGGTCAAGTTCAAGGCCTTAATTGACCTGAAAACTCTAAGACTAGGTGAGTCACACCACTACACAACAAAAAGAAGACCACCTGGGCTCCCGAGAGGAACGCTAC
The DNA here is from genome assembly GCA_958496205.1 of Idaea biselata. Classification (NCBI taxonomy): domain Eukaryota; kingdom Metazoa; phylum Arthropoda; class Insecta; order Lepidoptera; family Geometridae; genus Idaea; species Idaea biselata. The sequence continues at coordinate 28,903,213 of OY292398.1, forward strand.
CGGGAACTTCGTGATTATAAGGAGGGGGAGGGACAAAGAACCCCGGACGACTAAAACTATTTATACTTAAATGTCATAGCGTCCCCAACTATGACCACTTTGGGGGGTCCCAAATAGAGGGTTCCGCTGTACCGTCAGGCCACTCCCAGGAGCAACCGTCAGGGATCTGTTTTAGACAGATCGTGTCCCCAAACGCGAGCTTTTAAAACGAGAGCTACCACGTGAAAAAGCGACACTTAAAGAGATATTATGCCCCTCTCTCTTTAAGTGTCATAAGCGTATACTAGTAGGTACCTGCATATTTCAGCTCTTAGTCCTTGTACTGGATTATCCTTCAGGTTGACGATTGGTCGCCAAGTGTTTCCTTCGTCTGGGGCTGCTTGAGGATATATCAGCTGGAAACAGACGTAAAATAAAGTAACATGTGGATTGTATATTTTACAGGTTTTGCACTGGGAAATTGAATTGGTAGAAATGGTAATGACATTGTAGGTACATATTTTTATGATACCTGTGGGCTTATCCGTGTAAGTCACAAGCCAGTGGTAATTTCCAAAAAAACCTTTCTTATAGGACCAGCGTTTTAGGCTATGCGTTGATCCATCAGTCAGTCAGGACAAAGCATTCTATAGATTTACCCCCCTATATAGATATCTATAGAAGATATAATAGTACTTATATTATTAAAAACGACGACGTTTCAACGACATTTCAAAGTTGATAGACAGAGATAAACATTACATACATTAGTCATCTGTTAGTTAGTCATTAGTAATTATAAGTTAATTATAAGTAAAGCGTTTATGATTCTCGTAACACCGCTACGGAAAAGGGGTAGCACACCGCTAGGGTTTATAATTTGCTGTTTCTTTTTTTCTATGTTTCTATTTTGAAGATGGTTAATTTTACACTCTTTTCCATTTTCAGTAATTTATTTATAAAAAAATATAAAACAGTATTGCTTACTTGATCACTGGCAACACACAAGGGCACAGTGGCCTGCGAGCCCGTCCCTCCTAGCCTCGATGTTATGTCTACAGTCGCGTTACTTTCCGCCAACGGGTTGTCTAGTTGATCCATGCTGAATATACTCTTGTCTGGGAGCTGGAACGGGAAAGACAATCATATAAGCAGCTGTAAAAAAGGCCAAATGCCAGAGGTTTAAGTATACTAAGACTGAGGTTAACCACTAGTTATTTCATTGTAGGGACCTTTTTTTTTTTCAACTTTTTTCATCTATTGTTTCTTGTCTGCATATGGAGTTACGCCGGGAAGTGAGCGTGCCTGGTACCACACTGGACAAGCGGGAGGTGGGCGGTGATATCTACCAGCCTCAGAGAGGTTATCGTTAGCCCTTCTCGGGGTGCGAGTGGTAACAAGTCGTCGTCGAAGCCTACCTACCCCTAAGAAACCCCTTTTGGTCGCCTTTTACGACGGGCAGGTTATACCTTTTACGACGGTCTGTAAGATACCATCTCCCAACTTCTCTTTCACTAAACATTTTAACCTTTATCTCGGACCCTACCTATATAACAATATAAACAAAATTATATCCCAGCATTCCCTTACCTACTCTCTATGTAAAAAACACATTACCTCTTGGCTATTGACCAAAAATTATGATGAAACGGAAATTCTTTTATCCTTCCTATCCTAATCCCATCTCAGTTCATCTCTTACCCTTCCCTCCATAACAGGCAGTAGATCCTCTCTTTTTTCACCAACTACTTATAATCACTATCGACTTGTATATCTCTTATTGTTCTTTGTGTGGCACGCAAATAGAAATAGTTATAGTTTTGCTCTTTATACCCTTTTTTTATTACTACTTATTTTATAATCTACTTTAATTTTTCCAAAATTTTTATTTGATATAATTATATCCCTCCATAATTTAAACTAACACATTATTGTAAGGTCCATCAGGGAATGGCACTGACGCCCTTAATACAGATTATTTATTGTAATCTAGCTAGGGCTCAGTCTCAACTTGTTAAATTCAACTTACCAGCCTTACGTAACTTTAGAATCTTATGTCTTTTAATACCTACTTCTCACATCATGTATGTATGATAATATTAAGATATTATTATTATGTATTTACGTCTAAGTTTTTTGGCAAAATAAAGATTTATAAATAAAAAAAAAAAAATACCGTAGCCAAATTGTTTAAGGCCTGGGCTACAGGTCCCAGGGCTGTACCTATATCCTTACCTCATCTAATAATCTCCTAACAAAGTCATCAGGGTAGTTCGGGACGCTGGGACAGTACCCTAGCCTCTTGCATTCGTCTGTGATTTCCGGCTGGAAATCCTTCGGCTTTGGCTTTCGTCGGTCGGCTGTGGGTCCTTCGAAGGTGATTTGACCACCTTCGGGTTCTGCAACACCTGAAATTGATTGCAGCAGATTTTTGTAAAATCATTAATTAATGTAAAAGTTGAAAGGGTAGGTTATAAGTGTTATCTCACATTTGGGAGTTATGCTATTGAAGTTTGTGGTCCAAAATTCAATTTAAAGCCATGACCTCCGGATCACCAGACTGATAACTATATTTTTTATCAAGATAAAAAGTATCCTTATGTGTTGTGATAATCTTAAAACCAATAAATATTTAATATTGTATTATATTTGTGTATTTGTTTTAATTTATAAAATTTACAAAGAGCAACATGCAGCAACAAATCTTACGCCTAATTATATGTTTCACCATGTTGATGTAACATTTGTAAACATTTCGTCATAACTATGTCATTTAAGAAGCAGGTATCTAATGTTAATAAAAGTTGAAATTAGAAATATTTTAAAGAAACAATACTTCTGCAAAAACACAACGCAAGATAGACGCAGGGCTGGATTCGAACCCGCATCTTACTCAAACCGGGAGCACGACTTGACCAATTAGTCTACCGGCGCGGCGCGGCGTCGGTGACTCATACGCTGTATTTTCGCAAGTATTGCTTCATCTTAGTACAACTTAGGCATGTTTTGCGTCTATCGTACGTTTTTGCAGAAGTAGTGTTTTTTTTTAATATTTCCAAAGTTAAAATTGTTTTTAAATGTTGTATAACAAACACAGCAACATCTATTAACATTTTGTTATCGGATATTGCTTGGAAACCTTGGTCAATATATTAGGTAGGTACACATGCATACCATCGTCCAAAGTTCCATCACCAGACCACCAAGCCTTGTCATCAAGCAATGGATAACTTTGAAACGAGTCACCTACCTAAAGTTGCAAATATTTCCTTCAAAAGTATGGTATAAATATCTTTTCTGTGCCCACCTCTTTTGACCAACGAACCTGCCGATCTAGGATGTTCGTAGTTTTGATAGTAGCCTCTATATTGGTGTTGGGATGCCGCAATCTGAAAAATAATGATTTAAGCTTTTAAATTTTCATTTAGGTACCTATACTTGCTGCTCCGATTCCATTCGGTTCCGTGGTTTACAAAATTCTATTATTTTAGAATGTACCTAATATTATTTGTAATTTTTTTATATGATCAATGGCAATACAAAGTTTACCGGGACAGCTCGAGTTAAATAAAACTTAATCACATTAGATTCAGGTTATTTTTATATACAAAGATAATTTATAAGTACCGGTGCCTTATTTTATTAGTCATTTGTCTAATTAAGTAATTACTAAATATGTAAGTACACGTTTCTGAGTTTAATTTCCAATTATAACCAATTTATCTAATTTTTAAAGATTTCAAAAATCACGCCACGCTCAATTTAGGATTTCGTAGTTTCCATAAAATAACATTAGATTGCAATTTAGGAAAATTATAACTAAAAAAACTTCTTTTCAAACAAAAAACACTTTTATCGAAGAAGAAGAAGATAAAACGATAGGTATCAACAAGACGAAATCACATATTAATGTCAATTCCGATAGACGGGGATTTCTTGTTGATTATTTATTGTTGTTAGGAAATTGAATTTTTGTACGGGATTTCTATTTCATGTTACCTATCTAGGGAAAAATATATATATTTTCCAATAATAGAAAGACCCACAAAAAACCAAATTCAAATAAGCATTTCGCCTACCAGTGATTGTTGTTTCTTTGAGATAAGAAAAATTAAAGGTAGGTTTCTACTATTTTAGGGTTCCATACTTATATGGTAAAAACGGGACCCTATTACTGAGACTCTGCTGTCTGTCTGTCTGTCCCCAGGCCTGTCACCTGAGATTTTCGTTTATAAGTAGGTATGGGGGTTAATATTTGTATTAAAATTCAGAGTTGAGTCGATCGGGAAGTCGGTCTGTCCTAAGTTCCTAACTAACAGATTTGGTACGAGATCGGCCAAAGCCACGGGATGCTACAAGTGATTTAATAAAGTAAGTAGGTCAGGTGAGTAGGAGGTACAGAAATAAACTTACCGATAAAACTACGTAAGCATGGATCCTTCCTGCTACAATGTAACTTACCCAAGTATGGATTTACAATAAAATTATTATTCTCCTGTATTTTCCTGATTTTATGTAGGTATAATTATTGACTTCTGTTATAGTGTTTGGACTTTACCTTCATAATATTACCTAGGTATCTTTTTAGATTTAGTATTCTGAAATCGTATATTTTTAATGTTAAACTTATAGCAACAAGGAAAAGGTTAAAACGATACTTTTCCAAAACGGTCATTCGACACGTAACAATATTAGCTAAGTATATGTATATCTTCGGAACATCATGGTGTTTTAATGAAAAAAAAATAGTAATTTGTAAGTAGGCATACCTAGGTACTACAGACCCAAATCACAGTATATTATTGATTCTATATACGTCAACGAGGGACTGAAATGTTTAAACAGTTTATGCAAAATTTCGTAGGTTTTTTTTCTTGAGTTATTATTAATTTATATTTCCTGGTTTTCTATTCATTTAATTAAATTCGTACCATGTTTGTAAGATAAATTAAATTTATTCTTATAATTGAATCTATCGATTTCAGATTTTAGCCGGTTCAATTCCCAGTGTAGGTAAATAGAATGGTTTAAAAAAACTTGCATATAATGCAGTTTAGGTTTTTTAAAAAGGATGTTTTCTTTGGGTCGTCTGCTACATTGTGTTACCTTTAGTTATTAAGAGCTTACTCCTGCAGGTTTAATTATTTTTTTAGGTAGCTACCTAACTAAACTATTCCGCTGACACTAAATCACCAATGTATGTTAACTGCCTATCTACCTATTACATTATGTACTTAAATGTATGTAAATAGTGCTAGCTTGTTAGATGTACCTATAAGGAACGTGTTTAACTTGAACTTGTTTGGTTTTAGACATTAGTTCTGAGTAATTGGTTAATGTTTTCATAACATTGACTGAATCGATCTCAAACATTATTAATATGCAACCATAACTTTATTCAAACAATATTAGCGCCTTGCGATTTTAACCTACGCAAGCACGGAGGAGCACGAGAAAATGAACTAGAAAAACATATTTGAAAGGGCACAACGGAATTCTGTACGTAGAATGCCAATTTGATTGTGTCGGCGGATGCATCCACAGATTTAATCAGATGCGTCTGTCGCCCGCGCCGTGTAGAAGTGGCGTATAATATCCATGCATGGCAAACGTGCGTGGCGTGAATAAAAGAAAGTGCTCCGTTATTGACTTTTGCTTTCGATGCCGGTTGTCAAGCAAATATTTAATCACCGTTTATTAATAGTTTCCGCTCTCGATACAGATTGTTACATCAAGTTTTTTTAAAAACAAATTGAGGAATTTACAAAAGTTCTATATTTGTATCTCTTACATACCCGTCCATACTTAGCTACTTAAGTAACTTAACTTTTCCGCGAGAAAGATAGGTATAGAAAGTATAGATAGATAGACAATATCTTTATTGTACCTACCAAAATACACAAATATTAGATACAAAGAAAAACTTAGATGTAGTGTGGCATAATGGGTGACCTTATCGCAAAAAAACAACCAATACCGTCCAGACCATCAATTATTATAACCTAACCTAACCCAAATAATGCTTTCTTTGCAAAACTAAAGAAAGCATTATTTGATTCATCTTTAGAGGATAGTTTACACACCTGCCTACCTACACACTCGGTTCTGCACACCCTCATTTGTACCTAGTATTTTGTTCTGAAAGAGTCTGTTGATGTTGAGTCAAGAGTGCCGCAATTTTCGAATTCGGACAAAACTAGCCACTACATTGTGTTAACAAAGTGCAAACCGTGTTTAATTATCATGACTGAAAACAATTTTACACGTTAGGTGTATTTTCATACTTAGTATTAATGGTTTGCTTTGTGATGTCATATTTAACTGCTCTTACAGTTCATGCCCATTAAGGAATTCATTAGTCAAATAGCGAATCAAAAGCAAAATATTGTTGTGCGTCACCTGTAAAGGGAAAATAAAGGAAAATTGACCTTTTCCTTATCATTGTTGAACACAATTAATTAGGTAGGACCGTAACTGTACCGACTATCTAAACGGTACTTAATTAAAAATATCTGATAAGCCGTACCTACTTATAATAGGTCAGGAAAGGAGCATTGTCCGCTGAGGAACAAAGCCATTTAATTTGCCATAAACATTTGTTTATTATAAATTGTATCATGACGACCTCTGTGGCACAGCCGTGTAGCCCCGGCATAGAATAGGGCTACCCCATCTCTTCCCATGTGTGAGAAGACGATTGAGGGATCTGGGAAACATTAACGATCCTGGAATTCCAATGCGGTGGCTGATGAACTGATTTTTCCCAACTCCCAAGGAGGTGTATGGTGAATGATGAGTTGAGTTTTATCGGACCCCGGGCTTCCGAGAGGGATGCAACCGGAAACTTCGCTCAGAAGAGGAGGAATGCCGACCATGGAACTGTGTAATGTTTATTTTTTTATGACAGTGCACTTATTTTGTTGGCAAATAGAATACGTCATAAGGGAAGGAAGGACACCAGTGAGGGAATTTCCAAATGTATTGAAATATTGACCGACGAACGGCCAAGCTCTGGAGTAACTACGTGATCTTGGATTGAGACATCGACACTGCAAACTTTGCCTCAGGGTTTAAAAGGTAACTCCAAATTATCAATGACTCAAGAGTTATCGACCTCGATTTAATGGTCCGGTTTTGCAAAACTGACAGGAGTATGTTAACTGAGTTTTCTGCAGAGACGGCCTAGGTACAAAAGTCCGGCAGCGCCTCGAACTGTTAATGGGCCACCGCTTAAGTGTAAAATTTGCACAGTGGGAGGTAACGTGTTAAGCGCGCTGCTTATCCATAGGTACTAATATTCTAAAGCGGTAAAGTTTGTATGTATGTTTGTCAAAAGTAATCTTTAGCACTAATAAACTGATTTTGTTTTGATGGTCAGATCTGTGATTATGACCCTCAAGCCCTTGAACGGACCTTAGCCTCCGTCAGTTCAATGAGAAGCTCATTGGCCTAGCCGCGCCCGGCGAACTTTTATATTTTATCAGCCACAGCACACTACACGAATTGAAGAAACGTTTCGAGACCTTTCGAGGTCTCTTCTTCAGGACTGAAGAAGAGACCTGGAAAGGTCTCGAAACGTTGAGCGTTGTAACAATGCTAAAAGTAATAAAAACCACGCGATTCAAACCGAAAAATGTCTTTAATTTCAATACAACATCGCGAAAACAGAAGAAGAATCTACACGGGACTTGGTAAAACCAATGATTGGGTCTCCAAAACGTCCTTAATCCAGTGACGATCTGCGAATGACTACGGTAAGTTGGCCATAGGGCGCTGTAGCAGCCACTTAGGAAGGCCTATGACCAGCAGTGACTAATACGTATTCATTGATGATGATTATAAGGGAATTCCGAGCAATTAATTTCAAACCTCATTACGCTGCATAAATCTATTGTTAAGTAAGTTTCGTTAATAAACGTTTACATAGCGTGTTGGCGTAAATGGATATTGTATGGGAAGGTGAAACTTTGGTATGTCTGCTAAAGGCTTCATACAATTTTAGTGTTTACCCAAAGTTATCATATGAAAAAAAATGGATGTAGGTAGGCACTTACCTAAGTACTGACCAAAATAAAATTAAAGTAATGGTTTTCAACTCTACACGTGTGTGTAGCTACCTAACTACTTAGATAATAGGTATGTAATGTACAAAAACATAATATTATAATAGTTTTAAACTACGAAATGATCGTTTCGATGATGTCGACCTTCGCCACGGTCGGTTCACGTTCAAACAAGAGCTCAAACTTAACTGGTTAGTTCAATGTTTATAGAGTCTTTGTGGTTCATCGCTAAATAAAATTAAGTATAGTAAGTGTTTGGTTTAAATTAAAATTACTAGTCTTATTTTGGGTAAAAAATCTTCCATTCGATGTTTGGCGAACTAGTTACTATCTTTATTCGGTTATCAAACTTTTACATTTTCTGCGGAACTACATATGGCGGCTAGGCTAGGATAAAAATGACTCTCGAGTAAAAAGCAATTCTTCATAGGTGTATCTACAGGCGGTCTTTGGAAAATTGACCGAAGTTTCCAAGGAAAATAATTAAATTTAGATTTTAGCCTAGAATTATAAGTCACCTTTAAAAATTTGGGCCTTTGTTATGTACCCAGTTATTATCTTACATTTATGAGAAATAATTTCTAATTCGTTCTGTTTATTCCTTTCTTTCTAATGTTAGGTAGGTCGGTAAAGAAAGCCATGCTAGCCTGCTACTTCCAAGAAGGTGAAATACAACGCAATTATTTAAATTTTAAAACTCTTTAAAACCATCAAGCAATACGTACATTAATGAACAATTCAAAAAATTGAAGTAAAAACCCATTACCAAACATTTAAACAAAATGAGTTATTGTTTAGCACTAATAATAGACCACGACTTACCGCGGCTAAGCAAATCACCAATTGCAGTGTCCTTAACATTATTGCACACACTTTTCAGATCAAAACATTGTTTGAGACAAGTATACTGAACACCGACTTGTCATATAAATACATGACGATAGTAGTCCGCTATTTACGTCGCCGTTACCGAGGTGTAGGGTTGGACACACGTCGATACGCACCGCACTACCGTTTGTCGATGACGGCGATCGACTACTGAATGGCTACTGGCTACTGACCACTCGCTTGACAAGTCTCGCCACGAGCAATTTAACAATCCACCATTCACCAAAGACCCTCGCATCGAGGGAAAATTGTCTTAAAACGTCTTGTGTTGCAAATATTTAGAATGGCGCCCGAGGTCTTTGTGCGGTGGTGGTTTTCCAAGGGCCTGGCGCCATTTTCAAGTTTAATGCGCGAGTTTTTGAAGTTTAAAGGTTAATAATATTTGTATTGATTTGCATCGCATTGCTCATGTGTTCGTCTAACATCTGTTTAAGAATTTTGGTGTTTTCTTGTCTTTTGTGTTTTTCCGTGTGGCCGTTTGTAGTGACTACCTCTACTATTTTAATACTACTAATTCAACTAATATTGAAAATTAGCTGCGCGTCGCAGTGTAGTCTAGGATATAGGTAGGTAGAGTTTTTCAATGCTTTCAAGTAGCTATTAAAGATTTGTATAGGTAGAAATCTGATGTGAAAGTTTATGCGGTAGTTATAAATTGTTATTACTTAAAGATACCGCAAATTAATTATGACTGTGTTGTATATAGAACCAATAAAAAACACTAAAGTACCAAAAAGCTAAAGAAAAAGCTAGCATTTTGGGCAGCTTTGCATCTGGAACGCTCGGGGATAGTTTATTTTAGATTTAGCGTTTTTCTTATTTTGTTATTTTTAAATTAATGTTTGATAATGATAAGTTTGGTTGCATAAGTTATTGTATTTTCTTTTGGTCAATAAATTATTAAAGTACCTAACATACTTTCAAAAGCACATTAATATACCGATATATAAATAAACACCCCATCACTAAAACTAAATTCGATAAAGTAATTTAATTATATTTAGTTCACATTATTTTCCCTTTGCACCATAATTAATTAAATGCTATTTACGTATTTATGGTATATTTATTATGATATGTGGACTTTGGTATAGATAACATTGTTGAGGCCATACAAAGGATTAAATTAATTATTCCATGTGTGGCCCTTTTCCAAACTAATTGTGTTGGTACTTAGATATAATTAAATTACAATATAGGATGAAATCGCGAGCCACGCATCTACTATCATCATCTAAGTATTTGACCGACTAAGCGAATCGTCTCTACTTCAAGTCTGAAAAAAATTGCTTTCGTCTGTCGTATTTCTCAATACATTTTGATGAAACTTGATAATATACTAATTCTATCATATCTTTATATTTTTTGTCGTGGGGGATTTTTGATAAGTGGGGTACTTATTTTGTCCCTCAAACTCAAGAAGGACTAATCGATATCTCCGCTATATAAGATGCGATTTCAACGAATATTTTTATATTTAAAAGGTAGGAGAAATACTTAATTAAACTTACCTACCTGTTTCGAAAACCGGAAGCGAAATAAAACCCGGAAATAGGACGTGTCGTGTGAGTCGTACTCGCGTACAAAGGATTCCGCAACATTGTCACAAAAAAAGTCATCTTTGTTGTATTGGGAGCCCCAATTAAACATTTATTTTATTTGATACCTACGTTTTTAGTATATTTATTGTAAAACAAATCAAAAACAAATCTGTCTGTCAATCGCTTTAAGCTATAAGGCCGCCCATTGTGCCACCTAGATATAAGTTGTTTATGTTTTTCAATTGTATTTTTTTTTAATTGGTGTATCAAAAAAGAATTAACCTATCTATCTAAGATTGTCAACTGTCTGTCGACGCTATCATGTTCATTAGGCAGCCTGGTGATACAGCCTGGTGTTAGACAGTCAGACAGACAGACAGTGGAGTCTTAGTAAAAGGGTCTCGCTTTTACCCTTTGGGTATAAATTCTTAAAAAAACAAACACGACAATTGGTCAAGTTAGCCAATAATCTAATCCGTAGGTACGTACAACATGGTCGAGGAGCCCGGTGTTGTTCGGTGAAAGTTTTCGCAAATCGGTACCAGTTACTGGGAACAGGTTTTGTCACCGAGCCACCTTCTACTTCGGTAAAAGCAACAATACAACACGCTAATTCACTTTTTAGGGTTCCGTTCCGGTTCCTTATAGATTCGTCATGTCTGTCTGTCTGTCCGTATGTCACAGCCACTTTTTTAAACTTACATATAAAACATAATTAAAATTAAAAACTAAATTAAAACTAAAACTGATTAAAATAAAACTAACTAAAAACTAAAATAAATCTAAATCAGCTAAACTTTTGGTGGAGGGAAAAGTGCCCAAAACTTACATGACTTCCTACTATCATTAATATAATAGTTAGATTGACAAACCACCTACGGTCCTCCCAGCCTTGCGGTTATACGCAAGGAACTGAAACGCAGGAGACCACATTCCGACGTCCCCCTACAAATAAATCATCATCAAATAAAAGTATAGTATAGTAAGTACGTATAGTATTTATCATTAAATAGTCATCATCATCATTAATACGATATACAATATTATAATTACTAGCTATAGATAACTTTGGACTTTAATTACCTCGATGTATCAGCAAACGGGTTACACCGGCCGTGGTCGCGAGAAGACACACAAAAAGTACCTCGTGCTGTTATGCTAGCCTAGCTGGACTGCATTGTTCTGAGCAACCGTGTTGGCAGTATCTTAACGATTTTATATTGTCAATTTGTCACTCCAAGCAATCCTTCTCCTACCTACCCCTCTTTCCCTCAATGGGGTTGGGTACGTAGTAGGTACGTAGGTAATTTTTTTTAAAGAAAATATAATAAATAAATAAAATTTAAATAAAATGCGTTCATGAAGAAAATTAAATTAGTTCACAATTAAATCAAATTGAATATTTGTATTTCTGAAGGAAAGGTACTCTAGGAACCTTGCTGAAATTACATAACATTATTTAATTCAAAATTGTTCATGGCATGTTAAGATAGTTGTACAAACTTACCATAATATAAGTTTTCATTAGATATTTATACTATGTTCTGTCTATTTTTCTTCTTTACATACCTAGAAATTTTTCGATCGAATTTGAAGTACTTTAAAGATTAATAATTTTCAAAACAGACATTACGAGGCATATTATGCGTCTCGCACGGTGCATCCCTCGCAGATATCACAAGTGCTAAAATATCTATAAACATAAGGGACCTATGTTAAATAATAATATTTAGTATAGTGTTAGTGACACCATAATCATTAACCGTGCTTCGACGCGCTTCGGCTTTAAAAAGCCATCATCAGGAACGTAGACTCTGACCGAACTGTGAGGGCGACAATAGTTAGTAAAGACTGTTGACTCGCCGACTTCGACAGCTGGAACTAGCGAGTGGCTCTGGCATATTTTGGCCGCATGCAAAGAGCGGTGGGAGGGTGCTCTTTGCAAGCTGCACACTGCACGCTGTGTTATGTTATGTATGACACTAGTCAGACTAAAAACTAAATTATTATTCTTTAACATAGTAGTTATGGAGTTCCAAAAAGCAAACGCCTAATAGATACAATCAATTACTTATGAGGTACCTACTTATTCTTGATATTTTTTTCAATGTTAGCAACTATTAAGTATAACCCGTTCACACTCTGCCGATTTCGAAGCCAGACCAATAACACAAGCGAAATGACTACAGACATGACATCGGCTCCCAAGTCTGCTCTCTCAATCGTGTCAATTCAATTCAACTCAATTCTTTCGACACACTATTGAGTGTCGATAAAATTGTACTAATTGTCACATTTGGTTGACAAATGTGGTCAAATGACTCAAATACACGTCAAATATGACAAACACTATTCTATCGACACTTTATTGAGACACGATTGAGAGAGCTGACTTGGTACCTAGGTTAGTAGTAATGATCTAGATTTATCTTCTGTTTTCGCGATGTTGTATTGAAATTACAGATAATAATGATATATTAACGGGGACGGGTACTAAAAAGGGAAGAAATGACCTACTACCTTACACGATATTTTTTAATTGCGTAATTATCGAGTAGTTCCATTGATTGGTTTGGCTTCGCAAAATGACTCGAAAATGGGCACCATGTGAATATAAAATTCATTAATAAACGATAGGTATACGGAACACTGTAATCTCTAGATTTAGTATTTAAATTAAATGACCTTACATAACATCTGAGTAAATCAACCAACACACCCACAACTTAGTTACTCGATTCATACGACATAATCTAGTCAAAACTTCTTGTTTGCAGGCGTTGTTTGTTTCATAGTACCTACTGTGTGAACTATATTTTACAATAAAGCGCCAAATGATATTGATCCCGTGGAGACATGGAAAGTATGGGAAGCTACTTGTGTCGATCGATGTGCTCATTTCCACCACCAGGGAGCCGAGTGCCGTGGCGGCAACCCCTGTTACTACTGAATTAACAATATAGGTTATAGCGTCCCCACTTGGCGGCCAACATTGCAAGATTGCAGGCGGGGTCTGCTGTACTATAAGGCCACTCCCAGGAGCGACGGTCCGGGATCAGTTATATAGACAGATCGTGTCCCCAAACGCTAGTGTTCGGTTCGGGAACACCACTCTTCGCATAAACTTTTTTGTCACAATTTCATAAGGCATAATATTCAGTTGACGTAATTTAAAATGGCTTAATATTTTTTAGCATAATGGTTATATGGCATAATTACATTAAGCATAATAGTCAATTGGCATAATTTAATATGGCATAATATTGTTTAGCATAATGATCTTTTGGCATAATTACATTAAGCATAACAGTCAATTGACATAATTTAATAAGACATAATATTTTTTAACATAATGGGCTAATGGCAAAAATACATTTTATTGAAGTTCTTGGCCTTATCATGATTCAATTTTCTAGGTTGGTAAACCTAAGAGGTTAAGAATAGTTTTACGTTAGGTTAGGTTAGGTTAGATATTGTGATCAAGCACACGCGAGCGAAGCGAGCGATTTTCTTTCGGTCCCATCATTTTTCATATCAGAAAGGTATATTGTAACAAAGTGCAAAAGTGTAATTATTTTAGACTATGCTAGACCAATAAAATTTAAACATGGCTTTATGGGTATTTACGAACATTTAAATGAGTTTTGTATATTAGTATGTTATACTTTTCGTAAATTATGCGTTCTAATGCTATGCGTTTTGTAGGTTATGCTATTTGATGTTAGGCTTTTAGAATATTATGCGTTCTAATATTATGCGTTTCGTATGTTATGCTATGCGAGTATTAGGACTTATTTGTTTATGCCTTCTGTATGTTATGCCAACTGAAATTATGCCAAAAGAGTTTATGCTTTTTTAGTTTATGCTTTATAAATATTATGCTTTTTGCAATTATGGCTTATATTTTCGGCCTTTTGTGTTTAGGACAAAAAAAGTTATGCGTTAAGGACGGTACCCGTTCGATTCTCTTAAGGAGAGCGGTCTCGTGCCCAACAAACACTACTACAGATACACTACCACAGCTATCCGCTGCTGCTGCCGCAGTGGCAGAAATATCAAAACAAGGGAAATATGGTCCTATTAGCATTGAATACATATTTCTGCCTTTTGCAATTGAGACCTTGATCAAATGGCAATAGGGTTTGGCGGTCCGTGGGCTCCCTAGAGAGATGCATGTGGGAACATCGCTCGGATAAAAGATTTGTTATGCAAGTGACTCCTAATATAATATTCGTGGCCTAAAGTTCACACAGTGAGGGTGTCTGATGCAGCATGCACCAGGAATCAGGGAATAATTGGCTAACACTCCTATGTTAGGATTTTGTAATGGCAAGAGCAACAGATGGGCAGTTCTGTTTGCACTCTTTCCGTGCCGTTGTCAGAGGCGACGAGGAATTCCCACACGCTGAATTTCTGTTTGCAAGAAGTTTGTACATTTGGTATTCTGGCTAGGCCAGTAAAGCAGGCACCACCAGCTTCCCTGGAAAAGAAATACCTTTATTTCAAAATAAATATTAATAAATAGGTTCTTTTAGTTGACTTTGCGGGAACTAATGCAAACGTAGTCGCTTTGTGCCACCAATAATAATTGATTACATTGGAGGTTGGCTCAAAAGTTGAGCCTTTCTTCAAGAAATATAAATAGAATAAATTGTATTTATTTGCATGAAGTAGATTACAAGTTAGACGGAATTCTTATAAAATTCGATAGAACAAATTCTATATCTAAATCCTAGACATACCCACATCATTCTAGGACATAAGGTAGAGTGTAGGTTCACATATAGTAGAACTTAAATATTTCATTAAAACCTAAGACGCTCCTTTATTACAAATTAGAGCTTTTAAAGAATTTTTAATGAAAGAGCAGTACGGTAACTATAAAAAGTGGTACCCCTACTGACTGATATTAGGAATTTATTGTAATTTTTACTTTAAATGACACAATGATTGTAAACTTACTGGCAAGTTTCAAGCCGGACCATCTGGACGTAATTCTCTTGAGGGGCTTGCACGACGATATGCCAGCCTCGTTTGCTTCTCACTTTGTACAGGGGCTCGTACTGAAAATTAAAAATTATAACGTGCTATCATCATAAAGTCGAACATTTTAACATATTTACTCAATTAAGAATAATCGGGATATTAAGACAGGGACAATTAAGAATAAAAGAGGGATCGTCTGAGTTCTGTGTTAATCAGTGCCAGCCAGTTACTGAAATTAAACTATACAAGTACGCTGGAATTGGTATACCATACAAAATGACATTAGATCTTTGTGCCGATTTGATCTGCGCTATGTTGCGCTGTTGACGCGCGTTTTCTATTGCAAGTGATGGTGCCCGTCCGTGAAACTAATAGTTCCGTGAACGGTCACCATCATTTTTAATAGAAAATGCGCGACAACAGCGCAACATGGCGTAGATCAAATAGGCACAAAATTCAGTGCGCTATGACCTGTCCAGCGACTTGTACCATGGAGGTCAGTGCAGCCAGTGTATGGTAGTGTACGTAGGTATACTTACCGAAATAGTTGTTTGACAGTCATCAATTTCATCAGGATCCCCGAAGCGATCGACAGCGCTGCCGAAGGGCTCAACTACGAGAGTCGGCTGGGGCAACTGTACCTGAAATGTTACAAAAAGCATCATATCTTATCTTATCTTATCTTCTTCTTCTTCTTATATATAAAAATGAAACGTTTTCCGTTGTCACGACACCACGCGTGAACGGCTGGACCGATTTCGATAATTATTTTTTTGTTGTGTTTGCTATTGTCAGGAGAAGGTTCTTATGAAAGAAAAAATGCTAAACCGATTTTGATGAATTTTATTTATACTAAACGACAGGACAATGTCTGTCGGGTCAGCTAGTTAGAAAATAAAAGTGTTCAAAAAGCAAAAGGTAAGGTTGAATTGATTTAAAATGCTTTGTTAAAATGCCCTGGCATAGAATTGGATTATGGATTAATCCCGTGGGTGTCGTAAAAGGCGACTAAGGGATCTGGGGCAGACTAGCAAACCTTGAGATTTCACCGCGCGGTGGCGGTGGGCCAACCCCAAACAAAAAAATGCAAGCTTTTAGAGTTCCTTTGGATCAGGGTACCGCGGGGTTGGGCTAGCCCGGCAGCCAGAACGGCCACATCTATCGGTGGCTTAGTAAGGAGATGTCGCCCAACTTGGGTTTGGCCTCGCGGGGGTTTGTGGTTTTCAGCCGCAGAGGACGGCACGTTTGTCAACTCTGGTATGCTTGTCACCGGGGGTCGTCCTCATACGCGGCGAGCGCTTTGCACGTCGTTTCGACGAGTGCGCGAGGCTCAGGAGTAGCCTTAGTGGTGCCTCTCGGGGTGCCGCATCTCCGGCTGCGCTGTGCCAGAAAGCGTAGGTCTCTACGCTAGGGAAGACCGGTCCTAACCAGGATTTATAGGCTCTTGGTAGGCATGTGGATTCATGCCGGGAAGTGAGCGTGCCTTTAACAGCTCCGGTACCACACATGGAAATGTGGTAGGTGGCCTCTCCACCGGCCCCAGCGAGGTTGTCGTTAGCTCCTCTTCCGAGGAACGAGTGGTGAGCGGCTTCATTGCTCCGGTACCAGTCTGGACAATCTGGTGGTGCCGTTTTGGGTACGGGGAAGCTCTCTCTTATCAGAGAACCGAAACTAGCGTTTTGGGGACACGATCTGTCTATAACTGATCCCGCACGGTTGCCCTCCGGGGTGGCCGGACGGAACAGCGGACCCATCTCTTCATACCCTAGCTGGTTATAGCTTGGGACGCTATAACATATATGCGTAGAAGTCTTGGAACGGGTTGCTGTCCATCTGTCCGTCTATCACCAGGTTGTTATCTTATGAACAAACAGACAGCTAGACAGTTTAAGTTTTCACAGATGATGTAGGTATTTCTGTTGCCGCTATAACTACACTGGCGAGGCGTATATCCGTAATAGATATTACTTTGCTTTTTTTAAATATTTAGCTTACCTTTCCCTTGAACATTTTATTAAACTTTTCTTGTGGATAATCTTTGGGTTTTATGGCGCAGAAGTTTTGATTCTCACATTCCTTGGGAACATCGTCCACTGCAGTACCGTAGCGGTTTGTGAGAACCTCATTCGTCGGTCCAGGGTACGTTAGGGGCACAAACTCTTCTGGAATATTACAAAAAATGGCAATTAACATTAAGTACTTACTAAATAGGATTGGATAGGAACGTATACAACTACCGAAATCAACTGTGTAGGTAAGAAAAAAAAAATATTATTTGACAATTGCTTTTTTACTTTTTACATAATATACAGAAGAAAAGAGTATGAACTAGGTACCTACAGTTTTGAAAGAATATTTAATTTTATTTTAACAATCGGAAATGGGTTAAATAAATTATTCATTAATTGGACTGTAGACATACCTACCTACTTACATATAGGGTTGTTCGGGTCAACATAGTTTTCAATGAAATTGGGCATTTTATGTGTGTCATTAATTTTATTGAGTCGTTAGTCTTCATCATCAAAGGTACAGTATAAAGAAAAGTATACATATACGAAGAGACGTTCGAATTAAATACCCACCAAAGCTCGAGCAGTTTCAACTTTCGATTATAGTAATTGTACTGTCTTAGATTACCTACTCTATTTCAGAAACTTAACTTATACATTTATTTGCAAGTGACAGAACTTTATCCTTTAAGAGGACAGTTTCCATTCTCTTTCTCTATACAAACGTAGTCGACGTTTTCCTCCCTGGATAAAGACATTAGAGCAAATATGTTTATGCCTATATGTGTCATGATTATGCATCTATCTACCTTTGATTTTTTTCATTTTCTAATTAGAATAGTAATATTAACTATTACCTATACTACACACTATTATCTGCTGATGTACATAGTTATGAACAATAAATGATTTCTATTCTATTCTATTCTAATAAAAAATAAAAACAAAAATCAAAAAAATCAAAAGGTAGATGCATGGTCATGACAGATATAGGTTTATGGCATAAACATATTTGCTCTAATGTCTTTTACCAGAGAGGAAAACGTCGACTACGTTTGTATGGAGAAAGAGAATGGAGACTGTCCTCTTAATATTTACCGTTCTTTGTTGACATTTTTGATCGAATTTTCTGAAATAGAGTATAGACATGATGGGTACCTATTCTAACAAGGACGTTCGAATTTTGATCCATCTTGTTTAAAGGCATATAATTTTGACACAACACCAGTTCCAAAGTTAACAGTTTGACTATGGAACTGGTGAAGCTCGTCCGTCGGAGACGAGTTTGAAATGGATCACTATGAAGCGATCTTTCTCCTTCTAGTCTCTAATAGAAACCAGTCCAGTTCTACGTGTACTATTTTGTATTATATTCTGTGAATAGTCGCAAATAACCAGTTTTACTCTCAAATCTAAAAATCTAATGTTACCCATCCCATAGCTACAAAATAAGAAAAATCAATTTTTTAGTTAATGTATTGGTATTTAGGTTAAATAAAATAAAAAACATTGCACGACGTTACAGGCAGCGCAATCTAGCCACATACTAAGCACTAGGCTTGTTACTATGGGAACTAGACAACGGATATAGGTACTATGTTTATATTTTTTTTTTTTGCAAATTCATGCATTTGATGTTTAATTCACATATAAATCACCCAGAAACAAACCAAAAACTTGTATAATGTATCGTTAGGTTATCTTTTTTGTGACAAAGGTTAATATAATGTGATCAAAAATATTAATTTATCAGGTGGTAATTTCAGAATTATTAGACTAAGTTCTGTGCCAAGCATAAAGATTTTAAAGTCCTTTTCTCAATACAAAACAAAGCGGTCAAACTCTTTGTCACCGACTATACCTAGCTATTACTAGCTGCACCCAGCGGTTTCACCCGTGTAAGTCCCGATCCCGCGAGAATATTGGAATAAAAAGTTACAGGTCTCCAGCTATCCATTTCATCGCAATCAGTCCAGTAGTTTTTGCGTAAAGGAGTACCTAACAAAGACACATACATACTTGCAAACTTTCGCGTTTATAATATTAGTTGGATATTGTATGTATACCTATGTAGCTCAAGCTAGGTAGAAACTATATTATAGATAGGTAGGTAAAATGATATTACTTATTCCAAGGTGTTCAACTAACCTTTTTTGGTTACTCCACTGTTTACAATCTGTATGCTGTACACGACAACCTGTGGAAACAAAAAAAGTAAGTACGTTAATAAGCGAACGATGGACAACTCGCTTATTGAAATTTTAAATTGTCCAAGATTTCGTTACCATATCATTGCAGACGAAAACCAATTTCAAATTTGACGTGAGTCAAATAATATTAATCATTTTTCGATTAGGTTTTCTTTGAAGAATACTATTTTTCGTTCATTTTTAAGTTAAGGGGTAGAAAAGAGGTTTTTTTGTACGTAGAGTCACTTGACAAATAGTCCCCTTAAATCGCACGACTAAGGACTATACAAAATAGTATGCTTTAAACAGAGCTAGATCTCCCCACATCCCTGAAATGGCTTTAACGACAAAGTAAAAGAAGGATTAAGGGCCCTATTCTGAAAAACTGAAAATCCATGTCGGGCGCATCGAAAATTGTTGATTATTTCATGACGGAATGTCGTAGAACTTTTTTTTGTGTACAGATTGTAGGCGACATTGTTTCCGATATTTTAGTGCAGTTTCCATACAAATATGTCTAAACGTATTGAAGCCTATCGACATTTTAGCCAAATCAGACATTTTTTGTCTAAAATTTGGATAGGCTTTGCACCAATAGGAGGTTCTTGTCTTAAAACTACACCAAAATGTAGAAAACAATGTCACCTAAAATCTGTGCACAAAAAAAAGTTCTACGACATTCCGTCATGAAATAATCAACAGATCCCGACAGGGAGTTTCAGTTTCAAGGTCGTTGGCGTATATACTCCTCTTAAAACGGGTTAGGTACCAGTGGCGTCGCCTTCATTCAAGCCAGTTCGCATAAGTGTGCCCAAACAATACTAAGACTTCTTTGAAGATTTACATAGCAATATTTTTAGTGAAATTTACAAAATTGTAAGTTTTAGTAAAATTAAAAAGCCTGGCTTAAAACGTGACTTGCAGTGGTAGCATAACTGCACCAGAAACATTTTGCATCGATAAGCAAATAAAAAAACAAAACGTAGGTGTATGGTCAATGACCATACCATGGCAGATATAAGTTTATGGCATAAATATATTTGCTCTAATGTCTTTATCCAGGGAGGAAACAGTCGACTACGTTTATATGAAGAACGTGTAGGTATCCTTTCATCTCAAGTTTCGACTTCCTTCGAGATAAAGACCACGCTACGCCCCTTCAGGTACCTACTAAAGAAAATAACACCCAGTGCCGCTAGAAACGAAACCGGATAAGTTAAAATGTCCTATAGGCAGTTATTTATAGATATTTATTATAGTGTCAATATAATTATGGATATTTTATTATGTGTGACAAAATATGTTAAGATGATAAATGATACTCAGGTAGGTATCAGATGTTTAAGGAAAAATGTGACGGAAATGTTGAGTTTAAGATTAGCAACTAGAAACCTAAGGTACCAACTTATAATTACAACTAGCTATGTGATGTTGTGAGTACATATTACTAGCATAGTTACCTCGTCTTCGTCTGTATTATAGAGACATACCTAAGTAGATGTCGTCTAGGTCTCTATTTCTTAATATAAATAAGAAAGGGTTGGTACTTTGGCCGCAATAAAAAAAGTCGCTACGGATACAATATTAACGGGTACATACTTAAATCTCGAAAATTAAAATAAATGCAATGTTCACAACATCGAAATTTAAAATAACGAATGGGCAAAAAATAAAATACTTATCAAACGTTTATATTTCCAATAGTAAAAAATCCCAAGTTCAATAGTAATATCGAAAATGTTACTCTAAAAAAGTTACATCGAAAGTCTTAATATCGAAACACCGCATCGAAAATCTTAATAATCTTTTTGGGTGGTTAAAAAAAAAGAACCTCGATGTATCGCACCTATCACCCCGATGTCGTTTCTGCGGCTAAAACGCTTTCTGCGTTAAAAATATGTTAAAAATATTCGATATTTAATTACTCAGGATATCTTCGATATTCTTCTAAGCTTCGATGTAAAGATTTTCGATATAAAATTAAACATGTTAAAACTATTGCATTTACTTATTTGTAAAACAATCCTGTGCATTAAAGAAAATAATGTTCAAAGTTTGCTAGAAGTCAATAAATAAAATATACCCAAACAAATACAAACCACAGATTCTCCCATTTATATAATAGTAGGTATAGGTATGCATGATTTTTATAATATTATATGGTATGTATGATGAATTGATGATGATGACACATCCATGTTTATACTACTTTGTTTACTAGCGTTTTACACTAGTTGCTTACTGTGGTTTTTACCAAGTAAAGGCTCTCGTAAATAATTACATACCAGTTCGATGACAGACGCAGTGCAGACACAATATAATTACAAAGAAAACTCAAAATATACTCTCATTGTATTCATATGGTAGTTGATATTACTATTTTGAGCTTTCTTTGTAATTGTGTTGTGTCTGCGTTGCGTCTGCACTGCGTCTGTCATAGAACTGGTATATAATTATTTACGAGAATCAAGCCGCTGATCGACGAGCGAGTAAAACTGCGGTCTCATGGCTCGTCGGTTTACTCGCCGGTGTATCATACCACGGTTTTTTTGGCAGTTAACACGATACAAATTATTACCATTTACGTTAATTGACAGAAAAAACATTCAGGCTACGGTGCAGTCGTCGGACATTTCTCTACAAAAACTCCAAACACAAGGACGATATCGATCTCCATTCGTCTGCGAACACATCACATTCAAGGCTTGCATCCAGGAGAGCGTTAATTGTCCTGAGACTGCGTATAATAGGAGATTTTGAATGTATTTTATGAGTTAGAGAGATTTTAGCTCGCGGCTCGTCTTTCTATAAAACCGCGGTATAGGCTCGTACGTCCCTCTAAAGACTAAGGGATTTAGCAAAACTTAAGTTCTCCCCGCGCGTGGCGGATAAACTGCTTGGTCCCTAGAAGGGTTGGTGTCAGGCAGGCGGCCGGCCGTTAAAATATTGCAAAATCTTTTAGCAGAAGGTATGGTCAATGATGACTTACCGACTGCGCCAACCCCAAATATTTAAGGGTTTAGCGGGCACCGGGCTCCCGAGAGGGATGCATCGCTCGGATGAGAGAGTGCTAGTTGTAGATTACAGGACTCCATAAAGTTTCCTCGGCTTAGTAGTCTTTGCTTGAAGATTAATTAAACATGAGTAGTTAGAGACAAGCTTTTTAATGACCTATAATGATTTAATAATAGAATTAATCAAAACCGGTAGGTAGGTAAATGTGGTTATGTATGCGTTCGACTGTGAATTACAATCAGTTTCCGATCTACTGCGGATTGTTCACACATGGCTTAGATTACAATTCGACGGCCTCTGCGGCGCGTTGGGTGAACCCCCGGCTGCTACGCTGAAGGTTGCGGGTTTGATTCCCGCCGGGGACAATTATTTATACCTATCAATCTTTACTTCTATACTAATATTATAAAGAGGAAAGAATTGTAATTTTGTGTGTGTGTGCGTCTGTATGTTTGTTATAAATAAACTAAAAAACTACTGGACTGACTTCAAAAAATCTTTCACTATTAGAAAGCTACATTCGCCCTCAGTAACTCAGGCGAGTATTTACACTGACTATAAATGTTTGTGGTTCTGGGTGATTTCTACATCAATGTATTTACAAAAAAAAAAAATAAGTCTATTCGTTGTCTAGCACCCATAGCACGAGTCTAGTTGCTTAGCTTGGAGTTGGATTGAGCTGTGTGCAACGTCCTGCAATGTGAGACGTATATTTATTAATATTGGCCATTCAGTGGGGAAACAGTTGCATTTCCCCACTGAATGGCATTTTTGGCCGTAATGAACTTCAATAGAAATTTTACTTTATATTTATTGTGTTTATTATTAATAGATTTAGATTATTATTATTAATTATTAATTATTATTATTATTAATCCTTGCTCCGGCTCGTACCTGGTGCGAAGGTTAGCTATTGCCATTCAACGCGGCAATGCTGCCAGCGCAGCGTTATGGGCACCTTTGTTATCTTCTTCTATCTCTTCTAATATATAAAATTTCCATGTCACAATGTTAGTTACCGTACTCCTCCGAAACGGACGAACCGATTTTTACCAAATTTTATATGCGTATTCAGTAGGTCTGAGAATCGGCTACTATCTATAATTTATAAGGCAAAACAACGTTTGCCGGGTCAGCTAGTTTTAAGAAGTTATTATTTTGTTACTTTAGTTTTATATTTCTTATAGGTATGTACCTATGTAAATATATGTAAGTAAAGAACAATGGCAGGTCGCCAAACAACGTTTTTATCAATTTAAAACTTAGGCGTCTAGATATAAAAAAAATACTAGAAGAATCTACAGAAGTCCCAGAATACATAAAACTAACTAAAACACCTTAATCACCGGAATTAAAAAGATAAGAGTATTTTAAAATAGCCTTCTCGGCCGTTGTCGCCATGTTGGATTAATGAGGAATTAAAAAAACAGTTGCGTGTTTTTTGATATTAGAAAATAAAATACATACGTGATTAAAATATAGACGTTACACGCAATTACAATAACAGCATTACATAATTAAGTTGTTTTGACGTTTTTAAGTTTCAGTATCTCGACAAATGGCATCTCGAGAGTCCGGGGCCAAAAAAGAAAAAAAAAAGTTTCAGTCTAAATATGGTGCATCGGAAGTTGAAGTAATAGTAATAATAACTTATTTTTTTGTTTTAAAAACGTTCGTCCTTTTGAATAAACTAACAGTGTCAAAAACCACAAAAAAAATATTGAAATTCATTCGTTATACACTCATTTTTAGACGTTTTTGTTGGGTGATATCAAGACCGCCTATGTTCTTTAAGAATTTAAGGGATTATTGTGATACGCATAGGGTATTGGTATGCTAATTATGCTATGCGTTTCTCTTAAATAAATATCAATTTACAGTCTCGCTTAGTGTTACTATCCCATTGAAAACCTACCAAGTAGTAAGACTTTCTACTTAGAAGTAGAGAGCTAACATTTATTCAACGAGCCGGCTATTTATTAAGTAGGTTTTAACGGCCTCTGGGGCGCGTCCGGCGAAGGTCCGACTGCAATGCAGAAGGTTGCGGATTTGATTCGAGCAGGTTGTAAGTATTTATGCCTAAAAATAAAATATGGTCTAGGTGTTTTCTATGTATGTACCTATTTACAAAAAAAAAGTATAATACGCAGTACCTATATCCGTTGTCTAGTACTCATAGTACAAGCCCAGTGCTTAGTTCGGGGCTAGAATGAGCTGTGTAACGTCGTACAAAAGAAACAATTTGTAGGTACGGGTACCCGGGTACGACGTTACCCAATACCCAAATAGAATACCAAAAAAACATTAACTAAGTAAATAATTTCATTGTGAATTAATGTGGAACCTAGGGTTGCCAACCGTACTATAATATATAGTATTGTACTATATTTCAGCTTAGCGTACCTACTATAGGTATATTTTTGAAAGCACGTATAGTACGCAAAAATACTATATTTCTGGCATAATTTGTAAAAAGTTGTTTCTTTTATAAATTCCTATTCTCTGCATTTACAGAGGACTGTTTTCTACGAGTATGTAGAGGGAAAAAAAGAAAAGCCATAAAAAAGGTGCTCATAATTTAAAGATTAAATGTCGGGAAGATTTTTTTTTATATTCAATAAAGAAAGAGTATTTGAAAGTGTGAAAAAAAAGGTTAAGTGCAAAAAATACGTTTTTTCGAAATATTCTACAAAACACCGCTCTAATTTTTGTACTATATTTTTTTGGGTCGTACTATATTTTTTAGCCACAAATACTATATTTTTCGAAAAAACTGTTGGCAACCCTAGTGGAACCCACAATAAGATAAAGAAGAAGAAGTACGGATTTGCCAAAACTTTCTTCTAAAACTATTTTTTTGTTATTTTTTTAGATAAAACTGCATTTTCGTTTGAGGTTTGTTTAAATATTGGTTTTCATACAGTAAGCTCTTAAAGAAATTCTTCCGGGAGATTTTAACATTATCAATAATCAATTACCTATAGGAATCACAAGACGTAATACTATAGCTGTGTCCCGCAGTTTCACCTGCGTAAGTCCCGATTACGTGGGATTTTTGAAAAGCCCTCTCATTTCGGATGTCTCCATCATATAAAGAACACACTCTCTAAATTTTAGCTCTCTACTATTAGCGATTCAGGCTGTGCGTCAGCCAGTCAGCCAGTCAGTCAGCATTTTATAGATATAATACCTAGATTGTAAAGAAATATAGTTCCTACAGCTTTGCATTTTTTAATTAAAACTAGCATAAAAATAGCAGTAACATTTAAACACTATGTAGGAAACAAGCCAAGCAACTTTAAGAAATCACATTCACACGCTGTCCTCACAAAGGTCGCAAAAGGGCAATAATGATGTATATTTCACTAATAATTACCTTTACAAATAAATCTTAATAATATCCACGAGAAAAATAGTCTTTGTTACTTACGAATAGAGTGCAAAATGTTAGAGCCATGGTCACAAATCACAGGTTTTTAACTTTTTTTAGACAAGCGCTCGTCTTGAAGTCTTGTTGTGTACTGGCGGTAAGTTTACGTTTTTGTATGCGCAAGGTGTCTAGCTTTTAAGACAATAAAATAAAGATTCTACATTGGTACGTAGGTATTACTTAAGTAGTTGAAAATACAAAGGAAAACGCATCGTATCATTAACTGTTAGGGGGATAATTTTCTATAGGTAGGAAGGTATCTATCCTGGCACACTGATAGATTAGGAGGGGGAAGTTGGTTATCTTACCTATTATTATCTGGTTATCTAAGTTCCCAGGCCCGATTGATCCCCTAAAAACGGGCTGAGTTCAGACGGGCCCAGGCTGACTCGAGGCTGACCGACTTTTTTTAGTATAACTTTTACTACTCTTTCCACCATATTAGTCCCAACTTGGTACTAATGAGGTAGGATGACCAACTTCCCCCTCCTAGTCTATGACTGTATTCTTTGTCACTAATTGTGGTCATTTTTATACCTAAGTGAATGGACTCTGTTCTAAGTGGGTAGGTAAACTGAAAGATGACGTCGCGCGTTCGTTGTCCACGGCCGTGCGTCCGAGTTTACAATGAAAATGAATATATTTTCATATGAATGAGGTTCATATTGAAAATAATGATTTTCTTTTTCTTTTATTTATACTTCTATACTAATATTATAAAGCTGAAGAGTTTTTTTAAACGCGCTAATCTCAAGAACCACTAGTCCGATTTGCAAAATTCTTTCAGTGTGGGATAGTCCATTTATTGAGGAAGGCTATAGGCTACTTTTGATCCCGATATTCCTACGGGATCGGAACTTATGCGGGTGAAACCGTGGGACACAGCTGGTCTTCTTCTATTATTATAAAGTGAAGAGTTTGTTTGTTTGAACGCGCTAATCTCAGAAACCGCTCGCGCTGGTCCGATTTGGAAAATTAT
This sequence comes from Idaea biselata, assembly GCA_958496205.1. Classification (NCBI taxonomy): domain Eukaryota; kingdom Metazoa; phylum Arthropoda; class Insecta; order Lepidoptera; family Geometridae; genus Idaea; species Idaea biselata. The sequence continues at coordinate 28,930,295 of OY292398.1, forward strand.
TTTAGTGTTGGATACTTAGTCCTATTATTGAGGAAGGCTAAAGGCTATAAAGTTGTTGTTATTGTTTTTTAATAATTTGCACCCTAAAGGACATTTTTGATTTTCAATCATCCAAGTGTAGGAAACACTTTGAAAAAAAAAAAAAAATCGGCGGACGAAGTCGTGAGAACTGCTAGTAATACATAAAATAAAAAAAGTAAAAAAAAAATTTCTATTATTTTTTGTATGTAGCTCAAGGCTATTTTGTTTAGAAAATTTATTTTCAAGGAAAAATAGAATTCAAAAATTTTCACTTGCGGCGAGGCTTGAACTCGCGTTTTTGGGTCAGTACTCCAACGTCATTACCAACTAGACTACGCAAGCTCACGTCCCGTGCCGTGAAAACTTCCAATGCTATATTCTCCTTTGATTGTTTACGATTAAGGCTCGTTAGAGCGCCATCTATCTAACGCTACAGGAACAACTTTCCAGTTGTTTACACCTGCGTCGTAATGGTTAACTTTACAGTTAACTCATTAAACGTAAGATGTCGCTTTTTCCATTACTATAAAATTTCTATTAATTTTTGTATGTAGCTCAAGGCTATTTTGTTTAGAAAATTTATTTTCAAGGAAAAATAGCATTCAAAAATTTTCACTTGCGGCGAGGCTTGAACTCGCGTCTTTGGGTCAGTACCCCAACGTCATTACCAACTAGACTACGCAAGCTGACGTCCCGTGCCGTGAAAACTTCCAATGCTATATTCTCCTTTGATTGTTTACGATTAAGGCTCGTTAGAGCGCCATCTATCTAACGCTACAGGAACAACTTTCCACGGCACGGGACGTGAGCTTGCGTAGTCTAGTTGGTAATGACGTTGGGGTACTGACCCAAAGACGCGAGTTCAAGCCTCGCCGCAAGTGAAAATTTTTGAATGCTATTTTTCCTTGAAAATAAATTTTCTAAATAAAAAAAGTAATCCACATTTCGTTTTATTTACCTACACATTTTAACATAAATATAAATCAATGTATAAAAACTTACTTAATTCAAATTGACTGACCCCCTTACCTACTTATAAACGATGACCAAGTTTATGTAACGTTTGTCACTGTCTGTTAACTTTGAAACTTAATGTCACAGTAAAAGACAAACGTTACATAAACTTAGTCATCTTTTTTATGTAAGAGAGTACATTTAATAATATCTTTATAAGGTTATTACTTTTAAAAACACTCGCGTTGTCATTTGGCCTCAAATACACGATGAGACAATTTACCTAAAACACACCACACCTACAGCACACATGCACGAGTTTCTTGATATGTGTGATGTAGGTGTGAGCTGTTTAAGGTAAAGTTGCAGTGTCGGCGTCGCCTGTGTATTTGAGCTTTAAGAATCTTATGACACCTTATATTTCATATGCTGAAATCCATCGAACTGTTCGTCAGCTACAGAGAGTGTCAAACGAAAATTGGATACATTGGTACATATTACCTAAGCATATTACACTCGACATTTGAAAAAACAGTTATGTAATAATTATAAATCAAAACCTTATTAAACTTTACACATCTTTGGTTAATATTAGGTATATAGGGCAAGCAGAAAAATATTAAATATAATATTTTCAAAATTTAAAATATAAATAGGAGCAATACAGCCGCTCACCACTCGTTCCTCGGAAGAGGAGCTAACGACAACCTAGCTGGGGCCGGTAGAGAAGCCACCTACCACATATCCATGTGTGGTACCGGATCTAGCGTTTGGGGACACGATCTGTCTATAACTGATCCCGGACGGTTGCCCTCCGGGGTGGCCGGACGGAACAGCGGACCCATCTCTTCATACCCTAGCTGGTTATAGCTTGGGACGCTATAACATATATACGTAGGAGTCTTGGAACGGGTTGCTGTCTTCTTTAGTGTCCCCAAACGTTAGTTCGGTCTCTTAAAGGAGAGGTGCCCCAAAGTGACACTACCAGATTGTCCAGACTGGTGCCGGAGTGGAACCGCTCACCACTCGTTCCTCGGAAGAGAAGCTAACGACAACCTCGCTGGGGCCGATGGATAAGCCACCTACTATATATCCTGTGTGGTACCGGAGCTGTGCCGAACTAGCGTTTGGGGACACGATCTGTCTAAAACAGATCCCTGACGGTTGCTCCTGGTAGTGGCCTGATGGTACAGCGGACCCCTCTCTTTATAGCCTTGCTGGGCACAGTTGGGGTCGCTATAACATATGTACCTATATGTATAAGATTTATAGAACTGGGTCCCGTTATCTTTCTTAGAGGCAACCGCTTCCTTAGTAATTAAATAAATAATAATGAGTGTTCTTAGGAACTTTGTACAACTATTTTTCTACATAAATACACTGGCAACCAATCGGAACACCACCCTTTACCCTGGCCATCTCAAAACCTTTCAAGTCTAAACGTAGCACCACTAAGTTGATATTTAATGTGTTTTCTTTACACTTCAAGTTTTGTTCAAGTTCATTTACTATTTTGTGTACGGCTGTTGGTTTTGGGCTCCTGGAAAAAGTTAAATAAAAAAAATATTAAAAAACCGTGAACATCACACAGCGCCATCTAGCCCTGTGGTAAACAACTAAGCCTGTATTACGGTGACTAGACAACGAATAATATGCTTATTTTCATTTTGTAAATACATAAGAGAGTGACACCCAGACCAGCTAAATACTTGCTTCTGGTGGGAATCGAAACCGCAAAACCTTTTGCATTGCAGTTGTGTATTCACCCGACGTGCCACAGAGGTCGTCTTAATGTTAATAAATTTAATCGAATTAATTATTTTATAATGCAAAGCTCTGGGCAGAGGTTTGCTATTTAAATGCATACAAGGAAACAGAAATTGCCTGCACGAATATAAAAGGCGATCTCTGTTTACACCAATCTTAAGTAGATATTATTAAGTTATTCAGTTTAAGTAGATATTTAGGAGAGACTTGGTAGATGTAGAGATGGTAGAGCCCATTTATTTATTTTCTCCTTGAGCCGATTATGGCCATTTGGAAATAAGCCGGTGTCATGAATTATTTATCAAATTTGGAAGTAATTTGTTAGGTATTTTATTATTATATGGAAGTTATTTGCCTTTTTAGCGCGTTTTTAGCGATTTAGCGCGCTAAATCTATATCTTAACTACCATATAACCATGCCCCTACGTTTTTTCATGTCATAATTAGAACAGAAATAAAATTTAAAAACATTTGAATAATAAAGAAAATTAAAACGTAAGGGCATGGTCATGGCTGATACAGGTAGGTTTTATGGCATAAACATATTTTCTCTAATGTCTTATCCAGGGAGGAAACAGTCGACTACGTCTGTAAAGTTTGTATGGAGAAAATAGTAATAGGACAAAGTTTCATTTATTTCTATATCCTTTATTATAATTGTGTAATAATTTAGGCAAACCTAAATTACGACGTAACAATAATATAACTGCTGATTGACAGCTGCATAAACTATGTATCGTTTGTCTTTTACTGTGACATGGAGTTTCAAAGTTGACAGACAGGGATAAACGTTACATAACTTAGTCATCTGTTAATCATCGTTTATAAGTATGGTGTAAAAGTATAATATAGAACTTACTTGCATCTAGTGATCGGTAGATGTTGGGTGAACCTGTCCTCAGATTGTACTACAATTCGTAGGTTGTTTTCTTCGTCAATTATATAACGTATATATCCCTGTAAAAAAATATTAACAAAAAATTAAATAAAATATTCTTTATTGCCATGCTAATAAAAGAGTTAAAATTCAAAAATAAAATAAGGAAATTTTAAGGCAAAAAGACTCTGGAATCAATAACCCTCTCGTCTAAATAAAACCTAAGAGAAGAAAAGCAAAAAAAAGTTGTTTTTTTTTAATGCGTATATTTTCTTTAAAAAATAATAATTTCTAGATATAGCCTTGATCAATAAAGACAAATTAAGAAATATTTAAACAAAGATTATCTAATGGCGCTGTGTGTTGTTCACAGAATAATATAAAAACCAATTAAAGTATTTATAGAGGTACTTATACATACATAATCATTCTCTTCTTCACAGAGATTAATAATCTTATCATCGGTACCCTCTCTGTCTACAATTGCTGGTGGTATGGGGTCATTTGGATTTACACCAATCCTGAACTTCAACTCAGGCTGAAAACGAAACAAAATAATATTAGACCCTTAAAAAGGTTGAAGGTGGACGTTTTCAGTCATCATCATCCGAGCGATGTTCCCGGTTGCATCCCTCTCGAGAGCCCGGAGCTTTCCTACTTTTACGTCTACACTTCGCCCAATCTTCCACATCCCGCGTAGTGAGGCCATTTGCACGCATATCCGATTGTGATGAAGGTGGACGTTTTCAGTGCTGCATAGCTACATATTTAGACGATATATTGTCCCTTAGTTAGTACATATGATTTGTCTAGTATTACGGGGCTATGGAGCCCCGGACCTTTGGAAGGCATGGAGCCAAAGCCATCACATATTGGCTCCTTTCAGTTACATTTTTACTCGCAAACTATGAAGTGGATCCCTGTCTGCACTATAAAATTTAGCCAAGGACAACTACCGGATCGGATAGAACTATTGAGAAATCTACGGATGAAAACAACATGGGCTATAGTGGTGTGATGGTGATGACTGGCTACTGGGGGAACGAAGCTGATTATGGCGACGGCCGTAACAAATACATATGACCATTATTATCTTACCTGATTTTTTAGCATTTCATTTATTTCTTCTTGCGGGTAACCGATATCTTCGGTGCAAAATGTTTTACCTTTACAATTCTCAGGCATAGTTAAATTACTCGTAGCACCAACTAAAACAAAAATGTATGCATAATTATCTGTTTTTTAAATAATAAAGTATGTATTTTACTTTATTTTACGTGCATTGATAAGTTGCGGCGCTAAATTCACGTACTACGAACTGCCCAACGTACATTGTAGACCTCACGCACTACGAACTGCCTGACGTGCATCGTAGACCTCACGTACTACGAACTGCCCGACGTGCATCGTAGACCTCACGTACTACGAACTGCCGACGTGCATTGTAGACCGCACGTACTACGAACTGCCCAACGTGCATTGTAGACCTCAAATACTACGAACTGTGTGTAGGATAGTTCAAATATACCTATACAGATATATCCTATATATTTCAAAATGTCTATTAAGTAAAATTAAAAGTTAACGACAACTTACCTGTTGGCATTGCTTCAGTATGGTAAAACGAGGTTTGTAAAGCAAACTGAAAATCAAAGAAAAAAAACAGTCAGTTACCACGTATTACTTCTGTTTTGGGATTACCTAAATTCATTTAAACATACTTATAAAATTCAAAGTTCTGATCATATAATATATTTCAACTATACCTACTGAAAGTTTAAAATAATAATATGTAGTTTCTGTATGACAATGAGACTTACTATAAAAGTTGAGAGAACAAAAATCGCCATGTCTGCAGTCAAAATGGTAATCTTCTTCTGTTTATTATTATTAACAATTTAAATCAAATTACGTATATTCAATTCAAAATAAATAGTTTCAGCACGAGTGAAGATTTTATAGTAATGGTTATATTAGTAACTGCATTAATTGTTTTATAGTCATTCATTTTCCTCATATTCAATAGACCTAAAACAACAATAAGTTATCATATCAATGACGTAGGTAAGTATTATATATTAAAATAAATATCTTTATACCGTTTTACAGAGAAACGATAACTTAATTAAACAATGAGAGTAGGTACTCATGTATGAACCAATGACCGGAATTCCCTTCGTAAAAATACGTATTTGTAACGCAGCGTACTACGTGGACGATTGGATGCGAACGCGATTGCGAAGCGATCCGATTCGGTGCGGTGCGGAAACAACAAACAGCCGATAACTATTGAAGTGTCCTACGTGAACAAATGCACGTAAAGTGCGATGCGGCGCGATTCTCGACTGTTCCTTGTTTCCACCGCACCGGATCGGATCGCGTTCGCACAATAAAAGGTGTCTCTAGCTCATTTTTAGACTACGCAACGTTAGAATATACCGTATCTTCCTCTATAAGAACATCATTGATTGGTATTTATTTTATTTAAATACTAACGCAACGTCCTACGTGGGCGATCGGATGCGAACGCGATGCGGCGCGGTGCGGGGCGCGGAAACAATTAACAGTCGAGATTCGCGCCGCATCGCACTTTACGTGCATTTGGTCACGTACGACACTTCAATAGCTATCGACTGTTCCTTGTTTCCGCACCGCACCGGATCGGATCGCTTCGCAATCGCGTTCGCATCCAATCGTACGCGTAGTACGCTGCGTTAGCTTTAGCGCCGGATCTGGACGGATCTGATCTAGACGGCTCAAATGTGGTTTCCTCCTTCAAGTATCTCCTGTTTATCCCGGGTTTTTAACTAGGTAAGTACCTGGATTAACTGAAGTTCCACGTAGTGTCCATCAACCAGTAGCATTCCTTCACTTCCCATTATCATTTTACGCTAAAAGCTAACTTTAATACGTAAGTAAATAGTCAACATTTAGGAATGCTAAGATCGAGGAAAATAATGATTTATTTTGAAATTGTTTTCTTGTTAATGTTTATTTTATGACGTCTTCACTTTGTAGTGCACATGGTTAGCGCTATTCAGTTAGACGGTTTGTCGCCAATGAACTGCTATTAAAATTTATAATAAATTACCAACTTCATTGAAAGAATTAAATGGTTTAATATTACAAAAGAAACTCAAATAGTGGCTCATATCTAAAGTGTATTATAATATGAAAGAATTTTTTGAAGACACTATTAAGAGCTAATTTTATAAGATTGTACCTAGCTTTTAGTTATTATTTGTAACCCTACACTTAAGTTTAATATTGTATACTCGAAAAGAGTAAGCTGTTGAGACTAAACTATTTATAAGAACCTTTGTCACAGCGAAACAATACATATTTACTTTACTTTACTTAAGGTTAAAAGTAAATTGAATTACAATCTGTTATATTATATAGGTATAGAGGCGAACTAAGAGACTCGACATAATATACCTACAATAGGTAGGTACCTATTAGCGATAGACGCTCCGTTATGAAGGTTTTACAACGAAACAAAAAAACTTATTATAAACTAGCTGCGTCCCGCGGTTTGACCCGATCCCGTGGGAATATCGGGATCAAAAGCCTATGCTACTCAGGGTGAATGTAGCTTCCTAATGGTGAAAGAATTTTTGAAATCGGTCCAGTAGTTAATACAAACATACGACACACACATAAATACAAATCTTTCCTTTTTATAATCTAACTAGCTGACCCGGCGAACTTCGTACCGCCTTAGCGTGAATTTTCTGAGAGATTTTTTTAATATTTTTTTCCGTAAGAACCTTCTCCTGACAATAGCAAACACAACAAAAAAAGAATTATCGAAATCGGTCCAGCCGTTCACGCGTGATGTCGTGACAACGGAAAACGTTTCATTTTTATATATATATTTAATATAATATATATAAGATAATCTAATATATAAAATTTCCATGTCACAATGTTAGTTACCGTACTCCTCCGAAACGGCGCGACCGATTTTTACCAAATTTTATATGCGTATTCAGTAGGTCTGAGAATCGGCTACTATCTATAATTTATAAGGCAAAACAACGGTTGCCGGGTCAGCTAGTATTAGTATAGATATAGAAGTATAGATGTGCTGTGCTGAAGGTAATGCTGTACTTACCATACAGACATCCAACATCGGAACTCTATGATATGTGTGAAGTACTATCAGTACGAAAAATATTTGTTTACCAATGCATACGTAAATATCATAGACAGGAAGTACCTAAAATACTAAATTGTAGTGATAGACGTCCAAAGTGTCATATACCGAGGGTAAAAAGTAAATTTGCACAACGAAGATACAATTTTCTAGCGCCCTTGATGTATAATATTTTTGATGTAAAATGTAAATTTATAAATTTAGTAACTACCAAATTAAATCTAAAATTAAGCTCTGTGGCGCGTCGTGCGAGAGCGCGACTGCAATGCAGGAGGTTGCGGGTTCGATTCCCGCCGGGTGCAAGTATTTATGCTTAAAAATAAATATTTGTGTCTGGTCTGGGTGTCCTTCTATGTATAATATGTATGTATTTACAAAAGAAAAATAAATATAAGTATTATATCCGTTGTCTAGTCACCGTAACACAAGCTTAGTCGCTTACCACGGGGCTAGATGGCGCTGTGTGTTGTTCACAGAATTTATTTATTATTTATAGCTGTGGTTGGAATCGCTAAACTATGATGAAACGGAACACCTCTTGTATGTGGAATCTTAATTAACCCATTTTTGGTTAGTTATTTAAGAAACTTTTTGTTCTGTACCTCCTTTTATTGTAACCTTAAACTCATGTTTAATTTTAAGGAATGAACTGCCGGCTGCAGTACAGCTCACGCTAAAGCAGTTGGTAGGGTTAAGTTATTTTGTACCTAGTTTTTCTGTGTTACAATAAAGATTTTTTTATTTTTTTTTATTTTATAGATATACATTACTTTCTACTAGAATAAAAAAAACATTAAATGACTGAGAATATCCGTCTTGAAAATACCTACATATAATTAAAGTAGGTACCTAATAGTTTGTTTTTGTCGAGACCTTTGCAGGTCTCTTCTTCAGGATTTACTGTGATTAAAACCGAAAAATGAGTTCAATTCCTATCCAACATCGCGAAAACCGAAGAAAATCCAAAAAAAATGAAATAAAAACCAGAAAATAAGTTTGATTTTTTTTATAAATAAAATGTACCTGCATATACAAATAAAGTTATTAAAGGTAATTTAATTAACAGTCTTGATATAATACTATTCAACATATGTACAGTTACACCCGACTGGAAGGCCATCCTTTATACTGACCATTTCAAAACTTTTCCAGTCTTTACTTAGCACAGTAAAGTTAAAGTGAAAAATGGTTTCCGTGCATTTCAATTCAGGTATAGTCGTATTATCTGTAGTGCCCTCAAATATCCCTTTATAAACATTTGAGCTCCTGTAAAAAGTTTTATATTATTTTATCTATCTATATACTAATATAGTAATAATATTATAGAGAGGAAATATTTGTATTTTTGTATGTTTGTGCGTCTGTATGTTTGTTATGAATAAACTCAAAAACTACTGGACCGATTTCAAAAACACTTTCACCATTAGAAAGCTACATTCACCCTGAGTAACATAGGCTTAGGTAACACAGGAATAGAGTAACTTTTGATCCCGATATTCCCACGGGATCGGGATATATTATTTAGCCGGTAAACACAAAATCCCTGTCGGGTTCATCGAAAATTTTTGATTATTTCATGACAGAATGTTCAATTTTTTTGCGTATGGTTTGTAGGTGACACTGTTTCCTACATTTTGGGTGTAGTTTCAAGACGAAAACTTAGTTTTGGTCCAAATTCACCCTTCGTCATATATGTCTGGAAACTGCACTAAAATCGCATACAAGCCATACACAAAAAGCAATTCAACATCATTATTATTAGACACGGGTCTCGATCGCGTTAAAAATAATCATTGTTTTTAATTACCTCGACCATTCGGCAAACGGGTTATACCGGCCGTGGTCCCGAGAAGACCCGGGTCCACTGCCGGTATAACCAGATTATTTTTAACGCGATCTAGACCCGTGTCTATTAATAATGATGGACGGAAATCGTGTAAGTCTAAAAAGCAATTCAACATGATTACGTCCTGAAAAATGAACAATTTTCGATGAACTCGACATGGATTTTAAATTTAGCGGCTATAGGCCCCATAACATCCAAGGGAACATGTGTTTTTCTTATAGTAAAATTGTGTGACAAATAAAAATATAACTTCGAACTTACTTGCACCGAGTTATAGGTATATATTGCGTGAACCTGTCCACATTGTCCCCGTAAGCGTCCAGGGACAGTGCCGGATATTGAACCACGACTCGAACGTTTTTTTGTGGGTCAACGATGTACCGTATAAATCCCTGTAAATTAATGTTAAAGACGAAATTTTAAAAAACTATATTACCTATGCAAAAATAGCTGACGAGCCGCACTTCGTATAGTCAGGGATTCGTAGTCAATTTTTAGGCACGTCTTAGGAGGCTGCCGCGGCAGCGGAGGGTGCTAAACTTAGGAAACGCGACAAATATGGTCCTCTATTGGACGGCTACCTTTCGCAGTCGAGACAGCCGGAAGTTGGGGAGTAAAGGCCATTGCCTTTGTAAGGGAATTGGACCGCCGTCTTAGAGGTGACACCGCTCCGGATCGTATTTGGTGCAAAGGATTGCTATTGCCATACAAAGGGGTAATGCTGCCAGCATCCTTGGTTCTTTTGCGCCGGGTACGATCAGAAGCGGTTTATTTGATTGACTTTGTGTTGTTATTTATGTGACATTTAATAAATAAATTAAAAAAAAACTCGGTCTTTAAAAGTAGGTAATAATACTTACAGGATCCTCTACTGTCTCACAAGGATTAAAGGCTTCTTTGAAGACACCTTGGCGGTTTTCAATTTCTGGCGGAATGAGGTCATATGGATCTTCACCATTCCGAAAGTAATACGAATTCTGAAAACAAAACAATGTACCTAGTAAGTCCATCGTCCATCCAAAGGTTGCCTGGAAGAGATCGCTTTTAGCGATAAGGCCGCCCATTGTGCCACCTAGGTATAAGTTGTTTAATGTATTTCTTTGAATTGTATATTTTTATATTGGTGTTAAAGAATTAATCTATCTATCTATTAAGAAATAGGTGTTTGATCGTGAAGTAGGTATGCTGAAGACATCTAGGCAAACAACTTTTGTGTTCTACGACTTTAGGAAATTAGAACGAATCATTCGAAAATTTTAAGATTAACTTGGAACTTACTTATAAACGATGACTAAGATATGTAACGTTAGTTTCTGTCTGTCAACTTTGAAAATGAATGTCACAGTAATAGATAAACGATACATAGCTTATGCTGTTGTTAATCATTGTTTATGATGATGATGCACTCCCGGCCGATTTCGGCCACGGCGACTGCAGTCTATACTCCTATCACGAATGTCGGTCGTGTGCTCGCATGTGGCTTATGTAGCCGATCTTCTTTGTGAAAACCCGTGAACATAACGGGCACGTGAGGACACCATTGCAATAATTATAATTGATCGCCGCAGGTGGTCGGGCTTTTTTTTTTTTTTCATTGTTTATAAGTAAGGGGGTAAGGGCATAGAACTAGACTGGTTTCTATTATAGACTCGAAGGAGAAAGGTCGCCTGATAGTGATCCATTACAAACTTTGTGAACTCGTAGAGGGGCATGTTGTAGACGTCTAGGCGAACAACTTTTTGTTCTACGACTATATGAAATTAGAAATAGTTATTTTAAAATTTTAAGATTATCTCCCTTACTTATAAAAGAAAGACTTAAAAACGTGGCGACTGTTACCATTTCCTTACAAACTCAATATCAAAATAAATTATGAAAAATTCAGTTTTCTACCTTAATATCGATATTATTCGGATTAAGATTTTACTTTTTTAGGGTCCCCACGACAAGGTTTTCCAAAATATTCATTCGAAATGAAATAAAACGAAGAAACATTTTTTTCATTTTTCCAGCGTGTAAACGTAGTTTACATTTTCTTCCCTGGATAAAGACATTAGAGCAAATATGTTTATGCCATAAAACCTATATCTGACAATGACAATAAATCTACCTTTTTTTCTCTTTCTAATTAAAAAAATAAAAAAAATAATAAAATGAAAAAATTAAAACCGGTCAAGTGCGAGTCGACACTTGCGCACGAAGGGTTCCGTACCAATCCTTTACAACAGATTTTGTTTTGAAAGGTTAATTGCGGTTTACGATTTTAACGTTTTTGACGCTTTAAAAAAAACTACTGACTTGATCTCGTTCAAACCAATTTTTGTTGGAAGTTTGCATAGTAATGTACACCATATACTTTTTTTAGTTTTATCATTCCATTATTTTAGAAGTTACCAACATTTTACCACTTTGGAAGTGTATCTCACGCAAACTTTTCAGTTTAGAAAAAAAATATAATAGAAACCTCAATTTCATTTTTGAAGACCTATCCATAGATACCACACATGTATAGGTTTGATGAAAAAAAAATTTTTGAGTTTCAGCTCTTAGTATGGGGAACCCCAAATATTTATTATTTTTTTCTAATTTTGAGTGAAAATCTTAATGCGGTTCACAGAAAACATCTACTTACCAAGTTTCAACAGTATAGCTCTTATAGTTTCGGAGAAAAGTGGCCGTGACATACGGATGGACAGACGGACAGACAGACAGACAGACATGACGAATCTATAAGGGTTCCGTTTTTTGTCATTTGGCTACGGAACCCTAAATAGGATGCATAGTCATGACAGATATAAGTTTTATGGCATAAACATATTTGCTCTAATGTCCTTATCCAGGGAGGAAAATTTAAACTACGTTTGTATGGAATGGTTTATATTTAACTTGTTGTGAAACATAATTGAATCGATACCTATGTTAGTATACGTTATCGTATTATCTAATTAATTATATTTTACTTGTATAATTTTTGTTACGACTAAATGAGTATTTGAGTATTTAAAGAAATATAAATACTTAAATAAATAAATATGTAATAAATAAGTTTGTTTCGACGTATACCTGGCTGAATTGCTGACGTCCCCGTAACGGCGCTAACGTAAGACCAGCGCTAGTCGAAAGATTAGCATTATGCTGAGTTGGGGTCCGTTTCGTAACAAATGGTGTATGTAGTCAAAACTATTCATTAGTTTTAGTTGTATCATGTATATTTGTTGCGAATAAATGAGTTTCTATTTCTATTTCTAAATATTGTACGACGTTACACACAGCACAATCTAGCCCCAAACTAAGCAATACGCTTGTGCTATGGGTACTAGACAACGGATATACTACATATTATACTTTTGTAAATACACACATATGATACAGAGAAAACACTGAAATAAATAAATAATATAAATATTTACTAACAACAAAACACATAAAAGAAAGAACAGCAATATAAAAAGTATAAAAGAAAACAACAAATAAACATAACTTATAGAAAGAACCAAAAAGAATCCTAGGAACCGGAAGGTCGTTCTTATAAAATAAACGATGATTATTTTTTATTATTTTAACTGTGACAAAAAACAGTTACACTATAAACTTAAATAAAAATATTACAGTGAAACCAACAACATTATCCACATGTTACTTATGGTATTAAGGTACATACACCTAGCATCAAGAGATGATTAAATTATGTAATGTTTGTCTCTGTCTGTCAACTTTAAAACTCCATGTCACAGTAAAGGACAAATGTTACATAGTGTGTGCATTTGTTAATCATCGTTTATAAGTAATCGCCCAAATCATGCAAAATTACGAGTGCCCCAAAGGGTCATTTTTTACTTACATTTTCATTCAGCAAATCGTTTACTAATTTTTGCGGGTAACTAATATTTTTGGTGCAATATGTCAGACCTATGCATTCGGGAGGCATAGTTACATTGGAAACATCATCTAAAACAAATATGTAAATACCAACTTATTAAATAAATAAAATATAGGACAACGTTACACACAGCACAATCTAGACCCAAACTAAGCGCTAGGCTTGTACTATGGGTACTAGGACGGGTATAACTACATAATTTTACTTTTTTTACTTGATATAGATATCACACAGAATATAATTTAATTTTAATAATTACCAAATCTACACTCTATCTATACTAATACTAGCTGCGCCCTGCGGTTTCGCCCGCATAATTCCTTATGCGATTGGATCCCGCGGTATGCGGGATCAAAAGTAGCCTATGTCCTTCTCCAGGGTTCTATCTATCTCTATGTTACCGGAAATGTATGAAATCTAGGAATTGTATACAATTCCTAGGAATTGTATATAATGGCGACCTCATTTAGGAAATGTGTAAAATAATTTATCAAAGATTATTTAATACATACATTTCCTAGGAAATCTACATATTTCCTAGGGATTGTATACAATTCCTAAAGGCACCTAGGAAATGATATTATAGACAGGATAAATGTGGGTAGATGGAATTATGACGATGCGGTTTAGTGTATTTGATGTATGTAGATGTTAAGTATTAGTTATACATATTTTATTACCATTATGTGAGATAATACGGAGCACCCCGACTAGGATAGGTTAGGTTAATGTTAGAACATAATTACACCCATTTACAGAATAAGGCGCTTTGGCGAACGCTGCCGCGGCACGCTCGCTTCGCTCGCTCGCCAAAGCGCTGCGTGTAATCATGTTCTAACATTAACCTAACCTAACCAAGTCGGGGTGCTCCGTTTAGTTTTTCCGTGCTTTAGATAGTTAGATAGCATCGGGGTTTTAACTGTAAATATTTTAATATTAGATACCTATTCGATTACGTACCCCCAACCCCCTGCTACCGACCAACATTCTGAATTTAACACATTTCCGATTGTTGCTTAGGAAATATATAGAATTCCTAGGAAATGTGTATAATATAAATTAGTTTACACATTTCCTGTGGATTTTAGGCAATGTACACATTTCCAAGGAATTCTATATAATGACGGATTACATACATTTCCGGTAACATCAATCAATATCGATTCAGCGGTTTACGCTTGAAAGCGTAACAGACAGACAGATAGACAGACAGACAGAGTTTCTTTCGCATTTGTAACATTAGTAAGAAGTAAGACTATAAATGCGAAAGTAACTTTGGTCTGTTTGCCTGTCTGTTACGCTTTAACTGAACCGATTTTGTTGAATTTTAATATAGAGAAAGATGGTACCTTAGAGACATAGGCTACTTTTGATTCCGGTATTGCCGCGGGATCGTGACTTACGCGGGGAGCAGCTAGTTTATTATATGTTCAATCAAAGTTCAGGTACTGTAGGTATCTATATCTTACTAGCAGCCTTAGGTCTTCAGCTAGGTACCTATATTCCAAGTTTCATCGCAATCGGTTCAGTAGTTTTTGGAGAAGGAGTAACAAAGTCACACACGTACTTAATAATTGTATATACTTGCAAACATTTGTGTTTATAATACACTAGCTACGTCCCGCGGTTTCACCCGCGTAAGTCCTGGTCCCGTGGGAATATCGGGATCAAAAGTAGCCTATGTTATTCAGGGTGAATGTAGCTTTCTAATGGTGAAAGAATTTTGGAAATCGGTCGAGAAGTTTTTGAGTTTATTCATAACAAACATACAGACACACACACTTTTCATTTTTTTTATTTTTTTATTATTATATTAATTAGAAAATAATAAAAAATAAAAAGGTAGATACATTGTCATGACAGATATAGGTTTTATGGCATAAACATATTTGCTCTAATGTCTTTATCCAGAGAGGAAAATGTAAACGTTTGTATGGAGAAAGAGAATGGAGACTATCCTCTTAAGGTATTATTAGAAAATAGGATGTAAAACATTAAACGTAAACAACTTACATGTTGCTTCAGTGTAGTAAAACGAGATTTGTAATGCAAACTGAAAATAAGACAAAAAACTATTAGTTATAGGTACTTATAATTTGGATATGTTTTACCTAAATTAATCTAGACATTACACCCCTTACTTATTAAACACAGGGATTCACAGATAACTAAGTTATGCAACGTATGTCTCTGTCTGTCAAATTTGAAACTTGCGGACCCCGGGCTCTCGAGAGGGATGCAACCGGGAATATCGCTCGGATGATGATGATGTCAAATTTGAAACTTCATGTTAACAGATGGATAAACTATGTATCGTTTGTCTCTCAAACGATACATAGTTTATCCATCTGTTAATCAGCGTTTATTAAAATGGGTAGTAGTTTATGTATGCCAATGCAACTTACTATAAAAGTCGAAAGAAAAACACACGCCATATTTGTAGTCAAAATATTCTTCTTCTGCATTTTATATCTTATTTATTCACGTTAGAATATTTTAATTTCAATATTTTTATTATATTGAGTGATTAATATTTTCAGTGCAAGAGCTAATATACTTATGGTTAAATTAGGGATTGCAACATGGTTTTATAGTCAATTCTTTTTCCTCAAATTTGACAAACCTGACATCACAAGAGCTTTATCAGTGACGTAGTACTTACTAGGTAACTATTATCTCGGAAACGTTTGCAAATAACGATAAATTATTAAAATTTAATGAGAGTAGGTTTCTGTAACTAATGCTGGAATTTCCTTTTCGTGAAATTGTCGTGTACTTAGGTAACTAATTAAAATATTACTAACTAGCTGCGCTCGCGGTTTCACCCGAGTAAGTCCCGATCTCGCGGGATTTACAGGATTGAAAGTTGCCTATGTCCTCCACCAAATTGTTTGTACCTGAGCATACTGCAAACCATTGCTAGTCAAGGACCGTAACGCGGTTTTACACCCTTGTGGCGTTCGTAGAGTACCTAATGTAACAAAGAAGCAAGTTTCAGAAGCATTTCAAATGACGAGCCGAGTTGAACTGTAAAGTTTGCTTGGGAGATGTCGTTACGAAACACGAGGAAATGCTTTCTTAATTTCGACTGAGCGGGAACTTGTACCCTTGGCGAAGCGGTCAATGCGCTGTATCAGATTATCAGTAGTCGAGGGTTCGAATCCCGCCGGGTTCGAATTTTTGGCTTCCTTACATATTGTGCCGATCCTCAATGGTTTGGGTAGGTACCTATTACTAATTACAAACTATTTAAGGTCGGCAGCGGCACAGTAGGTAAGGGAGCCCATGGTCTGCTAATAGGTATTAAGCGTCTGCTCTCGCCCCATGGTCTGCTAATAGGTATTAAGCGTCTGTTCTGGCCCCATGGTCTGCTAATAGGTATTAAGCGTCTGCTCTGGCCCCATGGTCTGCTAATAGGTATTAAGCGTCTGCTCTGGCCCCATGGTCTGCTAATAGGATAGGTATTAAACGTCTGCTCTGGCCCCATGGTCTGCTAATAGGTATTAAACGTCTGCTCTGGCCCCATGGTCTGCTAATAGGTATTAGCGTCTGGTCTGGCCCCATGGTCTGCTAATAGGTATTAGCGTCTGGTCTGGCCCCATGGTCTGCTAATAGGTATTAAGCGTCTGCTCTGGCCCCATGGTCTGCTAATAGGTATTAAACGTCTGCTCTGGCCCCATGGTCTGCTAATAGGTATTAGCGTCTGGTCTGGCCCCATGGTCTGCTAATAGGTATTAGCGTCTGGTCTGGCCCCATGGTCTGCTAATAGGTATTAAGCGTCTGCTCTGGCCCCATGGTCTGCTAATAGGCATTAGCGTCTGGTCTGGCCCCATGGTCTGCTAATAGATATTGGATAATGCCATTTTGTGACAATTATAATTATTTTTTATTATATTTGTATGTCGAATTTTCGACGTAGTAAGGCGCTATATTATTTTATAAGATCTCATTGTAATCTACTTCATGCAAATAAATACAATTTCTTAAATTATTAAATTTAGATATTAGCGTATGGTCTGGCCCCATGGTCTGCTAATACCTAAGTATTAGAACAATGGTCCCGGTTGCAATCCTCTCGGGATGCAACAGGAAACATTGTTCAGATGAGGTGGATACAGCACGTAGAGGTTCCTAGAAGATACTAGTTCAATCGTAACTTTTTGGTCATGAAACGAAGCAAATATTCTAACCAATCCATCTTTGTAATTATGAACAGAAAATGCAACCAGCATGTCCTAAGTGAAACCCCAATTTATATTAGGGGAAACTGAGTTTCCTTCTCTTAAATGCATAATAATAACTAACCATTTATTGATTGAATGCTCAATACGAACATAGACAAAGGGAATAACTTAAAAATAGACAAGGTTATCATATGAGGAGCTGGGAGATAGAAATAAGTAATAAGAATAACACTAAACTTTGGCCGTGTAGTGTAGTATGGTTAATAATGATTAATGACTTAGCTACTGTGACGAATGCCGACCCAATTAAAAAAAAAATTGGGGTTCTAGCGGACCTCGAGCCCTGGGCCCGATGAAGAAGACTAAAGATAGATAGAATGCTTTATTTTCTCACCAAAAATAAAGTACATCAAATAAAGTACGAACAAAATCTTAATCTATAGTGGCACAATAGGCGGCTTACCACTGAGAGTGGTCTCTTCTAGGCAACCTCGGTAAGGAGAGGACCACACGAATGATTAAAGGTGAGGTGCGTTATCTAAACTTTATTGTATGAACTTAATTTTCTTTAATAAAACAATAATTAAAAAAATATATTTCATCGACGTAGGTGAGTGATTCATCTTCAAATCGGGTGTCTTCTCAGACCTCAGTCCGCTATTTTTTGCCAGAACGCATAGGTCAGTCTCCAATGTGACCTCGGTCCTACAATCGATACCTAAATAGAAAAAGAAACATTTTATTGACAAAAAAACACGGCACAAAATATATAAAAAAATGTACAATACAAGAAAGAAAACCAACAATAGAACATAATAAGGAAAAAACAATAAATTTAGAACAAAAATAATAAGGAGCCGTGTGCTGTGCCAATGAGGATCTGCCTCGGCATAGGTTGCGACAACAGGGGCAGCCACAACGCCGGTCTTCCGACAGTACCCTCCTATTACGCACCGAACCAGCAAGCGGAATTAGAAATAATTAAGTAAATAAATGATTAATATTTAATTAATATCTAACCTATATAATATGATAAATAGGTACATAGTACATAATATAAGAAGTACAAACCACAATAAATATTAATAATTAATATTAATATTTATTGTGGTTTGGGGCCCCAGTGCAAGATTGTTTTTAAAGGAGTTGTCGGGGCGTCTGATCGAGGCGACTGGTGATCCCAGAGCTGGTGGTTTTTAGGGTTCCGTACCTAAAGGTAAAAACGGGACCCTATTACTGAGACTTCGCTGTCTGTCCGTCCGTCCGTCCGTCTGTCACCAGGCTGTATCTCATGAACCGTAATAGCTAGAAGGTTGAAATTTTCACAGAAGATGTATTTCGGTTGCCGCTACAACAACACAACAAAAACAAAATAAAACAATTATTTAAAAGGGGCTCCCATACAACAAACGTGTTTCAAAAACTACAAGGAGTCAGGACAGGAACAGGGACAGGAGTTGGTCATGGAATTCAAAATGGCTGCCCTATCTGTCAAATATACCAGTCTGCCTTACTTACCAAAGAGTTTCTTTTATGTTTCAGATTTCTTTGTGCCAAGGTTTTTTTTTTTTTGAGTGATTCGGTCATTTGATGGGAGTAAGAATCGAAGATAAATATTTCATATTTTCCTATAAAATTTAAAAATTGGTTCTTGTAAACCATTTTAGGGTTCCGTATCCAATTGTGATAGTGGTACGGAACCCTTTATGCGCGAGTGTCGCACTTGCCCCGTTTTTTTGTCTCAGCGAGTTAGCCTCGCTATTCAGAGGGGGAATGCCGCCAGCATCTTGGGGACCATGTCTCGGGAGGGTGCCATCGACGACGGGCTTTTTTCATTTTAGATTTAAGTTTTAATTTTAGTGTTGTTTGTTTGTTTTTCACCTTTTTTATTGTTTTTTTTTATTTGTATGTTGTTTTTGATTGAATAAATGATTAATATTAAAATAATAATAAAATACCTATGGGTCGTCCCTATTAACTGGGTACGTACCCTGAAATGACTAATCTTTCACTCACGTAATACCCATTCCCATACCGACCGTTATCATTTTACGCTAAAGGATAATGAGGTAGCCTATAACGTCACATAGCCAACATTTAGGAATTCTAAGTTCAAGGAAAAATATGATGTATGAAACTGTTTTCTGGTTTAGGTATGTTCATTTTATGACGTCTTTCTAGCTCACATTCCATGATTGTTGCTGGTCAGTTAGATGGTCTGTCGCCAATAAAGGATAGAGGTAAATTTAATCTATGTTATTATTATATCGGTAAGTCACTGCGTAAGTCCCGATCCCGTAAGAAAAGTCCATACTTCACATAAGGAACACACTCTCCGAATTTCAGGTCTCTACTATCAGTGGTTTAGGCTATGCGTTGATTAGTCATGACCAAGCTTTTTGTTATAGATTATATTATTATGTTATAGATAGAGGCGAATTGAGACTCGTTAGATATAGGTACATTAGGTACCTTTTAGTAGTTGATGCTTTCGTTCTAAAGGTTTTTTACCCGGCTGCAAGGAAAGGGTTATGTTTTACGCGCCCACTTGTAGTATGTTGATAATATTCTATATTCCCTCGTATCTTCCAAACCACTCAACGGATTTTTCGACCAAACATTTAAAGAACCTTCCGCCATTGTCTTAATTATTACATACGGATTCGATAACAGTTCGATCCCAGTAACATCTCACTCACATTTCAATAGCAAATAAAATATCCAAATCGTAAACGAAATCATAAAACTGTAATCACATTTTATTAGAACTTAGTCATTAAGTAAGTCAGTGAAGATAGTTAGGGCTGAATTTTAGGATAGAAAGTTAGGACAGTAAGTAAGGATTGTAAGTTAGGACAGCAAGCTAAGATAGTAATACAGAAAGTTAGTGAGGATAGTAGGTTAGAATAACGTACTATCCTAGCTAACTTTATATTCTTACTGTCCTTACTTAGTATTCTAACTTATTTTTTAACTGTGTTTACTCACCATTCTAATATACTGCCCTAACTGACTATCTTTAGTGACTGGCTAAAGATAGTCGGTTTCGACTCGCACTAACTCGCAGCCTTAACTTACTAACTTCTTATCAAGTACCTACTATTTATTACAGATGTTTTGTTCACGACTTAAGATGTTTTTTTGTTGTTGTTGAGATGCGACTGAGATGTGACTGGGATCGAACTGTAGTCGAATCTGTTTGGAGAATCGGACTACTGGTAGGTATGCCCTGTAGCCCCGGCATAGAACAGGGTTATCTATCTCTTCCCGTGGGTGTCGTAGAACGCGACAAACGGATCTGAAGGAGACACACCTTGAGACAAAACTCCCCGCGCGGTGGCGGATAAACTGCTTGGTCCCTAAGAGGGTTGGTGTCAGGCAGGCGACCGGCTATAAAAATATTGCCAAATCTATATGCAAAAGGTATGGACCTACTGCGTCGATCCCGGATGGAACCGGATGGAACATCCCTCGGATGAGAGTACTACTGGTAGGTATAAGTGTAGGCACCTTCACAAACCACAGGCGACTTGCGGCTAGGGTTGCCAGATGGTATCCAAAAGGAGGACATGTCCTCCTTTTCCATGTTTTGTCCTCCCGTCCTCCCTTGCCAACTGTAAGTCCTCCTTTTCGCTAAACAGTGGACAATCTACTTCAAAAATGTTAAAAATATTGAATGTTTCTCAGAACTGCTCAAGATTTGCGAGTTTTATTTTTGTATAAGCGCACATAACGCAAATGTGGAAAGAGTTTTTTCACTGATTAATACTCAGTGGAGCAAAGAGAGAAATAGACTAAGTGTGCAGTCAGTTAAATCTGTAATTCTTACTCAATACAACTTCAAAAACATGTCATGTGAAGATTTTTATAATTATTTGTTAAAAAACCAAGAACTTCTTTCCAAAATTGGCAGCTCAGCTAAATATGATTAAAATAAAGTAAATAATATAAAAAATTCGTTTAATTTTTGAATGTCCTCCTTTTTTAAAGAAAATCCTCCTTTTTAGACCCACCTGCCCTCCTTTATCAAAATATCATCTGGCAACCCTACTTGCGGCGGCCTATAGGTACCTATACTAAATCGAATTCAAACTGTTGATGGAAACTTGGTGGGTTTTTACTGGGTAGGTACTAAGTAGGTATGTTATCTTCGGCTGCCGGTTTAGGTACTCAGAAAATGGTAGGGGATATGTCGCACGGATTGGCATATGTTACCTATGTCCACTATCCCTACATATAAGCCTCGCAAATTGATATTGCGATGGAACCTTGTCACAATAACACCTGCGTGACGTCATTCGTTGCACAAAAGTACAGATAGCAAAAAAAATGTAATAAAAAGTAAATAAGCTAGGGCTATGGGTTTATTTGTAGTAGCGAGACGGCTGTTTATGACCATAGGTTTATTTCAAAGAAATTTCGGGACCATAAAAGATTAGTTTTGTATGCTGCTTATAAAAAATCAATGATTACACCCATAAGTACATAATAATTATATTGTTGATGTGTAAATATTTTTTAATTAATGTCTGGGTTATGTGGTAAATAATTATAAATTATATTATTTACCTTGCGAACGGTACCGACGGTGCACGTCAACTACGTCACCAAGATGGCCGCCAATCGCAATATCAACTTGCGCGGCTTATAATTTAATTGTTCTGAGGACCTAAGTTGGTATGTGTATGTTGCATTTTGATTTTAAGTAGTTACATAGGTATATGAGAAAAAAAAATGTTATTGATTAGGTATTAAAACAATTTATTAATTTGTACTTATCTGTAAAGCAGTAAAGTATGACATTTTTTTAAATAACTGTAATAATCTTAATAAAACTAAAAACTTATGTAATAAATATCGGTGGGACATTTAAATGTATACAAAATCTAACCAACCTAATAAAATTATAATCGTTAATTATAAATTATAATACAAGTCAAACATTTTTGAAAGGGACAAAACACTCAGTCCCTTTTGGGCACTCTTAAAATTACCGCAATCAATAACATATCTACAAACATACTAACTAACATACATTGCGACCATAATCATAACCCTGCTTTTTCCGTAGTCGGGCAAAAAGTAATAGCTACTATGGTATAGGTACTGTTTTCATGCGCAATGCTAAGCAACAAGGATTCTACTTTAGGTACCTACTAGACATTTTGGTCATCTTCACCATCATTTACTGCCATCTTTATGTTGAAGTTTGGAGGTCAGTAGGTATACAACATTTCTGGCGATTCCATGCTATGTTCATGATTTCGGTCACTTCAGCTTAGGTACACTACTAGTTCCAGAATACCAATTAACGTAAAATCGTGTATTTTAGACCGACATAAAACCGACTTGTCTCCTGCTTGTCGCCTGCTACACATTCTATTATTGCTACTCGTACAGAATACGGGCCCAGCTTGAAGTGCACATTAAACTTTTGTTCGTGGCCGAAGAGGCCTAATTTCGACAGTGGCAGCCAGGTACCTACACTATTTACACACCAAAGACCCCTAAAATGTTACAGAGTGAGGCACGTGAAGAATACTATTATGGCCTAAAATATGTAACGTCTCGCCTTTGATTAATCTATTAATTATTATTAATTATCGTGTTTAATGGCAAACGAATAATTTAGCTGTAGTAGGTAGTATTCGCTTTGCCCGGGGTATTAACTATACCCGGCCTTCCCATATTATTAACTAATATTGAGTTGCTAGAACGGAATGCTGTTTTCAAAATGACATCCGCATCCGACAGGGATCTTCACACGTTGCGGCATCATTTTTTCCAATTCAGTATTATACTTGTCTATAGTAATATCAACTGTTTGAGTTTTACAAACGGATTTTACACCCGAACCGCGACTTAAGATTCCCCCAAAGCATTCTTCACCTTCGTTCCTGTAAATAAAAATATATTTTTTTAATAATTTGATCAATATTGATCCATAATAATCCATACTAATATTTTAAATCTAAAGAGTTTGTTTGTTTGAACACGCTAATCTCAGGAACCCCTCTGGTCCGATTTGAAAAAAAAATGTTTCAGTGTTGAATAGTCCATTTATTGAGGAAGGCTATAGGCTATATTATATTTTCAAAAAAATGAGGCGGACGAAGTCGCGGGCACTGCCACCTTGGGTTAGTGGACACTTAACACATGGAAATTCGTGCGACATATCCCCTACCAATTTCTGAGTACCTAATCCGGCAGCCGAAGATAACATACCTACCTACTAGGGTATCAAGAACCGGGATTTCCCGGGATTTTCGGTACTTTCGGGATTTTGTGTAAAGCTTTGTAAGATTATTTAAGCTTTGCTTGTTAACATCTATGAGATGCTTTGCTTTTCTAGAAGAACCCTTTTTTAAAACTTTTTATAGGTTTCCGTACCCAAAGGGTAAAAAAATGGGCTCCTTTTACTAAGACTCCACTATCTGTCTGTCACCAGGCTGCACCTATCTCATGAACCGTGATTTAGACATTTTTATTTTATTTATATAGATAATGGATCATTTCTGTTGCCGCATGACTTCAAATACCTAGCTATTTACCTATTTTAGCCCCACTGATTGATTGAGAAAATGGAACATAATAAGAGGGTCCCAAATCTGCTCTCACAATTGTGTCTCAATCGTGTTTCAATATGGTCTCTATAGAGTGTTGAGGAAGAGTAATTGTCATATTTGATGTGTATTTGACTTTTTCTTTAAAGAAAAAATTAAGTGCGCTATTGACATCGCTCTTACGGTAAAGAAAAACATCGTGAGGAAACCAACGCCAACGGCTTAAACTCACGTAAAAAGGCCCAGTTATAGGGCTAGTTGCGGAAACACACAGTAAAAGTAAAGTATGTACTTACGCGCAACGTGTAACTTCGATTTCTTGGTCTGTGAACGTCTTTTGAAACTTATGCTTCCATACCACACCCTGTCCTTGAAATGGTTTGTATTTCTGAAAACACAATATATTTCAAAATACATCTTGCAACAGGCAGGGACATGTAAATAGATACTTTATGGGCAACGAAGAGTTCTAGAGACTTCTATAGTTCTAGTTTAGAAATTCTAAATTATAATCAGACGATGTAGTAGTCAAACGCTCATATATCGTGTATAAGTTACAAATATTTATTAAGTTACTGAAGTCAGTATATTAGTCGGGGTCTCTTTGCTTAGTAGGTACATTCATTTTTAGAGCTCCCTACCCAAAAGCTAAAAACCGGACCCTTGTTCTAAGACTCTACCTGTGACTCTACCGTATGTCTGTCTGTCACGCTGTAATAAATGGTACCATAGCCAAACCGGACTAACTCGTCTATTTACAAAGAAATTAAAAAAAACCTATTTGGATCTTTTTCATACCGTTTTAACACTATAGCAGTTTATTTTGTCTCCCACAATAGTTTCCTCCTCCGCCATAGACACGAGAAAAACATCAGATAATGTTAGGAAGAAAACCTGAAAATGATTAAAACATCGTTAAAAAAAACATTACTATCCCGTTATAGGCCCTGTCATGTTACTTCATAACTTAAACTAACTTAAACCTAAAATTGCATAACGTAATTAAACTTGATTTTATTGCATTTGTTTTCTCGTAGATACTTTAGTATATTATATATACCTATACAATTTAACATTATTCTACTTTCAAGGGAAAAAATTGAGAATATCGGGAACCCTGTATCTTTTTTTTTTTTTGGGAGAACCAAGAGCTATTACTAAAATGTAGGCATACATTATAGAAGTGAAGAGCCAATTAGAGCAGGGGTTCCCTAACTTATTTGAGTCGCGCCCCCCTTTCGACCATAAAAAAACCCGCGCCCCCCGTCCTCCAGTCCAGATTGTCAGGTCAGGATAAAAAAGTGTTCAAAATAAGGATTTTTATTGCTCATTAATTATTTTCATTCATACAAAAGGTATTTGGTCACTGCCAGCCTAGAGGCTGATATTGGCCGACTGAGGAAACAATATTATGTTCTTCACAGGCGTCAATTTCAAAATATTTCATTGGTCGTATCGAACCGTCTGGAATGCATTCTCTCAGCGATCGCAGGTATTAACTGTACAGGTGGCCCGCGCCCCCCTTGACGCCCCCCAGTTAGGGAACCCCTGAATTAGAGGTTCCCACGAATAAACAACAATTTCAACTTATGAGTATCTTGGGAGCTATAGACCTAGAAAATGTAATTAGAGCCCAAACTGTCAGAAATTTTGTTTACTTTAAAAAAATAAGGGTGATTTTTATCACAGAATCGTTTTTTGTTCGCACGAACTAAAAAACAGCTAGACTTTTGTAATACTCAAAAAGTCGAGAAGACCGGTGAACATAAATAATTACTCGTATGCTACTAGTAAAAAACAATGCATTGGAGGAGGTCATTGGCCTAGCTGAACCTGTCGATCATGAACGATCGTGCCGGTTAAGCAACGCTTGGCGCGATTACTTGGATGGGTGACTAATAATTTGTGTGACAAAAAATCATTTTCACGAGCTCCTCCGTGCTTCGGAAGGCACGTTGGTCCCGGTTGTTATCTCTGATAGGAGTCGTTAGGTCAAGTTAGAGGCCTTAGAGCGACCTGAAAACCCTAACACCATGTAAACCACACCACTATACGAAAAAGAAAGAAAGAAAACAATGCAGGTACGTAAGATACATAGGTTCTGCTCATATATTTACGAGCAGCTTTACTTGACCCCTGACATCTGCCTGACCGGATGGACTGAACTGATTTGCCTATTCAGTCTCTCCATTTATGGATGCCAGATTTGCGAGAAAGTCTATTTCAGGTTTCTAAATTTAAATACAATGGAAAGTAAAACTTACTGTGACAATAAAAATGTGAGACGCCATTTTTAGGGGTTCCGTAGTGAACAAGCAATTGTTTTATTTTATTCTTAGAAAACTTCAATTAGGTATTTTATTTTATTTTTAAACCACTGAACTTTGAAATCACTGTTATTATTTTTAATAATCTCGTTATTAACGAGAGGTACCTATTTCGGTATTGAGTATCGAAACGTGTTGCGACTGTTTGTTAAATGATTGAAGAACAGGGAAACTTTACTTTATATTGTGTAGTTCTCCGAGAACGAGTATTTACCGCCGCCATTCCTTGAAAATGATTCGCGTGCGAAATTAACGTCATACCTACATAACATCATTTGTAGTCACTTATTTATCATCTTTTATAATAATGTATACGTCTGTCGTGTAGCCCCGGCATAGAATAGGGCTACCTCATTTCTTCCCGTGGGTGTCGTAAAAGGCGACTAAGGGATCTGAGGGAGACTAGCAAACAAGAAGGATTGGTGTCAGGCAGGCGGCCGGCCGTAAAAATATTGCCAAATCTATTTGCAGAAGGTATGGTCAAAGATGACTTACCTACTGCGCCGACCCCAAATTAATTTGGGGTTTAGCGGGCCCCGAGCTCCCGAGAGGGATGCAACCGCGAACATCGCTCGGATGAGAAGATAATAATGTACGTCTAAAATAAGTATGAAATTGATAGTTTTGTGACGTATGTAGGTACATAAATAAATAAATATTGCACGACGTTACACACAGCGCACTCTAGCCCCAAACTAAGCACTAGGCTTGTACTATGGATACTAGACAACGGATATACTACATATTATACTTTTTTTTTGTAAATACATACATATGATACATAGAAAACACTGAATATCCCATGTCTTCGGACCGTGGTGAGTCCTAGGACATGTTGGTTTCCTCACGATGTTTTTCCTTCACCGTAAGAGCGATGTTATTAGCGCACATACCTTTTTCTTAGATAGATTATTATTTTAGACTGGGGTGCAATGTTCGTTTAGGTTAGGTTAGGTTAGTAGTGACTTCTAGTAAGGGGGCGTCCATAAATGACGTGAGGTGTTTTTTGAAATTTTCTGTAACGTAAGATTAGATGAGATTTGACTCGATCCCCTCCCCCCCTTAAACATCTCACGTAATTTATGGACGCCCCCTAACCTAATTCATTTTTTAACTCAAGAAAACCGATTTCTTTTTATAAATTGAAAGTTCTAATAACGACGCGTCGCACAGTGACTAAAAATCAAGGGTCACATTTAAGGAGACGATAATCAACGGTTAGAAATGTTTGTTTTGTATCATTGATGTAAAAGTACAAAAAGCATTTTTGTCTTTTGCCAACAAAACAGGAACTCCAATCACCTCTAAAATTTGACAAAATAGCCGCTCTTTGGAATCATTTGAGTTAGGTTTGTTTTAATAAATTTGAACAAATCTTCATTTTTCATTGAAGTACCATTTCCTAAAAAAATACTATATATGATTTGGCGCAAGTAGACGGTAAAAAAACAGCTACAGTCTTGGCTATCCACTAATACTAAAATTACAATGTATCCAAGTGTATCTTGAAACGTAGGAGACAAAAAAACATAAAAAATTGTGTGATTTTATAACGGATTTTAAAATGGCATTTACGCAATACCTATGTCACTTCACTAAATATTATTATTAAAATATCACAATCAAATGAATGGAATGTGAATGCGAAGAGAGTTAAGTGTAACTAAGATATATATTTTGTGAAATGATGTAAAATAAATTGTTATATACCTATAAGTATATATTATAATAGATCAATTGTACAATATTTACTATCATATAAACAAAAATCCCTAACCGTTGATTATCGGCTCCCTAAATCTTGATTTTTGGTCACTGTGGTCGTTGGATATGGATCAAAAATGGAAGAAGACATTTTGATGCATATTTTGTGTGTGAGTAATTTCCCAAACAGTTTGACTTTGGAACTGGTGAAGCTCGTCCATCAGACGAGTTTGAAATAGGTCAGTCAGGCGACCTTTACTTCTAGTCTCTAATAGAGACCAGTTCACTTCTATGTTTTTATTATTAGTTTGGATATGGATAAAATGTAAATTAAAATACTTATGTGAATGTTGGTTTCTAAGTAATTAAGTCGATGTAAGTAACAAAGAAAACGAGTTTATTTGTTATTTTTTATTTAATTGAATATACCTACATAATTTACAATATAATAAACAAGTACTACTAACTAAATTAACTAAATAATTAAAACTAAATACAAATTAGGTAGGTACCGAAATTAAACAATATCGAATTAGGTATGAATGACATATAAGTACATATATGTAATTCAAAATAAAATAAAAACTAGTTTGTTTACTATTTTACATTAAAACTACTTAACCGATTGCGATGAAACTTGGTATACAAATCCCTGAGATCTCAAATAATACATGGGCTACTTTTAATCCCACGACCAGCGTAAGTTCCCGCTGGATTATAGTGATTAAAACTATCCTAAATTTGTGATGGATGGAAGTAATGTGTAGATAAGTCGGTGGCACTATATTTCTAGAAATCAGAATCGACTATTTGTTTTAAATATGGTACATGCAAGTGGTGTTACAAAAATAGGATACAGTTTCGTCATATCTATACTAATATTTCAAGGCGGAAGAGTTTGTTTGTTTAATTAAACGCGCTAATCTCAAGAACCGCTGGTCCGATTTGAAAAATTATTTCGGATAGTCCATTTATTGAGGAAGGCTATAGGCTCCTTTTGCTCCCGATATTCCCACGGGATCGGGACTTACGCGGGTGAAACTGCGGGATGCAGCTAGTTTAGCAATAAAACTGCTTACAAATATTAGGAGAGGAGACAGAGGAGGTTAATTACTCCTTGTTTTTGAAATCTTTTTTTTATATTATTATTTTTATATATAAGATATTATATTTTTTATTATGTTCTTGTATTATTATATGGTCTTGTATTATTATATAACTGACATACACACCCTACTTTAATCTTTTTGTAATTATTTGTCGAATTTATCGAATTCAAGAAAATAGGTATCTCTTGAGTTTTACAACTAGATGTAATGTTGGCAAAACTTGTTGAAAATTTGTCGGTTATTTCTGTAAAACAAGTAGCTTTTTCGTTCCTGAAAGAAAAATAGAATTTATTTGAAAATACACAAATCTATAGGTACTAATATTATAAAGAGGTAACGTTGGTATGTATGAATGTATGTATATTGGGGGTAATCTCCGAAACCACTCGACCGATTCCAGAAATTCTTTCTCCAATAAAAAGCTACATTATCAAGGAGTTACATAGGCTATAGTTAAAAAAAATATTAGGCACCCGTAATTAAATAAATAAGTAATAAATCTAACGATAAACTTAATTAATGAAATCTATCGAGTGGTTTAAAGGTATAAAGGGAAAAAGAATGTTACAAAAAGATACAAAATAGGCGCGAAAAACATAACCTTTTCCTTGTCCAAATATTAATATTTGAACTGTATCAATAAATTTATTGAACTTAGAACTTTTAACGTAAAATATATCTCCAAAAATTCACTCGCGGCGAGCCTCGAACTCACCTCTCGGTACAGCCCCCGTGTCGAATTACAAAACGCGAGTTCTAAAATAAGTGAAGGCAGACTGGTATTTGACAGATAGGGCAGCCATTTTGAATTTCATGACCTACTCGATTCGATGTTTTTGAAACACGTTTGTTGTATGGGAGCCCCTCTTAAATATTTGTTTTAATTTGTTTTTAGTATTTGTTGTTGTAGCGGCAACCGAAATACATCTTCTGTGAAAATTTCAACCGTCTAGCTATTACGGTTCATGAGATACAGCCTGGTGACAGACGGACAGACGGACGGACGGACGGACGGACGGACGGACGGACGGACGGACGGACGGACGGACGGACGGACAGACAGACAGACAGACAGACAGACAGCGAAGTCTCAGTAATAGGGTCCCGTTTTTACCTTTAGGTACGGAACCCTAAAAAGTAGTTTAGTTTGGAACCAGAGACGCGAGTTCGAGCCTCACTGCATGCAAATTAATTTTTGAAGATGTATTTCTAGTCGTAGACCATTAAAATCAACTAACGAAATATTATTACTAGACCCTTTAAAATTTGGTCATATAATTCTTTGGCGTTACTATCATAGGTATTGTACCTACAAAACAGAGGATCGAGTGCTGAGTTTTTCGTACATCAAACCGTGGTAGTTACCACGTTTGCATAAAAACGATAAAATTGAAAGGTGGATGTAATGTGAAAATTCCACTTTCTATAGAAATTAGAAACAATTTCGCGTTAACGCAAACGTGATAGTTAACGAAGACTCACACTACAAGTGCAAAACTGTTACAACTCTACTTACATGCATTTATATTCTTGGAATTCTTGACTCATGAATTCAAGTTGCATTGGACTCCATGGCACGTCCCCTAAGGGTTTGAAAGGCGCGATTTTCTAAAACAAACAATGCCCGAATTAAATAATCGCAAGTCTTGGCGATTTATTATTTATTACACATAGCTGCGTCGCGGTTTTACCTGCGTAAGGCCCGATCCCGTGGGAATATCGGGATCAAAAGTTACTCAGGGTGAATGTAGCTTTCTAATTGTGAAAGATTTTTTTAAATCGGCACACTAGTTTTGAAGTTTATTCATAACAAACATTCGACACACACACAAAAATACAAATCATTCCACTTTATAATATTAGTGTAGATGTAGATTTAAGACTCTAATTAACTTTAATGTAACTTTTTAAATATAATTTGTAATATAACAAGTAACGTAAGCACGTTTAAGTCCTAGGGCATA
The DNA here is from genome assembly GCA_958496205.1 of Idaea biselata. Lineage (NCBI taxonomy): Eukaryota > Metazoa > Arthropoda > Insecta > Lepidoptera > Geometridae > Idaea > Idaea biselata. Next base: position 28,961,650 of record OY292398.1, read on the forward strand.
AAGTAATTTAAAATTAGGAATTTTTAAATTCATGTAAGCATACGGCCAATCCGGACTGGCCAACTAGACATAATACAAAATAAATGACCCCTTGAGTTCTTTTTATTTTAGGTGTGAAAAAAAAAAAAAAAACGTAGGGACATGCGCATGGCTGATATAAGACTTATGGTATAAACATATTTTTTCTTACATGTATCTTTATCCAGGGAGGAAACAGTCGACTACGTTTCTAAAGTTTGTATGGAGAAAAGAAAAGGTAGGCTGTCCTCTTAATCGAATTAACATGTAACGCTGTTATCAATAAATAATTTGTATTTTTAGTAGTATTTAGATAGTTATATAAGAATACATTTTGGGTGTTTCTTTCTCTATGTAGGCAAGACAAAAAATAGCACTAAATCGATACCTCAATCGCTACAGTTTTGCAATTTTGGGTGTCTTCAGTCATTGAGTAATTTATGATGTTGCAAGCGACGATGATCACAATCTGTAAAAATAAAACATAAAATTGAATTGACAAATTGACTCCTAAAAGTTTTGGCGGGAAAGCGGAGACAACATGTCGTGCTCCAATTTTGTTTTCGTGGAACTATGTTGTAAACCGGGGTAAATTGTGTAACTTTGGCACAATCTTATTCAATTTAGTTCCGTGAAAGTAGGTACACAAGTGTAGTGAAAACAAAATTGAGTGTTAAACATGGACTTTCTTCTCCTTTCTTTGTCTCTCCTGTCAAAGCTCCTTCAAGGTTAAGGTAAAGTTGCCACCGCTTTACCATAGCTCCTAACTTGAAACTTTGAGCCCGATCGGGCCAATACTTGATAATAGCAAGATGTTTAGTCACCATTTTGTCACAGGCTTAGTGGCCTGGCTTAGAATTTTTGTTAAATGTTTAGAATTTATTTGTAAGAATATTTTACCGTGTGAATGGTCTATTAATAAAGACTAGCTGCGCCCGCGGTTTCACCAGCGTATTTCCCGATCCAGTGGGATTTACGGGATTGAAAGTAGCCTATAAGGGTTCCTTTTATACCTTTTGAGGTACCCAGAACCCTAAAAAATAATACTCATTTATAGGTAGGTAACATAAAGTAACATTATTTGAATGTGCTTACCGCGAACTTTATTAATGTAAGACCCGACATGTTTTAATAGGTTGTGTTTTTTTTTGATAAATCCTTAAGACACAATTTTAGCTAACCGAATATATTTCTGTGGACCAAACTTGTAATTAGTTCCAATTTGTGACACACTGATTAATTTATGTACTAATATATAAAAAAGTTTTTAAAACCACACTAGTTGTGTAAAGCGTGGTTGCTTATCGAATAACTTGCAAAATAAAACTCCCACAGTATTTAAATGAAAAGTATGTAGGTAAAAGAATTAATAATTCCCGTTGAAAAATGACGAATTTCCTGGACCCCTGGTGATAACTACGTCATGTAGATATGAGCTGACTTTATCCTTATTCGTGAGTTAATTTAGGCTACCTAATTAATTATAATAAAATTTATACAGTTTACACAGCGCTAGTGGTAGATAACCCCTTAAAATACTTAAATACTTTCATTCCAAGAGTCGTAAGTTCGAATCCAGGCCGACCGCGCACCAATGTCTTTTTCTTTAAGAAAAAGTTATGCCCTAATAACATCGGTCTTACGGTAAAGGAAAACATCGTGAGGAAACCGACATGTCCTAGGACTCACCACGGTCCGAAGGCATGGGACATTCGCCAATCCGAAGTAGGATCCCGTGGCGTCTTACTGCTTAACCCCTCTAAGAAATCACGTAAAATGACCCAATTGTGAAACTAAGGCCCAGCGAAACTTAACTTAACTTACCTCCTTAGTTTCCCATTTGGTAGGTAAAAAATATGTAACCAATAATATGAAGGTAGATTATATTGGCTACGTGAATTTGTGGTCATTTTGGAAATTAGCAAGTAGGTATAGATGTTTCTTCAGTTTTCGCGATGTTGTATTGAAATTAAAGACATTTTTCGGTTTGAATCGCGTGGTGTTTATTTCGTACTTTTAGCATTGTTACAACGCTTAACGTTTCGAGACCTTTCCAGGTCCCTTCTTCAGGATTTGACTCAAGTCAATTGGCAAGATTTCATAATATTTGCAACTAAGATTACTAAATGGTGGGTAATCTAACAACGACATTCGAATTTTGATCCATCTGTTTTAAAGAGGTTTTTTTAACGCAATATCCTGGAAAGTTAGACTTTGGAACTGGTGAAGCTCGTCCGTTAGATACGAGTTTGAAATGGATCACTATCAGGCGACCTCTCTCCTTCTTATCCCCAACAATTTTACAATCACTTTTCATACTAAGCAAAGGAAAACTTCATATTTGGCGCTGGTTTTAATTTTGACTACACTTGTAGGTAAATACGTTGAAAAACTAAATTATTTATCTACACGCATTTTAATAAGGTTTTATTTAAAAAAAAAAATATTCAGCAACACCTTTCCCCAAACGTTTCCGCACATTGTCATCTAGCCCCAAACTAAGCAACTAGGACCGCAGTGGTAGCAGATCTACTGTCACGGCTCCAGTGATCTGATCTGATCTGCAGAGCACGAGAAACATGTTCTTCTTCTTGTTTTCGTCTAGTGCTGTGTAGTGTTAGAGTTTTCAGGACGCCCTAAAAGACCTCTAACTTGACCTAACGACTGCTATCAGAGAAACAATATTGTCGATCGAGAAAAATATCTGTTTTTTCAAACGACGAGAAAAAGCGACAGAACCTGTGATGGAACATTATTTTCGATCGACCAAATGTTTCTTATGTTCGTGCTACACCAGCAGATCATCAATATCGACTAGATGTCGACACTCGACACAATAATATTGCTAACCGTGTGGACGCTATCGACACTCACTTCGCAATTTGTTTCAAGTGTCAGTTTACTGAGATCCAAGTTGGTATTACCGTAGAACTGATGTCTGAAATGTGTAATTTAAGAAACCTATTTGTATAAAAAAAAGTCGTGTTAGTTACACTACCCATTTATTTTATAACTTTAAGAAAGACTGAACCAAATTTGGCTACAAATTGTGGTGGGGATTTTTTTTGCCTCTAAGGCGGAACAAAGTTCACCACAGCTAAACAGAGCTTCATTTTATAAAAAAAATAAATAACTTAGTTTGTTTACAAAAAAACTATGAAGTTTGACAGATAGTATGGGCCACTCAACAGTAGCGCCATCTGAAGTGAGCAAATGGCAGTTTTCAAAACCATTTAACAGTTCAGCCTATATTATGTAGATAGCTATTTTAGGTACCTACATTCATTTCTACCCGTCTATCACAACACATCCCAATTAAAATTAAACAATGGAAAATCACAAACAGTACCTAAGTAATATCCCAAAACGACTACTCATTAAAACGAAGTTAAAAATTGCGCGAAAAACCATAAACCCAACATTCTGCAACTCGATAGTCTTAAACAATTTTAAATCTTATGCCTTTAAGTTAAAGTTTGTTTTAGAAATAAAGGAATCGTTTTCCGTAGTCTCGCCCTGTTTCATACAGAAATTGTGGGCATTAAAACAATTGAGTATGTAATGTTTAGCACATAGTTCTGCGTTGACAACGCACGGATAACTTTACGTCAAACGGTGCTATGTGACGCAAACGTTATGATAAGCTTAGGAATGTGAGATTGGATTATAAGTTTAGATTTATAGGGAAGTAAAGAGAGCGCGGGAATTGGCCAAGATGCAACGTTTTAAGAACGAATTGTGTCCATTGGGATATTATGTACTAGAACCTACTAGAGGTGATATTAATTAAATGAACATACCTAAATATGTTTTTTGAAAAAAATGCTTTCAAAATCTTTAGTACCCGGCGGGACTCGAACCCATCGAGTTTCGAGTTTTTTAAAGCATTTTTTCAATAAGCATTATTACCTAGTGTGGTAAATACTACGAATTTACGTTTATATGAACATAATTAATTTAATTAATATCATATTGCATGGTAAAGCTGTGAGTGATACCTACTACCAAACTAATAAAACACACATTACGAGCAAGAAAAAAAAAATTGCGTTCCTTTTAGGAAAAATAAATTGAAAAAGCCGATCTTAAATGGTCGTGCGTGTTAAGCAACACTTGGCGCGGCCATTTACTTGGATGGGTGACCGATAAAATGTGCCAAAAATTTACTTTCTTTAGCTGTTTTGTGCTTCTGAATGCACCACGTTAATAATAATATGAGAACCATTTATTTCAGCCAACCAAGGCCCATAAAATACATACCTTATAGACGAACATACATATTTTATAATAATTGAAATGAGTTAATAATAGCATAAGACTATGTTAGTGGCACTTCCATAACACTACACTATACAGTTAAGCAGTTGGTCTTAGTTTTTATCCGTGATAGCATTCGCTAGGTCAAGTGCTAGGCCTTAGGGTGACCTGAAAACTCTAACACTTTAACACTAGGTGAGCCACAGCACTAAGTCACCACCGGTCTAAGTCGTAGCTCAAGCGGACCCGTCCGTGTTCCGATACGTTGGCCGGTGCAGCCACTAAGGAAGACGGGTCGGACCTTGTTCCACTACCGCCTTCCTTCTTCTAGATGAGCGTGTTACATCTTATATCATATCAGCACTTACTATGAAGTGTGATAGTGGTCAAATGCTTATCTTTCGTGTGTAAAAAGACAGATATCAACACATAGGCACTGTCATTTGGTTGCTTATGTATTTACTTAAGTACTTAAATACTTATTGTCCGATACATTGCAGATAAATTGCAAGAATGCCGCTTACGGTGGTACGGTCACGTTTTACGAAAACCGGCTAGTTACGTTGGGAACAAATGTCATGCTATGGCGCCTCCGAGACCCAAGAAGTGCTAGCTTGACGTCGTAAGATCGGATATGCAAATGACCTCACTACGCGGGATGCCGAAGATCGTGCGAAGAGGAGACGTAAAAGTAGGAAAGCGGACCCCAGGCTCTCGAGAGGGATGCAACCGGGAACATCGCGAGCAATGATGATGACTTAAATACTTAGGTATTATATTGTTTTTTTTCTTGTTACTAGCGAAACCATACATTGTGAAAATTAATAGCAGGCAAATTAGTCTAATTAAATTAAAAAAAACTGTAATTATGATTTCAGTAGATTTTGTACAAAGTAACATATTATTAATTAATATCTTTTCCTTCAAATTCCCCACATAATAACTGATATTAAATATTTCATGCATAGGCACAGGATAAACAGTTTTCTAGACCAGAAATTATTATTGATCGGCAGTTCCTCCACATAAACCTAAATTACAAGGAAATGTTGCAAAATATTAAACACAATTTAAGTTAATTAGGTACCTACCGTTGCACGTTGCATTATAATTTAGCTTGTAAGTACAAAGTAGTGTAATATTTCTCGTTGATGGCTGACCAATGATTTCACTGGTGCCTTACCATTAGTTCTTTTTGTACAGGGTTTATGAAAAAAATACTCTCTCTCATCCGAGCGATGTTCCCGGTTGCATCCTCTCGGGAGCCCGCGGGGTCCGCTAAACCCCAAATATTTAGGGTTGGCGCAGTAGGTAAGTCATCATTGACCATACCTTCTGCTAATAGATTTGGCAATATTTTTACGGCCGGACGCTTGCCTGACACCAACCCTTCTAGGGACCAAGCAGCTTATCCGCCACAGCGCGGGGAGAACTTAAATTTTGCTATTTTGCTAGTCGTCCCTAAATCCCTTAGTCGCCTTTTACGACACCCACGGGTAGAGATGGGATTACCTTATTCGATGCCGGGGATACACGGCGGTTTATGAAAAAATACTGCATCAGACAAATCTACTAAAACCGCAATTTCCTAACAAACTAGCCCACGCGATTTCCCACGCGGGAACCACGCGAGTTTTCCTTAAAAATATTTGGCAAGTCAGTTGTTTTTGTTCTTATCTTACGGCTTGTGAAAATTAAAACTTTTTACGAAAATTATTAGGTTTTAAGAGTTGCGTACCCAAACGATAAACACTGAGTCCTACTATTACTGAGACTTCGCTGTCCGTCTGTCCGATTGTCCGTCCGTCTGTCTGTCGCTGTATCTCATGTCTTAGCTAGATAGTTAAAACTTCACTTCAACTTCAGACGTATTTCTGTTGCCGCTATGACAACAAATAGTAAAGATAAAATTAATTAAATATTTAAGTGGGGCTCACTGGTCAAGTTATTTTTTTCTATGGGTCAATCTGTGGTAAGGCCCCTGTATTATGCTTAAACATAAATACAATTATGACTGTCCTAAAACATGACACGATTTAATGGCGTTGCTTAAAAAATAAAAATAACTGTAATGAATTGCTTAATACATAACATAAGTAGGTAAGTACTTAACTATTCAGAACATTAAAAAATGTATTTTCTCGTAATAGGTGGAGCCGTTCACATAACATAATATACAGGGACCCCAAAAGCCGTAACAGACTATCTAACCCGCACCGTACCATCAAAATTATGCAGCGACTATTATGTACCTACTACTTATTTTGTGACCGAACGTCGGTTTCATTTCATCCATTTCGCACGATTTAAATATCTCGGTTGCTGCAGATTTACGTTCGATGTTGGACTCCTGCAGCGGGTGGCAGAGACCACTCGTTGCTGTCGTTCACAAAAAAAAATTACCTACATCGAACAGTATCTTCGATCAGTTAGAAATCAAGCTATTTAAAAATCGCACCAAGTGGCCCTAGCGATTCAAAATTACAGCCCTAGCCTAGTGACAGACCAACAGATAGACGGACAGTCTTAAGAACGTGGTGACTGTTACCATTTCCATACAAACTTAATACCAAAATAAATTATGAAAAATTTAGTTTTCTACCTTAATATCGATATTATTCGGATTAAGATTTTACTTTTTTAGGCCACAAGGTTTTCCAAAATATTCATTCGAAATGAAATTAAACGGAGAAACATTTTTTTCATTGAAAAATGTTTCTCCGTTTTATTTGAATGTGAATGAATATTAGCGTTCGTTCTCAAAGCAAAGGTCCTTCTCTTACCCTTACGGTATACTACCTAAATCCTAAATAATTTATCTGCTCGATAATTTAAAAATATTTCGACTCTGCTTTAGATCCTCGATTGATTTGATATCGCAGCTCATGCGCAGCCGGCCAACTAGGATGTTGCGCGTTACGTAACAAGAAGTAAAGTCGACCGTTACGTGTAATGTTACGGTTTGTCTGACACGCCCTTTTTTTGTGAACCTGTTGAACGAATTTTAATTAATTTTACAATAAATAGGTACCTAGTCAAAAACTTTACTATATTTCTAACAATAGCTGAACCGTTTTTGAAAAAAAAAACTATAGTACGTTTTTTAATCCTATAATCTGACGTTTTGTTCCATGTATTTGACATTTTTTTCCTTAGACAGATACGTCAAATCGTAGTCTATAATTGAAAAATGAAGTATAGCTTTACAATTTATGACATTATTATTACATAATAGCATTTAATATAAGCGAGTAAGTAGGTACCTGCTTATTAAGTAAAAGGAAAGGATGAGAAAGGCGGAAATCTAGTAAGAGACGGTGAAGCGTTGGGATTACCTTTTAATCTACTTTATAAACCTTTAAGATAAGCGTGCTACAGTTTACACTACTTATTACTTGACACCTGGAGATACGGAAGGTGTTCAAAAGAAAAACTTATTTAAAAAAATCGAATACCTAAACTATTTCAGATTCAGCTGGACCGGATTCTTAATGGTAGATATATTTGGGAATTAAACATTTAGGCACTAACTCCCTTACTTACGATGACTAACTTTATGTATCGTTTGTCTTTTACTGTGACAAGAAGTTTCAAAGTGAACAGACAGTGACAAACGTCACATAAACTTAGTCATCGTTTATAAGTAAGGGGGTAAAGAATTAAATTAACCTACTGAGGCCTAAATAGTCTAAGTTAAAATAATAAGTAACCTCCGATTCTCCGATATGTTTATTTTATGGTATCAGTATGGATATGTTTTATAACTTTATCTCAAAAACATATTTTAACAAACGTTGAAGTTAGTTCAACACAAAAACTACGTACATTACAATCAAGTTAAGAATATGTAATAAATACGGAGAAATACCTAGTTACATATATCTATATATTATAATTTAGATCTAGATCATATTAACATAGTCCAACACAGAAGCATGCCTAGAAGCATTTATAATTCGTAAAGATACCTTATACTAGTTTAAAACATTGAGAAACTAGAGAAGGGTTGGAATCACTGAAATGAAAACTATACAAGTACGCTGGATATTTTTTTCAAACTAACACGATTGGAACTTATAATTTTATATTTTCCCGGATCTTAATCGCGTGATTTTTACTTTTTAATTCTCTTATCTCGATTAAGACCCAGGAAAATAGAAAATTATAAGTACGTTGGAATTGGTATACCATACAAAATGGCATTAGATCTTTGTGCTGATTTGATTAGCGCCATGTTGCGCTGTTGTCGCGCGTTTCTATTGAAAGTAATGGTGGCCGTCCGTGGAACTAATAGTTCCGTGGACGGTCACCCCACTTTTAATCTTAGATTAAAACAAAAAACTAAAGACACGGTACCTAGTCTCGGAAAATGAGACGATAAAACTGCGTCTAGCTGACGCACTAGCCTCAGTCGTATGTCGAACCGTTGCCGCGTGAGCACGTGCTGTCACACTGCGATTATTTTTTTGACATCCATAAGAATGCCTTTTAGCTTATTTACCAAGCCTGAATCATTCTTAAAGACATATGTTTTTAAATACAATAATTTTATGAAAATGCATGTAGGTGTTTCTAGCCCATTTTTCGAATACGCAATGTTAGAATATACCGTATCTACTATTTTTGTTTTTATCTAAGCTTTTAATAGAAAATGCGCGACAACGCAGCGCAACATGGCGCAGATCAAATAGGCACAAAATTCGGTGCGCTATCCCCTGTCCAGCGACTTGTACCATAGAGGTCAGTGGTTGGAATCGAGATATTGAGTAACTACCTACTGTAAAATATAAAAACTTTTTTTTATAATTAAATAACAACTACTAATAATAACTCTTTTATAATTAAATAACAAATAAAAAAAGTAATTAAACTTATTTTTCCGGTTTTAATCGCGTTGTTTTTATTATGTAGTAATTAAGTATATCATATTGCCCTAATTTTCGAGATTTTTATAGACCTCTTTTTCAGGGGTGTTAAAATCTCGAATAAAAATAATGGGATTAAAACCGAAAAAAATGTTTAATTTTTTAATGCAACATCTCGAAAAAAGAAAAAAAAATATTAAAAACAAACGGACAGACTGGCAGTGGAGTCCTGGTCATTTTTAGGGTACAGAACCCTAAAAATGATCATTTTGGGGTAATGCACGTATAAATGTAGACTGAACGAGGTAGCATATCCATCCTATTGTCCCAAATACAACATTGATAACAGCAAATGTTATGCGATACCCAGAAGAGGGGATACTTTAAATAAAATACCCTCACCACATTTACCGGTGAGAGTGAGAGCGTCTTTGCCGGCGACGCACGCGCACGATAACTTAAAGAAACTACCGCACAACTTTACTGTCCGTCATAAACCATTCGAAATTCAAAATAATAGAGACGTTCGAGTGTCGATAAAAATATCGATAAAGTGCAATAGTGACTTTTGTATTTTAGTGCTAGTGTAGTGACTTTCGCTAAGGATGATGATGGATACACGTAATATAAAGGTGAGATATTGTACGAGTATGCTAAACTTCATTTGTTTCCTGTTTGGGTGTGGAAAAGTTAATTTGGATTATGTAGTTTAGAAATAGATATTTTGAGAAAAAATACTTCTTCAAAAATACACTCGCGGGCGAGGCTTCAACTTGCGTCTCTGGGTCTGTACCCCAAACTACACAATGCGATTTTAGTTCAAGTAAGGTGTAGGTATAATAGAAATATGAAAAGAAAAAAAATATCTATTCAAATAATTATCTTTAAGTTTCTTTTATCTACGTAGTTTAGTTCAGTAAAATAAGAGGAAACAAATAGTCTTCGTCTTATGACATAATTTTGTTATAAACCTATGTTGTGTGAATTTAGATTTCAGAGATAATCCTTTAATGATTTCATTAAAGGATAATGACACTGAAACTAGTATTTTTACGTCTTCTACAAAAACAAGTAAAACAATGGACAATAAAGTTCCAGCTTCCATTTATTGTATAGGTTTCACTTACAAAACAATGCTTATAAGGAAAAAGGTGTGAAATTATAAAATGGTTAGGTATTGAAGTTCAATCGAAAGTTTTTAGTAGGTAGGTACTTACCTCGGTAAATTTTAGTGTAGACGTATGATGTACTTTAAAAGGTGAAAGATAAAGAAAGACGAAGAAAGCTTGACGAATCCGAAAAATAGTCCAGGGTCACTACTTTAATTCTACGAACGATAATTCCAGAAGAAAATCTATCATCCGAAATCTGCAAATTTTATTTTCAGACGGTTTTGAAGGACGGATGACAGATTTTATTTCATTCGTTCGTACGTTCTTAGAATAAAGTAGATACTCCTCCAGGATAGCTTAATACCGGTGTGAATAAAATTTTATTTATTAAAAAAAAGACGTAAACAACAAGAATCACAAATAATGGTGTTAGTAAGTTTTGTAATTGTACCGTCAAAGATTATTAAAAAAAAACGGCAATGCAAGTTTTATCTATGATGATCACGAATATACCATATATTCGTTTGGAGTATCCTAAGATGTGTGTGTTTGTCAATAAACTTTTTAAACTTACACGATTGGAACTCATAGTTTTTTATTGTAAATTTGTGTCCCTTCGCTACCAAGACCATTGTATGTAACATGGTTGAAACGTCGAGGTAAAGGAATTAAAAAGACTTGAGTAAATAGAAAAATATGTTTTTGTCTTATTTATACCTACCATTTTTCTCAAAAATGGCAGAACGGTTTTATGCGATAAATGCCGAACAGATCTATTTTTATATAATTTAAATCTACAAGAAATATGAAAACGTCTTTTCTTTTTTTTCTTTTGTTTCTGTATCAATCTTTTGGATTACATCTCTTACAGAACATGGCAAACAGATGCAAAAATGAGCTAATCAGTTTTAAAAAGACACTACGACATCATCCATCACACATAGCCGTCACTTAGGTAATTTCAAAACATAGTTTTTTTCACCACGTAAGCTCTATCGTTGCGTTTTGAAACGCAAATATTGTTCAATCAAATTGTAATTCGATACGTGAATAATCTGATTACCATCCGAGTTGCGAACTAACATCGGTTTGTAAAAGTTTTAATCGATTAAGACATGAGAATGGTAAAGTCATGCAAACTCTTATGTCTTTATGTTACTCTAGCATTTAGTTAGATAAATAAATATTGCAAGACGTTGCGTACAGTGCAATCTAGCCCTAAATTAAGTTACTAGGCTTGTACTATGGGTAAGTACTAGACAACGGTGATATGACATTTAATACTTTTTTTTTATAAATACATACATTATACGTACCTACGATACATAATATAGAAAACACCAGAAACAAGCATTTATGGTCAATAAAAATACTTGTCCTCGGCGGGAATCGAACCCGCAACCTTCGGCTTTGCAGCCGAGTATTTGGCCGACGCGCCACGGCACCACAGAGCCGTCGAAGATATCACAACTTTCATCAAATACGTCATTCATCAGATGCTTTATTGGTCATATATTTGTCAGGCTGTCAGGCGTTAGTTTATCTGCACGATTATAAGATAGATACAATTATATGAGTTATGACGATACGCTAATATTGGAGATGATAAACAAAACAGCGAAACTGTTCAGTTCATTTAACTAATTAGTGAACTCAAAAAAACTGTAAACTTAAAAAGAGAAAAGAAGAAATGCATCATCAAACATACTTACATGACTAGTAGAATGCCTTGGGCAAAACCTTTTAACTTATCTACGGTTCTCATAATATAGGGTCCCCACTTGACAGATCGTGTCCCCAAAGCAAGTGTTTGGTTAGAGAACTTGGGCACGAGGCTGCACTTCTTTATAGAGTAAGGAAAAGAAGAGCAGCCTCTTGCTCAAGTGACACTAATATTTCTTGTAATATTAAATATATATAGTGCGCCTACAGTTTCACCCGCGTAACTCCCGATCCCACAGAAATGTCGAGACTAAAAGGCTGTGTTACTCCTCGATAATGTAGCTCAAAATTCCCTTTGGTGATTTTTAAAATCGGTTCAGTACTTTCGGAACCTATTTGTTGCAAACAAACAAATAAATATTTCCTCTTTATAATATTAGTATAGATGAGCATGAGTCCTTATCGCATTTGACCAGTTTATTTTTGGAATCCAGATGCTAATTCGTAAAGCAAAATGTATTTTAGTTCAATAGGTGAGTGAATGGTTTTAGATTCTGTTGCATCGTCGATCATTTCATCACCGGACGCCAAAATTTGGTCATTTTTTAAATCCTTTCACATAGTTGAGTAATATGACTTAGGTCTTATTACAAAACCGTTTTAAATTGAGAATGAATAATTTATTCTAGGTATTCATAATATTCAACTATACGTTTATTACAATTTAGAGTTTGGTAATCAATGTATGAGGTTTTTATGTTTTCGAAACATAAGAACTGTGTACTTTGGGGATAGTCCCATGTTACTTGTATTTTTTTTTAAATAACCCCCTTTGTCTTCTTTTTCTTTCTTTCTTCTTAACGAACATCATTTGTTAACTATCAAGACACTAATCAAATTTGGCGAGATTTTAAAAGCGTCTTTCATAATCGAATTCAAATTGAAAAATATAAATAGGCACTTACTAGGTGGGTAGGTATACCAACTACTGAATTTAGAACACGCCAAAACCGTCTCAGCTTTATATTAACTATTGCGTGCGGAAAATTGCATGCAAATTGAAATAAAATAACATAACATTTATCTACCAAGACAAACATAATAATAATTATGAGTACAGATTTTCTACTAATTTTAAATTCTTACATAATTCTCATACCTAAATTCAGATTCTGGTTCTATCATTTATCTAGCGTTTATTTATCATTTATTTAATCATTTTCACCTACAGAAATGGTCTGATTTAGAAGTGATCCAATGTAGAACTGGGAGGCTACCGCAGATCTTTCAACTCGACAGTCGACTCGCTGTCAAAATGACAGTTCACAGCAAACAGCTGGTCAAAAGCGTTCCGTTTCACACTTAGTTTCGAGACACGTAGTTACTGATATTTAATGAATAGAATGAAATATATTCTAAATATAATATATTACAAATTTATATATTAAAAGGTACTTATAGAAAAGACAATTGTTATTTTAATTTGTTAAAAAATGTAAATTACTTCCATTTAAAAGTATTTAGAATATATTTCATTCTATTCACTAAATATCAGTAAATAACTGTCTCGAAACTAAGTGTGAATCTTTTGACCAGCTATTTGCTGTCAACTGTCATTTTTACAGCGAGTCGACTGTCAGTTGAAAGCGACGATACATCCGCGGTAGCCTCCCTGGCAATTTGTAGAAGTGACCATAAAACGCCAACACATCAGTAGAGTACAGTGCTTGGGTAGTAGTAGGTTTCCCTTATACCTAAATCCTCCCGACATCCCTGGAAACTATCCCACTGAATATCATATCCTACTAATATTATAAATGTGAAAGTTTGTATGGATGTTTGTTACTCTTTCACGCAAACACTACTGAACCGATTGCGATGAAACTTGGAATATAGATAGCTGGACACCTAGAATAACACATAGGCTTATTTTTATCCCGTAATACCCGCGGGATCGGGACTTACGCGGGTGAAACCGCGGGGCGCAGCTAGTCCTTCATAATTCTCCACATTCATTTGAAGAGAGTAAAGATCTTTACGGGTAAAAAAGTGGGAAAAGAGCACACTCGTAGTGGGATAATAAATAATAAATAAATTCTGTGAACAACACACAGCGCCATCTAGCCCCGTGGTAAGCGACTAAGCTTGTGTTACGGTGACTAGACAACGGATATAATACTTATATTTATTTTTCTTTTGTAAATACATACATATTATACATAGAAGGACACCCAGACCAGACACAAATATTTATTTTTAAGCATAAATACTTGCACCCGGCGGGAATCGAACCCGCAACCTCCTGCATTGCAGTCGCGCTCTCGCACGACGCGCCACAGAGGTCGTCAAAAGGGAAAAGAGCAGGAAGAATATTCTTTAATCAACCAAAAATTACCCTGCTGCTAAAATAGGCAAAAATTTCTGGCCACGAAATTTTCTTTAAAAATACCAAAATCCTTACGTAGTTTTTTGACATTTATTATTTGCTTTAAAAGTGATTTTACAATTACTATACTTGGTTTTTTAATCGTATACTATATAATTTGACACATCTTCTTTAAGACAAAATGTCATATAAATAGAAGCAAACCGTCAGATAAGTCTAAAATTTAAAAAACCCGGCCAAGTGCGATACTCGCGCACGAAGGGTTCCGTACCACTATCACAATTGGGTACGGAACCCTAAAATGGTTTACAACAACCAATTTTTAAATTTGATAGGAGAATGTGAAATATTAAAAGCTTCGATTCTTACTCCCATCAAGTCTCATCAAACGATCTCTTAAAAAAAATGACCTTTGGCACAAAGAAAATCTGAAACTAAGTTTCAGATTTTCTCTGAAGAGAAACTCTTTGGTAAGTGAAGGTAGACTGGTATATTTGACAGACAGGGCAGCCATTTTGAATTCCATGACCTACTCGATTTGTTTCTGACCAATCAGAAGCGACTTCACATTGTACATAAATTCCCTTGTAGTTTTTAAACACGTTTGTTGTATGGGAGCCCTTTCTTAAATATTTTTTTTATTTCGTTTTTATTTGTTGTTGTAGCGGCTAACGAAATACATCTTCTGTGAAAATTTCAACCTTCTAGCTATTACGGTTCACGAGATACAGCCTGATGACAGACGGACAGACAGGCAGACAGCGAAGTCTCAGTAATAGGGTCCCGTTTTTACCCTTTGGGTACGGAACTCTAAAAAAAAATGACATTTCAAAGAGATATCTTGCTACTATCCGAATGAATAAACGTAGGTACTTTGATTTTGATTTTAAAAAAGTACTATATGCACAGAATAAATAATAGTAAGTACATATACCACGTCCTACTAACCGATATGGCTTACTTAATTTTCTAAATGTGCATAAGCACAGTGGTTCTTCTAGAAAAACAAGTGAAGTTTATATTTACCTACATTGTTATTGTGGGCATACATGTGTATTATATCGAACGTCAAACGAAAGTGAATTGAATCCGTTTTGCTTTCTGAATAGCACGCCTTGGACGATTAAATTATAAACATTAACGCATTGCTATAGGTTAAATTATGTTTAATTTTATCGATAGAAAGTGTCCCTGCACTAGGGGTTGAAACATTTATATTTGACTTATTATTTCATGTTAACCGTCTTCTGCAGTTTCGATAGCGGAAATCTGAGATTGGCGGGTACACGATTATTAAATGTGGTGCTGCAATTTTATTTTTGTGATATCTACATTAGCAGCGTCCCGCGGTTTCACCCGCGTACGTTTCGATCCCGCGGGATTTTCCGAAACCCCTTTCTTAGTGGACACCTACACTCTCCAAACTCGATGTCTATAGGTAGGATAGGACCAACAGTTTGCGCTTTGCGTTGACATTTAGGTCAGTCAGGACTTAGAATTATATACCTATATAGACTAGCTGTATCCCGCGGTTTCACACGCTTAAGTCCCGATTCCGTGGGAAAATCGGGGTCGAAAGTAGCCTTTGTTACCTACTCAGGGTGAATGTAGCTTTCTAATGGTGAAACAATTTTTGAAATCGGCAGTGTAGTTTTTGAGTTTATTCATTACAAACATACAGACACACAAAATATTTCCTCTTTATAATTTTAGTGTCGATATGTACTTAGTACGAGTGGAATAAGAAAGAAAATCGGTGCTGAATATAAACTTTTCTCGTTGCTTCATATCTCCTACAGATTATAATATAATGAGTATACTAACTATTAGGTAAACTATAGTATTACCCACACCAAGTCTAGTAACATAGTCGAAACATCGAAGTCAGAGAATTAAAAATAAAATTACACAATTAAACCAGGAAAACTGTTACTACTAAACATAATAATTATTATTGAACTCGATAACGAAGAATTTCCCTCTAACAAGTTACTAGGCTAACCCAGCTCATGCGCTAATTAATTAGTACAGTGACGTATTACAGACATCTGAATGACCTAAATGAAATAACTTGAGCACTGGACTTTTCTCTGACGTATGTACACAGGATGTAAAACATGTCATTAGGGAAGCGGGGATTATTCATTATTTTTTCCTGTAAAGTATTGTTTTATCCCAAATTTGACTTACCTATATAGTACACTAGCTGCGTCCCGCGGTTTCACCCGCGTATTTCCCGATCCCATGGGAATATCGGGATCAAAAGTAGCCTATAGCCTTCCTCAATAAATGGACTATCCAACACCGAATGATTTTTTTCAAACCGGACCAGCAGCGGTTCCTGAGATTAGCGCGTTCAAACAAACAAACAAAAAAACAAACAAACTCTTCCGCTTTATAATAATAGATAGATAGAAGATAGATAGATAGATTTATTTTACGTCCGATAAGCACTTCATACACGTACTATGCTATTGAAATACCTATATGCTATCTATGCTGTAATCGTATGAAAAATTATGCGAGCTAAGCTAAACTGCCTTTGCTTAGGTTTTGATCTGCATCCAAAATAAGAAATAACTTAAACGAAATCTATATTTATAAAAGGCTTTGTCCTGACCGATGGATCATGGATCAACTCACATATTATAAGTAGGTACCTATGAGTAATTGGTAGGTATATGAAATGTACATGACCACAGCACCTTTGCCGTAGTTACAGGTTTTTAAAATAATTAAATATGACAGGTGAATAAACAGGATGACGAAAGCGGCCACACTAATATGCTTTGTATTAGTAACGGTCTGGTAATGATAGGGAACAATGAATTGATTAAATTATGGGTTAACTAGCACAGCCCCGCGGGTTTACTCTGCGTAAGTCCCGATTCCCAGCCTTTGTGTTAATCCTGGTCTCCAACTAAAAGTTTCATCGCAAGAGTACCACACATAGTTACTTACACACAGACTTTTATTTTTATGATATCATCCCGATCTCAGGATATCGAAATAAAAAGTGGCATATTTGTCATATTTGACGCGTATTTGACACATTTTGTGTACCAAGCGTGTACCAAATGTGTCAAATACACGCCAAATACGACAATTACCTACTGTTCGACACTCTATTGAGACAGGCCTGAGTACGGATAGATAATTTGCTGCACTATCTATGTCTAATTGTCTATTAATGTTCAAGTCTGATCATCTTCATCAGTTTCTCACCGGCCGCGGCGTATTGGTGAAACCTGTGTACTGGTGGTTTCCCCTACACCGGCAGTGGAGGGGAAAAAATACAAGAATAATTAAATAATAGACAAACAAACTACAACAAGACATTGAATAAACAAAAGTTTTTTACAAATTAAAAGTTAGCATCTACTTTTTAATTAATGTTACTACAGATCGGCGCGGGGTGAATTGCTCTTGTGAACACTATATATGATATTTTTTTAGTGTTAGCCACATTGTGGCTAACACTAAAAAAATATCACATACTTTGGGGAGATTATTATCTGAGTCATACGGTCTTCCCCCGCATCCGGTCTTACCTGACTATACTCTTTATTTACAGTTTTTTTTGCAGTTAAATACGTACCCATTTTATAACCATTCCATTCACAAAGATCAACTATACATTCAATAAATCCTATGCCGTAATCATTTGTCTGTAGCTAAGTATACGAGTTACAAAAATAAACTTTAGCTTAAAGACGCAAGGATGAAACTTGTTTCTCTAGTAGAACCAACCGAAAAAGGCTTCAAATCATTAGTACTTAAAGACCGGAATTAAAGGAAAGAAAGTAGACTTCGGATTGCGGATTTTCTTTCACAACACACCGGTTTAAAATGAATAGCATTGACACAATGATAGTTATTGACTATACGGAAATTGCGGTTAAAACGTAGAATCCAAGCCAATGTAGGCTTTCGGGTGAAGTATTGCAGCCAGCGACAGCTTTGTGGTTTGTATGAATCGACTACAAAAGGAAATCGACATATATAGCAACTTGCTACAATATGTTTTTATAAAATACAATATGATATCACAGTTAAATCCTGAACAGAAAAGCAGAGAAAATAGGAAATGACATTATTTCCTATTTTAGGAATTAGGCTACAAATAGGCGTACCACGGTAGGTACCTTTTAACTAATAATTCTAAAACGACGGGCGACGACGTCGACGAATGATTCTTATACAAACACTAGCTGGATCCCGATTTTTATACGCGTAGGTCCCAATCCCGTAGTAATTTTAAAAACTCTTTCTCATCGAATGCCTACATCATATAAAGAACCCACTGTCCAAATTTCAGTTCTCTACTATCAGTGATTTAGGATGTGCGTTGATCAGTCAGTTAGACAGGACTAATTTTTTTATAGATTTTATAGATTTGTATACATTCCATTTAAATCTATCCCGAATACCGATTTAGATATTAATACAAGTATTTCTAAATTATTTGTATTAGCTTTTGGTGGCCTAAGGGCTGACTGCTACTTTGTACCTACCTACATGGGATTTCAATTGTCACGACACCCAATGCAAGAGCTTTATCCATGGCGCACCTACATCAATGTCCATTTTATCCTGTCACCGCCTACCAACGTAGTGGCCAACTAGGCAGGCAAGAACAAATATGGAAATGTAGACACGAATGCATAGAAAATAATCAAAAGGGCCTTCGCGGTAAGAATTTCGTAAATTCCCGTCATTATACTCCTAAAGAAGGTACTAGCTTTCCTGTATGGTACCGCAACAGTTTGTCATCACAAAACCTAATAATTTGCCTCAAAATGGCATTGCTTAGCTTACGTAAACAGTGGCCCGATAATAACAATCTTTGATCTAAACGACGACGGTCTATTGTTTGTTTGAAAAATGTCTCAAAAGGAAACGACTGAGCCAATGCACAGTGGTTTGGTTTGAACGCTTCGTTGGACGCAAATAATAAGCCGAGGATTATTTGTGACATGTGGCAACCGCCCCCTTCTTTCATAAGTTGATTGGAGGTGTAAAAAAAGCTACATACAATCCATACACCCAACAAAATTTGACAACATTCTGTCATGAAATTATCTACAATTTTCGATGAACCAGACAGGGATTTTGAGTTTAGCGGCTAGGTATATACCTCTCAAAATGCCACTCAGCGAACTCCTAATAACTGAAACTGATTCAGGCTCGCACTCAGCTGCTCAAGCTGTTATCTGTTAGTTGTGATCTGTCTATAACTGATCCCGGACGGTCGCTCCTGGGAGTGGCCTGATGGTACAGCCTGCAATTCTAAATGTTGGCCGCCAAATGGGGACGCCATAACATACCTATATTGTTAGTTTAGTTGAATCAGGGGTTGCTCAAGCTGTTATAAGGCAGACAAGCAGCGTTTCGGTTTTGCCGATGTTGTGGGAATTTTTAACCCTTCCTCCGTGGATACCTTAATATCAAAAAGCGCGCATCTTCTAAATTTCATGTCTCCAAAACTATGACTTGAAATAATAGAGTTCAGTTAGTAAATCAACCATGACTTTGAATTTAAATGTACCTACTCGTATAAAGCCAAAAAAGTGTTGACGGTAGAGTAGCACGATCGAGTAATAAGGTTTGATTCCACCTAACCAGTATACGCAATGAACAATAATAATAAGCTCGAGAGTCTCCGAACACAAGACGATTTATGCGCAGATTTGCTATTCGTTGCTTATTACAGTTTGCTCGAACAAGCCTAAGACAGTTATATCTATTTCCGATTATAACGAAGCTTTGCATTAGATGTTCGTTTTTCAAACACTGGAAAATTACTTATGGTAGAGACTTTATGTGATAGGTTGGTATACTCTACCATACACTCTACCGCTAGCTCTACTTGTGTCCGAGGCTTTATTGACTTGAGTATTATTAAAGTATTACTTAATTCGAGTCAGATCAGCTTGTCTAGTCACCTTCAAGTCGTTTGTTATGTGATTACGTTGTCGGTAGAGTCAGAGATTGTCGGTAGAGATAATTTTACGCAACGCCGCGTCGGTTTTTTTATTATATTTCTGTTCATTCATTAGGTGTTATGCTTCATATTGATATACCAAATCATACCTTTCTAACCTTACGACAAATTGAATGGCTTTTTAGACATACCTACATATATGCCAAAATTCATTTTGCTTGTCGTATCAAAAAAATGCTTGTAAAGTTGAGATATAGTATAGCGTCATTGAATGATATATACGGCGTCACGAATATACAGGGTGTGGGAGTTTATAGAGAAGCTGTTATTTACGTTTTTTACACATCTAGGCAAACAACATTTTGTACGTCGTAGTCGCAGGTTCGAATCCCACCGAGACGGGTTTTTGGCAGCATTTTTAAATGACGTATTTTATGGTAATAATATTTTTTTGTCATCTCATTTTTAGATGATGTTTACGGCGCCATGAGAAACCATATATCGGTCGGACCCACGAGAAAACAGTAGATATTTCAAAGTTATTAACTTTTCTATTGTTTAAACTTTTCCCGATATTCTAAATTTAAATGCAAATAAAGCCGCACGTTGACGACTATTGGCGGAAGCGGAGTGACGTCACACGAACCGACGCGCGCGCACAAGAACTTTCGCTTTTCACTGCCAAGGCTTGTTCGCGATCATCTTTTGTAATACAAACATAACGTTTAACGGGTTTTTATTCGATGACATTTAAGTTATGATGTTTTTATCTAAGTAATATTGTAAACTGGCTTTCGTATGGTCTTAAGTAGAATGTAGTTGTTTTTAGAGTTTCGCATCGGGTAGAGATTTTATTGTGGTAAATCTTTATACAGAAGATAAAGATTTGCATTTAATATTATATTATCATATATATATATGTATATGATATATAATACTACAAATATAGCCGTGTATCCTCGGCAATCCATCTCTCCCCGCGGATGTCGTAAAAGGCGATTTATACTGAGGTAAAAGTAGAGGCTAAAGGTAGAGATTTATCTCTACGTAATCTTTATCGTAAAAATATTGCCAAATCTATTTGCAGTAGTATGGTGACTGTGCAATGCAAACAATGCACCTACTGTGCCGACCCCAAATAATTTGACGTTTTAACGAACCCCGGGCTCCCGAGAGGGATGCAACCAGGAAAATCGCTCAGATGAGAATAAGGTTTTGAAGCATATTGTCATTTTCGCAACTGTGCATCACGAAAACTTTGGTCACTTTCGCAGAATGTCATTTTCGCAATTGGTCACTTTCGCAAAAGGTCTCAAAAACACTTGGAAACATATCGTGTTAAAGCATTTAGAAAATTTCAAGTCAAAAAAGACAAGAATCAGTATAATAAACATACTCCACGTGCAAAATTAAGTTACCTATACATGACATGAAAGAATGATTCAGAAACCTTACTTACAGTATCTTTACGTCATTAGGAAACTTGCAAAATTTCCTTTTATGTGTACCTATTTATAATCCTCTAATATTAGAAAGGTGAAATGGTCTGTGTATGTGTGTGTTTGTTGGTCCTTCACGCAAAAAACGGAGAACCAATTGCTATGAAACTCGTAATAAATAAAATATATAAATAAATATTGCAAGACGTTGTCAAAGAATTTTTAGAATCAGTCCAGTAGCTAAGAAACCTATCTACACTAATATTATAAAGTGGAAATATTTGTATTTTCGTGTGTATGTGAGTCTGTATGTTTGTAATGATTAAACTCAAAAACCACTGGACCGATTTAAAAAAAATCTTTCATCATTAGAAAGCAACATTCAGCCTGAGTAACATAGGCTACTTTTGATCCCGATATTCCCACGGGATCGGGTCTTACGCGGGTGAAACCGCGGGACGCACATAGTTCCTTATTAACAAAAAAAAAACAAACGTAATAGTATAAATTTACTAGCTGACCCGGCAAACGTTGTTTTGTCTTATAAATTTTATTATAGATAGTAGCCGATTCTCAGACCTACTGAATCCGCATGTGGAGTTTGGTGGAGATCGGTGAAGCCGTTTCGGAGGAGTACGGTAACTAACATTGTGACAAGGAAATTTTATATATAAGAAGAAGATATTATCTCTTTACTATCTGGTTCAAGATTAACGATGTACATATCTACATTGTTTGTTTATATTTCTCAGCTACTTTCCATTTTCTTGAATCAATGGTTGTTTTACGTTCGGAAAATACATACATGTGTACATAATTATGTCATAACTTTAGTTTTTTAATAAAGCTTGCGACTTTTCCATACAAATGTAACATAATAAATGATAAATGCGTTTTTTTTCTCTTACACTTGTTATAGATAGATAAACGATTTATTGTAGCAAAATTGAAATGAACATAGATGACAAACTAGTAGTTCTGCGAACAGTAGACATCGCGCGAACTTTATTGCTAAGTAGGTATTTCTAAGTAAATACTTAGAAATTATTACTTAGCAGTTAAAATTAACTGCTACCACTTTTACTGTTACGTCTTGGTAAAACAATAGAAAATCGCTGATAGCCTTATTAATAAACGTGGAGTAAGGTCGGCGTAGTGAGAACATGCCTTGTCTTTTTCCGTGACAAAAACTTTCTAAACTGAAAGGACTGAAACAAAAAGTAGTAAAATTATTCCGACTTTATTCCACGTTTATTAATAAGGCTATTAGTGACTAGGTATTATCTATTCTGTGGGACTAAGCCACAGATTAGACAAACTATTTTTTTAATTCTCACGATTTGTTAACATTGTTACATTTTCCCGGATCTTTCTCGCGTATTATTTTATGTTATTACCTCGACGTTTCAACCATGTTACAATGGTTTTGATCAATGGTCAGTCCCCTCGCTCGCGATCAAGATCATTGTAACATGGTTGACAGCTCTCCTTTGGGAGAACCGAACTAGAGTTTGGGGACACAATCTGTCTAAAACAGTTCCTATCTGCTCCTATCTGCTTGCCCAAAGTAGTCATAGTCGGGGACGCTATAGCACATTAGGTTAAAGTATTCGGAGTCCCGTTGTAACATGGTTGAAACTTCGAGGTAAGAAAAGAAAGATATAATACGCCATTAAGACCCAGGAAAATGTAACTAGGCAAAATATAGGTACAAAGATTTCTTTACCAATGGCGTCTCTTCTATGCCCGAGCTCCCCCGCTCTCATGTCAACGACCATCTTTAACCTTTGACCCTTTCTTCCCCAGTTCTGGTTCTGCGTCGCCTGCCTGGCATCCTCAATGGGAGCGCCAGCGCCGAACTCCGGCCCTCAGCTGTACCTGGACATCATAGACATGGCTGCAATCAGTCGAATGTCACCACAACAGCTAGAGACATTAGCTGAGGGGTTAGCCGCTGAAGAGATTATGAGGTGAGCTATTATTACTGACAGTGCATTCATCTGGGCGATGTTTCCGGTTGCATTCCTCTCTGGACTTCGAGGTCTGCTCAAACAGTAGGTAGCTAAGTCATTATTGACCACACTTACTGAAGGAAGATATATTTGGTAATGTTTCTACGGGCCGGCTTCACACCATGCTTCACACCATGCAACCTTTCTTGGAACCAATCACCACCCCAGGAAAACTACAGGTTCGTTAGTCGTCCTTGATTTCTGAGTCACCTTTTACGACACTCATCGGAAGAAATGGGGTAGCCCTATTCTATGCCGGGACTACATGGCCAAGCATCTTGCAAACAAAAGGTGTGTCTGCCTGACTGACAATCGTAAACTGCCATTCGAATTCTAATAATACCTATTGATAATAATCAATAGGTAATTCAATGTGCCTTCCCATTAGCCACATTTTTTCATAGAAAATTTACACTATGTACCTACCTAGATTTAACGTATCCGTATAGGGTAACGTCATTCCGAAATACGTTTCATCGAATGACGATTCAAGTAAGCCACGACTCATCCAAACTGTTGCGGTGTTATAAATAATACCCTGGATATTATATCATACTTGCATAATTGTTAGGTAAAGTATTTTCCCTCTGTAGTCATTCATAGTCATCAGTCATCGTCTCTTTACATGATAACTTATTTCAAATATTAAATACTATAAAAGGAGTAAGGAAAATATTACGGAAATCCCAAAAATGGAGCTCACAAGTTTTAATTTACTTTAGTGTTAATAACTGAAGTATCTAAAGGAGCGGTTCCCTAAATGGGAGGCGCGCCCCCCAGGGGGTGCGCAGAGACCAGGGGGGCGCAGGCTAGCTGTATAGAAAAACCTACTATCGCTGAGAGAATGCATTCCAGACTGCTCGATACGATCAATGAAATTATCTGAAATTAACGCCTTTTAAGAATTTATTATTGTTTCCTCAGTAGGCAAATGTTAAGAACCTTATCCGCCTCTAGATTCTATCAAAGGTAAGTATTTGGTACTACTTACCAAATACCGTTTGTGTGACTTTATAACTTCTAATAAGCAATAAAAATAATTGTTTTATTATTTAATATTTTTTTTATTCTGACTTTATAATCTGGACTAGAGGATGGGGGGCGCGGTTTTTTTATGGTCGAAAGGGGGTGCGTCTCAAATAAGTTAGGGAACCCCTGATCTAAAGTATTGTACCTATGAGTAAGTAGTTACCACAATATTATAATTAGGTAAATTATGTAGATCCCTACGTATAAATAATAATAAGGATGTCGGTTATATATTGACGTTACTACGTTACGTTCACATAATAATATGATGATATAATATTATGCGAGACGTAAACTGTAATTATATGACTACTGAGTAAAAATTAGAAATGTCGTTAATAATAACATTATTTAAGAACGTAGGTATTAAGTGAAATAACCATTGTATAATTATTTATATGATTGGCGTTACTTTCACTCATTGTTTGTTGACAAAATAATTATTACATATTATTATTTTTGTGCAATAATTTACGGGTATTTAACCTTAGCTAATGAAAAAGAATTTATTTCAATCATTATTATTAATCACGGGTTTAGATCGCGTTATAGATAATCATTTTTATTAATTACATTTCGGCAATCGGGTCACACCGGCAGCCTGGTGACAGACTGACAGATAGACAGCAGAGTCACAGTAATAAGTTCCCGTTTTTACGGAACCCTAAACATCTGTCACGGACACAGATGACCATATGATAGACCACTGTATCTCAACTGCAGCGGGGGTCCGCTGCAGTTCATATACCCAAAGTGGTCATAGTTGGGGACACTATAACGTATAAGCATAGTTTAGTCGTCCGGTTGTAACTCAACTTCTTACTGCGTCGGAGCTCTCATAGTCGTCTAAAAGTGATCCATTTATCCACCAGGACAAAGCGGTCATCAGTTCAAGCGCTAACGTCAGTGGTGTCGAAGGCATCATCAGGACTTCAGAGTAAAGTAGGCCTGCTCGGACAAGCATCTGCTTTCATAACGTCGGCGTCGAGCAAGACGGGCGGGGGAGACGAGCATCAAGGATATTCATATGAGCCGGTAAGAATACATATATTTAATACTAGCTGCGTCCCGCGGTTTTACCCGCGTAAGTCCCGATCCCGTGGGAATATCGGGATCAAAAGTATGATAAAGCCTATGTTACTCAGGGTGAATGTAGCTTTCTATTGGTGAAATAATTTTTGAAATCGGTCCAGTAGTTTTAGAGTTTATACATTACAAACACACATACACTCAAAAATACAAATCTTTTCTCTTTATAATATTAGTGTAGATGTAGATTTCTTATGTTTTTATTGCTCAATACATTTTTACTAGAAATGTTTTACAAGGAGAAAACATCATCAATAATTCTCTCATGACAGGATTCGAACCTGTACCCCTCGCTTGCCGGGCGAGTGTGCTAACACTGCACTGTATTTCTCATTGTAAAATACACTTATATTTGTAGGAATTTAGGAAAAAATGCTTTTTGTTCCGAAATTCAATGTTCTCTCTCTAACCGGACGCGCTAACTAATTGCGCCAAGTGAACGTCAAGCCTCAGTGTTTTTTTTTTTTTTTTTTTTTTTTTTTTTTTTTTTCGGTCTGAGACCGATATGGCCAATTTGGAATAGCCAGGGTCAAGTTTTAGAATATTTCAAGTTTCTTCAATTTAATTTTGGCGTCGTACATCTTGTACATCTT
The DNA here is from genome assembly GCA_958496205.1 of Idaea biselata. Classification (NCBI taxonomy): domain Eukaryota; kingdom Metazoa; phylum Arthropoda; class Insecta; order Lepidoptera; family Geometridae; genus Idaea; species Idaea biselata. The sequence goes on from OY292398.1 coordinate 28,988,056, forward strand.
GCCAGTATCAAGTATTTTGCATGAAATTAGCCCGATCGGGCCTATAATTCAAGTCAGGGGCTATGGTAAAGCGGTGGCAACTTTACTATAACCTTCAAGGATCTTCGGCGCGAACGACGGAAAGTTCATGTTTAACACTCAATTTTGTTTTCACTACACTTGTGCACATTCACGGAACTAAATTGAATAAGATTCCACTAAAATTACACAATTTAACCGAGTTTACAACATAGTATAACGAAAATAAAATTGGAGCACGACATGTTGTCTCCGCTTTCCCGCCGAAAGTCAGCCTCAGTGTTGAATATAAGGAAAGCATTATTCTTATGTTGCAATTTCCAATTTGGAACGATAACTTTTTTCCTAAATTGCGTACAAGTGCATATTGATTAACTATCAACCGATAAAAAGTCAATAAAAAAAAAAAATCCCGACGAATTGTGAACCCCCTCCTTTTTTTTGAAGTCGGTTAAAAAGACTTATAGCAATGTCTGCTGACGGCAGCAGCTGCCTAAAGATGGCATAGTCAGTTACCATCAAATGGTAAAGTGGACATGATAAATTTCAAGGGGTGTATGAGGTTGAGGTGGGTTTTTCTATCTAAGCGTGCTACGATTAAGATCGCGTCGTTATCTTAGTTTCTGCCTCTATCCGGGATGACGACATGTTTATTTTTCTGTAAATTTAAAATTCAAACGAGAGAAAAAGTTATAATATTTGAGGTTCAGTGCAAAAGAAGCTCAGCATTAAAACGTTATTTATAGTAAATTTCTAAAACTTTCGTTTTAGATTCTTCTTCTGTTTTCGCGATGTTGTATTGAAATTAAAGACATTTTAGTCTATCCTGAAGAAGAGACCTGGAAAGGTCTCGAAACGTTGAGCGTTGTAACAATGCTAAAAGTAGTAATAAAAACCACGCAATTCAAACCGAAAAATGTCTTTACTTTCGTTTTAGTCAAGGCTTCAACATATGAAGAGACGAATTTGACTCTTTAGAGACTTTGATATTATTTTTATAAGTACTAGGTACTGATTGTGTTAACATTTACAAGGCCTGAAAAAAATCGAATTTATTTGTGGTATGTTTATTTTCAAAATGCGAAAAAGATGAAAAAGTCCTTTTTCTCAAGGCTCAAAAACCAAAATTACTTGTGTTAAAAACTATAAAGACACAGCAAAGTCAAACTTGCCAGAATAAGATAGATAAAAAAAAGTTTTTTTTATGTACCTCTTATCTTTTCCGCAGCATGATGAAAAGTACGACTACTGGGGTCTAAAAAAGTCCATTCTTTACACCCTATTCCAAGCCGTGAAGGCTATTACTGGTGGAGTGACGATCCTGAAGGGCCAGCTCATCAAAGGAGGAGGGGCCTTGGCGTCGACTCTCGGCAAGGTGATCGCTGTCAAAGGTGACGCTGTCAGCAATTTGGGCAAGAAGATTGTCAGCTCAGCGGCTTTGAGCCATAAGAAAGCTCATGGTAAGCTATTTGTATATACCTACCTAGTTAGAATATATTAAACCGATTACGACTGCGTGACGCAAAGAAGAATTAAATAAAATAAATTGATGTTTTTTCAGCAAATTATTTTAAGATCAACGGGACTACGAATTAAAAGTGTCAACTTGCTTCAGGCCTACAATGTAGCCTAGTTATGTGTCTGCAGGAGGGGTTAATTCTAAGTCGTCCGAAATTTTTGATGAGGGATGACAGATTTTCTTCTGGAATTATCGTTCGTAGAATTAAAATAGAGACCCAGAAAGCTTAAAATTGCAACTGCAAATGATCACGCATTTCTAAAACCTAAACCGGATCTGAATTGAAGACTCATTCAATAGCTACCGCAGATTTAATTGATAAATATAATGATTATTACTTTTTTGACAAATTAACTAAAAATAACTTTTCTTATTTACATTTCTTAATTATTTATTACTTAGGTACCTACCTACCTATTACCGTTATTTCTTCATAAATTAACTTCTCGAATTTTCTTCAAGGTAAAAGATCATCTAGTTCAAGTTTACAAAGTCACGGACTTACAATTATTGTTAAGGCGCTTTATCACGCCAACAAATTCGTGGCGTCTCGGCGGCCAGCAACCGCTGCTGTTTTGTAACTTTCTATATGATAGGTTGTTAAAACATCGACACAAAGAACCAGCGTACGTTCTTCTCTATTGTTTTACTTGCGTTTGGGACACGATCTGTCTATAACTGATCCCTGACGGTTGCCCCTCCGGGGTGGCCTGACGGTACAGCGGACCCCTCTCGTCATACCCTTGCTGGTCATAGCTGGGGACGCTATAACATATATGCATAGGTTTAGAGGAATGGGTTTCCTGTTTTACTACCTACTGGTAAGCAATAAGCCTGCAATAAGTAAGAGTCGCTTGAGACTTCCAGATGTAGACCCATTGATGTTCACGACCCTCAGTCACGAGGGGCCAACTACAGAGAGAGACGTAAAAACACAGCTGCTTTGCCGTCTAAGCAAGCTAGTTACAGGTGCCGGCAAACATCGTGAAAAAAATACTGACGTGAAAGGGGTAAGTTCGCGCAGTAGGTTTACGTGCGGCTTCTATGAAAAATCGACATCTGCGCATCCGCCATTTTTTTCAAGACGTTTGCCGACACCTGTTTTAATATCATAATGATAATAAAGCCTTAACAAAAATTGTTCACAAAACACGTTCCGGCACATAAATAAGAGTATTCTTAAACATGTCTAATTTCTTATTTTCCACTCATAATCACTACATTATAAAATTAGGTAGATGTGTAACTTGACCTAGATTTTAATATGAGGAAGTGAAGTTAAAACTGAAAGACGTGCTAACATATTATTTTATGTAACACAAGCCAATGAAAGTGGAACAAAATATAAAAAAAAGTTCTACTTAATTTATTTAGTTTGATTTTTTAGTTAGGTAACCCAGTTTTTTAAGAAGGTGAGTGGAGGTTGATCACTTTCATTTGTATTTATTTATTCGGTACACCAACAGTAACACACACTAATACTATACAATAAAGCATTAGAGAAAAAGTCCACGTGTGCTTACCAATAACTGGTATACATAGCTTTGTCCTAAAAATAATGCTAGGTATGAACTAAGTATTAACTATATATTTTAAAACAAAAATAAGGGACCGAACACAAAAGATTATAAGACCTACTAAGGTATTTCAGCACTTTACTCTATAATCCAGACATTGAATCATGGAAGATGTCAACATCGAGACTCTTGAAGTTAAGCTCATTGTATTTAGAGCAATCTCTAGCAAAGTATTGATGCCGCCCAAGATTCGTTCATACAAACGTTTTATAATGTAGGCGCCTTATTAACAAGGACCAACTACTAGGTAAACTGTGGACGTACAAACATGGCACATACAAATGCAAACATTCACTTATATTTTTAAGTAAATTTAAAAAAAATGTAATCTTTCCATCGTGTTAGGAACTTAGTAATTCGGAATAATAAAGTGTTTATTTTGGCTTTTATCTTTTGAAAATATTCTAATGAACTTTTTTGATACAAATCGAAGATATTTCCTTTCATTTCATAGCTCCTGCGGTCTAGATAATGTTTATTTCGGCTTTTTTATTTAGAAATAATTCTAACGAATTTTAAAAATAAAAATCTAAGGTTTTTCCTTTCATTTCATAGCTCCTGCGACCCTAGACAGATACTCGTAGGTATCTAACAGTCATCTATACATTAGGGATCGTAGGCTAGCTAGAATCAACTATTATTAGTTACTGAATGCTAATTCAATCAGATTAAGACATCTACCTTCATGTTTACTCAAGTACATATAGTTAGTGGGTACTTATTGATCATTGACGCGTATCTCCATTTGCTGTGAAATTTATTACCTTTGTTAACCTTATAATGATAAAATTACATGCTCAGCCATTACTCTATTGTTAGCAAATGGATTTACAACATTAGACTAGCGTGTTCCGCAATTAGGCTTGCTTTTTTAATTATTGGTCTCATTCGATTAGTGCATACGGTTAATTTCATATTTACACTTCTTTTTTTTAATTTCAGACTACGATCTGACGTTTTGGTTCTTACTATATGACATTTTTTCTTAAGGAAGTTGTATCAAATCATAGTCTACAATTAAAAATAAAGTATAGGTATGTCACGGGAAAAAGTTTCGACAGGTAGGCTTCAACGTATTAAACATACGTAGCCACTAAACACGAACCGCGAGTCTTCTTTTTCCTTTCATTTAGTGAACAATAAGTTATTAGTGAACCTTGTCATGAGCGTGTTACATCTTAAACCTTAACTTAGGTACCATCCAGTAGAACAAAGGTCGCAACACTCAATATTATAACAGCTAAAGTTTAGATCTTTGTGTTTCAATTAATTAACCAATTGCGACCAAAACTTGGTATTGACATCTGGATTAAGACATACTTTTATCCCGAAAATCCAGCGGGATCCGCACTTACACGGGTGAAACCGTGGGCACAGCTAGTAAATCTATAGCTAGGTACTTCTATGGGTCCATATTGGCTCACATAAAATTTTAAGTCATATTCTTTGTCTTACTACCGATTTGTGTTCATAATAATCACTCTTCATAATTTTATTTATCATACTTTTTTTATTCAGACATTTTTATTACTACCATCGGAGCTCATAATAGTTAATGATCATAATTTTTTTATTAATACTGTTACTACCAAGAACAGTTTAAAATCAAAATTTTTTTCTTCATAACATTTAATGATCATAATATTGCTTTAGTTCATAATTATTGTTACTAAGAACATATTTCAACTCATAATATCGTTGTTCGGAATAGCTTACTTTATAACAGACATTTATCATAATTTTTGTATTAATAACGGCAACTTTAACAAAACTTTTTATGAACTACCCCAATCAAACTCTTTGTGAAATTATAAATGGTTTTTGACTTGTGTTCTGGCGATCTTCTTTTTGAAACGGAGTTAACTCATAATGTAATTATATTTCCTATTCTATTATTATATAGAAATTACTCTTTAGTTAATAATGTTGTAATAAAAACACTTATGATTAAGATATATCAGGTTTTTTTTATTTATAGTAATTAGGCGCTTTGGCAACCGCTGCCGCGGCACGCTCGCTACGCTCGCTCGCCAAAGCGCTGCGCGTAATCATGTTCTTACATTAACCTAACCTATCCGAGTCGGTGTGCTCCGTATATTTTATTTCAAAATTCAAGTAAGATGACAATAGTAGGTGAAACAAATGTATGAATAAAGATATTATGATTTTCAATAATTATGCATAAAACACTTATGATTAAGAAATTTATAAAAATGAATATTAGAATAAAACACATGTATGAATATCAAAGTTATTTATTGGAATGATTATGAGTTTCGAGCATTATGATAAACTAATATATTAAAACAAATATTAGTAAAAATGAAGTGTATGAATAGTGATATTATGAATTTCAATGATTATATATTTTAATATTTAGTTTTTAATTTTTTTTTGAAGAATGATCATTATGATTTTAAATGGTATGTGAAACATTTTCGGACCTCCGATGATAGGAGTTAAAAATTTATGTAAGACGATCCGCCCCCACTTCTATACTATCTATATCTGTACTCTATACTAATATTACAAAGAGTAAAAATTTGTATTTTTGTGTGTGTGTCTGTATGTTTGTTATGAATAAACTCAAAAACTACTGGGCCGTTTTCAAAAATTCTTTCACTATTAGAAAGCTACATTCACCCTGAGTAACATAGGCTACTTTTGATCCCAATATTTCCACGGGATCGGGACTTACGCGGGTGAAATTACTTATATAAAAAACGCTCTTTTAGGTACTAAATTTCTCGAGGATGCAATGAATGCAGAACAAAACGTTTATTACTGTAGGTCAAAATATGAATATTCGTCAATACAAACAGAGTAATTGTAGTGGTGTAGTAAGATTAATGTTCCATCACGTAGTGACCAACTTACTGTGACCAATTTGTTGGAAGAATATTTACATATAAGTAACAGGTTCGTATTTTATGCTGTGGGCAATGAATGTACGATACAACAAATGAGACGAAAGTGCTTGGACCGACAAATTGTAAAACAAAATACTTGGGTAAAACAAGATAAAATGTTAGTTACTTACTTACATAGATTAAATTTAAAATGTCGTCAAGTAGATTTAGGGGTTCGAAAATAATTGAACGTCTTTTGTTTTTATTTTGATCGTCCTTTGTTTTCGTTTCGATCGTCTTTCGTATTTGTTTCGATCGTCCTTTGTTTTTGCTTCGTACGTCTTTTGCTTCTCCTTCAATCGTCTTTGGTTTCTACGTCGATCGTCTTCTGTTTCTGTTCTTGGTGTTGATGGCACAAAATGTATTCAAGAGAAAGGGGTTCAACCCGTTCAACCCATTGAAATGAATTAAGTAATAACTTAAAACTTATTTTTTTTTATACATTACTTAAAACTAGCTTGGTATTTTTCCAAAAAACTGCGTTGTGTATTTTATTTAGCATTGTTATTAAGGTATAATAATTTGGGAGTAGTTTAGCACAAATCATTAATTTGAGACGCCAACTTATTTTGAACTTAACAGTTCTACTTTGCTGTGTCCCTTTAGAAAAAATAGTTACATAAAAATGACCCTAAAAGCTTTTAAGTTATTACCTGTAGATAGAAAGAAAGAAAGAAAGAAAGAAAATTGATTTATTCAGACAAGCACACAACTACATAACAATAAAAAAAAATATATATAAAAGTAAATAACTATATGGACACAATAAAGGTAAATAACAAAACATAGGTACGTAGAGAGTAGTGCGCTGCCCGAATAGGCGCAGCCTCAGCATAATGCTGCTGCTAGTATAAAATAACATAGCAGCACCGCTGGTCTTCCGACTGCACCCACCTTTCTTCTCGGCTTAGATACTTAATTACTAAGTTATAAAGGTTAACTTGAAACACAAGGCGACCGCAATAACGTCCCACAGTGACCCGGTAGCACGCATCCGTGTCCGGATTGCCAAACTGGAGTGTAGTTTACATAATTATGTAACTTGTAACAAGAATCAGACATGTTTGCGGAATGTAACACATGGAGACAGGCGACGTGTCGGAGTACTAACTTGAAGTGGAGCTGCTTGTTATGTAAAAAAGGCGGTGAAGTATGACAAACTCAACTTTCATAGCCTATTTTAGGGAAGATCAGCACCCGATCTATTATATCTCCTTTCCTTATAACGATAGCTGCGTCCCGCGTTTTCACCGGCGTAAGTCCCGATCTAGTGGGAATATCGGGATCAAAAGTAGCTTATGTTACTCATGGTTAATGTAGCTTTCTAATGGTGAAAGAATTTTTGGAAATCAGTCCAGTAGTTTTTTAATTTTTTTCATAACAAACATACCGACAAACACACACACACTCACACACAAAAATACAAATCTTTCCTCTTTATAATATTAGTATAGATGACTAAGTTTATACATATAATGTTTGTCACTGTCTGTTAATTTGACACTTTATGTCACAGTAAAAGACAAACATTACATAAACTTAGTCTTAGTCACAGTAAAAGACAAATTTTACATAAAGTTAGTCATCGTTTATAAGTAAGGGGGTTAGTGGTTAACTTACTTTCATAGGCACTATTCAGTACATTACTGCTTTGACATAACGTGGTTCATCATCACCAGTGATTACCTACGTCAAAGTCGCAAATCTACTGCATAGGGCCGGGCCTATGAAAGTGAGTTATCCACTTTATAGCTAATAAAGATGCTGCACTGCTGCAGATTCCTGTTGCTATAGATATGCTGAGGCCCCATAATATGGGGCCTCAGCATATCTAAATGAAACTCTTACCTACTGACTGTTGAATATTGCGGGTTTTTATTTTCTATTGCATAGGTATAAATTTTATCTCACTTTCGTAAACTGCTAGTACCTGAAGGGGTACGAACGAACAAACGAAAAAAAGAAAATCTGTTATCCGTCCTTCAAAACGTCAGAAAATAAAAATTTGGCACGGATGGATAGCAGATTTTCTTCTGGAATTATCGTTTCGTTTTATCGTTCGTAGAATTAAAGGAGAAGCAGTGTTCTCTTTTTTTTTCAAAGTTTTCCCCATTATTAAGGTGTCAACGTCAACCAACACGCTTAGTAAGTTCTTAGGGTTCCTCAACAAGAAACCCTATAGTTTCGTCATATGTATCTATCTTGTCGCAGTTTTTCAAAAGATCCTAACAGCTGCATTTTTTTCTACATTTTTTTCTACTTAGTATATAATTACAAAAAAGAACTCCAGTAAAGAATCTGCATTATAATCATAATTTCTAAAATTTTCCAGCTCCCGTATACGGTCCTCCACCGAGCATACCTGCGCACATCGAGTACGGAGCGCCACCACCGTCAGCGTACGGCGCGCCGACTGCGCCCGCGCATTACCAGCACACAGCGCCCTCTATACCGACGGGGTACGCTGCGCACAAGTACCCAGCTACTTTAGACGGTGAGACTATTATTTTAAATCTATATTTGTAACTCAAAGTGAATTATTGACTGAACTAGGTATATATCAACGCAGTGCTCAAACCGCTGGTCCTAGGGACATGTTTCTTGTGTTCTTTGTGGTGTGTTATCCACTAAGAAAGAGTTTTTGGAAAATCGCACGGGATCGGGACTTATGTGCGTGAAACCGCGGGGCACAGCTACTTATATGTAAAATTCAAAGTCTTGACTGATTTATTGACTGATCTATATATCAATGCACAGCCTAAACCGCTGGTCCTAGAAACATGAAATTTGAAGGGTGTGTGCTTTGTGATGTTTGGGTATCTACTACGATAGTGTTTTTCGTCATTTTCGGCATCGGGACTAACGCGGTTGAAATCGCGGGACACTGCTAGTTATACATATTTAACTAAACTTTTATCACATTAAAATATACCTAAGTACCTACAATTAGATCATGTTTGTAGGAAAACGGACAAGAAACCTTATATTAATTAGTTGTTAGAATGTTTTGTAGTGATGGAAAATAATGTTAAATGTATTCTGCATTTTCAGCTTTTTGAAACTATTAATATTTCATGAACAATTTGTTTTTATTTAATAAAAATAGAAATTGCTGGAAGATACAATATTAGAGAACCTACGAATACTAAGGATTAGAGATGGGCCGACTAGACGTCAACTAACAATTATGCAATAAAACCAATATTTAATTGAATTAATAGTTCAGTAAGAAGGTGGATAGTCAGAAAAACGTATACAAAACACGTCATACCCCACATACATCATCTTAACATCAAACATCTAAAATGTCATAACTATGCCTCAGCTCCATGAATATTTTTATTCCATCTTTTATTTTTATTTTAACATTTTTTGGAAGTTTCGTTACAGCTTTCAAAGTGCAAATTTATCCAAAAATACCAACAATCGCCGAGTAGTCATGATTAACCCAAATATCTGGGAATTATAATGATCTGCATTGCCGACTAGTCGGCCGACTAGTCGGCAATTTTGAAACCGACTAGTCGGCTAGTCTGCTAGTCGGCAGAACCCCTAGTCGGCCCATCTCTACTAAGGATGAATTTCGTAAAACCTTCAGTACAGCAAGTAAAGTATCAGCGTTCAAAGCAGAAGGTCGTGAGTTCAAATCTCGCCTTTGTCTATGTTTACGAATTGAAAAAGAATTGGTATCAAACGAGCCTAAGTCAAAAATAGTAAACAGCATACATATTCATAAATTCATCGCTCGAGGTGAGAACTCGCGTGGTCTAGTTTGTTAACCCGCTGGGGTACCAACAAATCCAGAGACGAGAGACGTGAATTTATGAAAAGTATTTTTCCTAAAAATATTTCTAGAAGAATAGGTAGGGGGAATCGGCAATGAAACGGACGTGTTTTAAAACGGACACTATCGAATATATTTTCGTATGGATCATAGACCCTTGTCTATCATCATCATTGACGCCAACACCCAAACTAACCTATAATACTTTCGATCAAAAACTTGAGACATCGATAGTGTCCGTTTCAAAACACGTCTATTTCATTGCGGATTCCCCCTATTTCAAAACCTAATTTCCCAGATGACACCAACAATCAATAACGTAAAACTAAAACAAAAATATCATCCAAAAACTGGTTCTTCAAATAACGTTGAAAGCAAAAGTGGTGTAAAAACCGCGTCGTCTGAGCGCCACAAACTGTAACAGTTACGTAACCACTGGGGTTAACTATCTGGAAACGATGGCGTAATACACTCAAAACAAAATGTAGTTACATTATGTGACAATGTGGTGACGATGTGTCAGATAAATCGAACGAAATTGATGGAAAAAATACGTGGAAATATAAGGAGAAATGAATCATCAAAAATTCTCCCGTGACAGGATTCGAGCATGTGCCCCTCGCTTGCCGGGCGAGTGCGCTAACCAAACACAAAAAAAGTGGTTAAAAGGTTCGCTGGAAAAACAATGTAGGTAAAGGAACGAATCAAATCAAAAAGTTTAATTTAATAATATTAAAAAATAACTGTGCTCAAACCTCGTTAAACATTCACAAATGACAGTCTTTATCAAAAAAAAACAGAACAGAAAGAAAACAGAAGAAAAATCTAGTCTTTATTAATACACTCCACCCATAAGCCCATAAGCCGTGTTAAAAAAATCAGTTTTACAAGGAAGGGAGAGCAAATTACGTCAACGTAAAAAAATCTATTCCTAAAATCTAAGGTTAAATAAAAGTTAAAAGTAAAGGAAAAATAAGTTTAATTTCAACCTAATGTTAAGTTCATTATTAGCATAATAGCACCGACTACATAACATCACGTAAACCATCTCTTCAATCTTTCTACCTAAAAAAAAGTATTCATACATGGAAGCACACTTAACAAGCCATGAATCCCAAACTAGATCACGACATCACAAAGTCAAATTGAATTGAAACTAATTTCATCGTGTAGTACTCGAGTCTTGAGCCCTTTTGAGCTGACACATCCGTCAGGGAGAGTGGGTATAAGTTTTAATTATATTCACAATCAGGAGGAGTGTGATGAGATTGAGGATGTTTGGCCAAAACTCTTCACTGATGGAAGTAAACTGGAGGGTAAGGTGGGGGCGGCGTTTTCTTGCTGGAGGGACGGAAGTGAGTGTGACTCTGTCGAGGTAAAACTGGCTGATTACTGCTCCGTCTATCAGGCCGAGATGATCGCAATATTGGAGGCTGTCAAATATCTCCTGCTCCTGGACCCGCCTTGTGGGAATATAATTAGTGACTCGCGGTCGGCGTTGGAGTCATTGGCAGATCCTAGTCCGGATCATCCCCTTGTGTTGGAGATTCATCAGGCTTTGGCAGAGCTCATGAGGTTGGGAGGCATGGTGGGGTTCTACTGGGTCAAGGCTCATGTGGGTATTGTTGGGAATGAGCGTGCAGATGAATTAGCGAAGGCTGCGGCAGTCGGTACTTGCGCTGCCCCTGGTTATAATGCTGTTCCTCTTTCTTATGTTAGGAAACTTTTTAGGCAGGATACGGTTAGGAGGTGGCAGGAGCGTTTTAGTGCCGCTACAACTGGGGCAGTAACAAAATTGTTTTTCCCGGTGGTGTTGGAGGCCTATAAGACATTGAGCAGGATTGGTATTTCGGCATTAAGGACGCAGCTTTTCAGTGGTCACTGCGGTATTAGGGCCTACCTTTGTAGGTTCAAGCTCATAGATGATCCATTCTGCACTTGCGATGACTCCACTGAGGAGACAATCGAGCACATTTTACTTTATTGCCCTAAATATAGTCTCCAGAGACTGGAGTGTGAGTGCAGAATGGATCAAAAACTAGTAATCGGGAACTTACCTACTTTATTGATGGACGACCGACGCCGACCCGTTTTACTGGCTTTTGCCGAGCATTCTCTTAGGAGAGCTGCCAGGGCGAATGGTTCTACTGTACGCTGATTTAGTGGCAGTTTTATGGGTATTGTGTTTTAATCGTGCTATTATGTGTTTCGTGCTGTTGTTTAATTGATCTTAGGTTATATAATTTTAGTTTTCTATATGTAGATTTTGTTTTAGTGTTGTTAATGTAATGAAATGTAAATAAATCGGTTTAGGGTAGGTAATAATAATAATTAGAATATAAATGTTTAAACAATAAAAAAAAAAAAAAGAATAAAGGGGAAAAAAAATAAAAAAAAAAAATGGAAAAATAAAAAAAAAAAAAAAAAAAATTAGTAAAAAAAAAAAAAAAAAAAAAAAAAAATCAGTAGAAAAAAAAAAAAAAAGAAAAAAAAATAATAATAATAGATAAGTTAGTTTTAATATAGTTTTTAACTTGTTTTATTTTGTTATTTGTTTGTGTGCGTTTATAGATGTTTATAGTTTAAGTTTAATTATAATAGGTTTAACCGCTACATCATTGAAAGTGGCGATAATTTATTTGTTTTCATCGGAAAAAAAAAAAAAAAAAAAAAAAACTCGAGTCTACACAATTATTATTGTAAGGGTGAGTGAACACACATAAAAAGTCATACTTTTTTCTCTTTGTCCTGACTGACTGACTGGCTGACTGATCAACGCTCAGGCTACACCGCTGATTGTAAAGAGCTGAAATTTGGAGAGTGTGTTCTTTGTATGATGTAGGCATCCGATACGAAAGGGTTTTTCGAAATTTCCACGGTATCGGGACTTCTGCGGGTAAAACCGCGGGAATCTGCTAGTATTTTAATAAAGCACTAAACTTACCTAAAATACCATAACTAAGTGCTAAACAATTAATCATTACTCAAACAAATTTACTCAGAATAAGTGTGTTGAAAATTGTTGTGACCTGTTCATTTTAATCGTTTTTTTTTCTTTCAAAGCATTTTGCAAATCATTAAGTTAAGAAAAAGATGAAGTGCATTTACCTACTTTGGTTACTTAATTCATCTTTGAGATGTGTAATGTACCTATGCTTTGTTTGGGTATAATTTGGATACAACGGAGACGACGACCGTTTGGCAGAAGACGTAGACCAGAGCAATAGATTGCTTACCCATTCAAGAAGCTCATCGGCCTAGCACCTGTCGATCTTGAATGGTCGTGCGGTATAAGCAACGCTTGGCGCGGTCACTTCTTGAACCGATATTTTGTTGTTCCCGGCTGTTATCTCTAGCATAAGCAGTCGTTAGGTCAAGCTTCTAACTTGACCTAACGACTGCTTCTAGGGCGACCCGTAGACTCTAACACTAGGTGAGCCACACCACTACACGAAAAGAAGATTGAATTAATTACTGCGATATCGTCGCGTTCGTCCTCATCCAATCCGCTCAATCGAACACTATCAGTGAAGGCATCTAGGTCACAAAGCCTTCGGCGAAGAGCTCCAAATAAATTAATAAAGCTAATAACTTCTTAAAAACAATACGTCTGGCACACTCTCGTATATTGTGCAATGCAAAGGTCAAGCACCGTCCGGAACTAGGTATATTATGTAACGTGTAACACTTCACATCTTGCACAAGAGCAATAGCGAATTAATTATGTGAACGTCTAAAACAAATGGGAGGAAGATACGATAAACAGATTTACCTTTCTCTTCCAGTAAAGCAATTGTATAAACTCCTTTAATAGTTTTTATTGAGTACCTAATCTCTTCTGTAATTAAATAATCTCAACCGCTTTACGGTACACGGCCAGGCAGCCAATAAAATACGACATCGTTTTATTGTGAAGGTCCTGGAGACCCGTACTAAGCGTTTCGCTTCTCCATTCCTCATTCGCACTGCAAAAGATTAGAATTAGCTGACTGAGACTGTATTCCCTGGCCAGTACAATTATATGTAAACTGGTAACTTCTGGGTCAGTGTGCATCATCTTCTGGGTCAGTGTGCATCGACTGCATCAACACTTACCACCAGATGTGGTAGTAATTACGTAAAAAATAGAAATAAGTAAAATGGATGGCTCACTCACGACTCACAATCACTGACTGTAATGGCTGGAAAGATGATGACCTACACTGGGTTAATATGGGCTACACGAAACTCTTCTAAAAGTTTACTGATTAAAAACGTTGGTTATAAATTCTTGGTAAATAAATGTTAAAGTCATGCAGATTCCTGTAAAACTGAACCGTATCGTGCTTGGTAGAAATATACTGGTATGCTGTGGTTATAAGCGCGCAGTAGCAGTAAACGTCAACAAAAGATACTTATTATATCCTGCCTCTTGCAAGTATTATGCAATAATTATAGTGCCCCAACTAAAGGCATACGTATTCCTGCCCTAGGTAACTAAATAAAAAAGGTACCACTACGCACAACGAAACAAGCCAAAAAAGAAATTTAGTGTAGCTAGATAAATGTTTTGAATACTTATACTATTAGATAACAGATCCCAAAGAATTCACCAAAATTGAAGTTAAACTAAAGTTAAAAATAAGTTAAGTACTTAAAGGTAAGGTTAAAAGAAGATGGTCTACATCTTTAAAGTTATGTCAGATTTAAAATTACGACATATACGTAGATTTTGTTGAATAAAATAAGTAAAACTGTGTCATCATAATAAACTATGGGAAGATCTAAAAAGATTTACGGCCGACAAAAAGATAAAAGAAGTGCACGACTTCCCATAGCCGTAAACAATGAACTAAATTACGATTGCTTTTGAAACCAAAGAAACTGTTGGAATTATTTGACCTCTCTAGGCTTGGCCGAACACGCTGCAGCGACGCAGAGGTTGCGGGTTCGATTCCCGCCGAAAACAAATTTATAATTAAGTATTTTAAAAAAATGTTTCTGGCCTGGGTGTATAGTAATATACACCCAGGCTTTTTTAAACTATGGGTATACAATACTAACCATAGAATAGTTGCTTAGTTTGGGGACTAGATAGCGCTACCACTTCCTGCAATCTTTTTTATTTATAATTTATGGTAGTAATTTCAACTAAAACCTACATTATGAAATTCAAATTCCTTATATGACCTTATATGAACGAAGAGCCCAAACCGCTGGTCCTAGAGACATGAAATTTGAGGAGTGTGTTCTTTGTGGTGTGTAGGTATCCACTAAGAAATAGTTTTTTGGAAAATCCCGCTGGATCGGGACTTACGTGGGTGAAATCGCAGGGCGCAGCCAGTTAAAATTTATTATCTTTTAAAGTTTGCTATAACAAAGTCGAAAAGAAAATAGAGTAAAAGTAAAACTTCCTTTTTAATCACAAGAGTTCGTTCAGTGAAAGTAAAAAATATCGAAAAAACGGGTTTTTGTTGTCAGACATTACAAAATTTACTCTTCAACCTGTTATGAAAGTTCAAAGATCCGACACATTGGAAAGACACTTTCAAGGAAATTAAAAAAGGTGCAGCCGAATTAATATTTATTGCTGATCAGTTAGATTGATAAACATTTAATTTACATAATATATTGAATATTATGTGAAGAAATTAAAATTCTTATGACTATTATTAAAAACCAAGATTATATACTTTTAAGTACCTACTTAAGTAAGTATTTAGAAAAATAAAATAACAACAGAAACTTAACTCAATAAAAACTAATAAAAATTAAACCAAACTACCCATCAAAAATATACGCAATGAAAAATGAATCCTAATAATGGAAAAGCCGGCTACAGAATCATCTACCTCATCAGGTACCCCATCAGGCTATCTGTAGATCGTGAACCGACACTAAAACACGTAAAAACAATTTCATTGACAAAAAGTCTCAAGTAATTTAGTCGCTTAGTCGCTTCGTCAAAAAATATCGATTATCGGCAGTACCCGGCAGGCTCAGCACTGGCAGACCTTTATTTACGTCATTAAGTGTTGGTTAACGATCTACAGATAGCCTGATGGGGTACCTGATGAGGTAGATGATCCTGCAGCCGACTCTCCGGCCATAAATGAAACAAACTACTTCATCACATCACATATATTTTAGGATCTCCAGCAAAAATAAGGTACCTTATTCATGACTTTGTTCTGTTATGGAAGAAGTTGTATTATGTCATGTGATAACGTTGGGACGTCATATTTTTCGTCCGTGTGTCTTATTTCTACATTTACAATCATATTTCAATCGATTTTCTTTTTCAGAGATGATAGTAATGTCGTCTGTGGCCGACAGGGACGTTTTATACGACCCTGAACCACCAATGCCATCCGAAGAACTGATACAAAGATACTATGATCTGATCAATGAGATCTGGTAAGGATGTCTTGAGAATGGATCTGTAAATTTCAAGTTTTTACATCTTAACGAGAGACGTAGGCTTTATTTGTGATACGCTTTACGAAATGAACAGGAAGAATGTGTGTGTTAATTTACTATTTTGACCAATTTGGACATACTCAATGAATATTTTGGGGTGAATTAAAGCTGATTTAGAATTGGCGACTAAGGGTTGAACCTCATCTGGCAGCACGGAATCGCCTTTTTGAACGCATTATGCGATAGCTCGAGGATTCCGCCGCGTGCTATCGCATTATGCTTTCTGTCTCGGTCTAGCAAATGGCAGTTCTAAGCGACAAAAAGAGAAAGGGCGACGGAAAAAAGCGATTCCGTGCTGCCAGATGAGGTTCAACCCTTAGGCTCTATTGTAAGGATAATTTTTGGCAAGATGGCAGCGATAATGTAACGTCTGTCAGCAACAGTAGCCACCTTTTTTGTCTAAAAGTTCTTTTGATTTTAATTTAAATAAATAAATAATAAATATTGCACGACGTTACACACAGCGCAATCTAGCCCCAAACAAAGCACTAGGCTTGTACTATGGGTACTAGACAACGGATATACTACATACTATACTTTTTTTTTTTGTAAATACATACATATGATACATAGAAAACACTGAATATCCCATGTCTTCGGACCGTGGCAAGTCCTAGGACATGTTGGTTTCCTCACGATGTTTTTCCTTCACCGTAAGAGCGATGTTATTAGCGCACATACCTTTTTCTTAAAGAAAAAGACATTGGTGCGCGGTCGGTCTGGATTCGAACCCACGACTCTCAGAATGAAAGCCGGGGTATCTACCACTAGACCAACACCGCTCTGAAACTGATTTACCTGGAAATGATAAATTTATCTAAACTGAAGGTAGATTTTACTAAGCCTCATAGTTAAAAATTAAATGTTGCGCACACATTCGCAGTCATTTTGTAAGCTAGGTGATCACATTTAAACCTAGTGCTTGTTCATATGTTTAATAACTATTTCTTTGACTTCCTTAGTCTCAAGCTCAGATTTTCTTTAATTATTTAGTCTTCTGTACAAACATTTTTTTTGGACAAATATGTCTTGTATATGTCTTGTATCTTCTTGTCTTGTATATGTCTTGTATCTTGTATAGTGTATCAATTCGTTCTGTAATCAATTCTGCCTTCGAAAATGTATGCTCTTTTGTCCGTTTCTTAGTTTCACACTGTTTTCTGCGTGTATATTTCTGTCTTATTTGCTTTTGTCGTATGAATGAGAAAGAAGACTGGCTAGACTATTTCAAAAGGTTTGTCGAGAATATGCTCCTGTGTCTATTTCTTATTATGTTATATTGCATTCGCTTAGCATCGTGTTAAATAAATACACGCTTTTATCTTTCAAAAACTCTGTCACACACAATTTAGCAAAACTGATTTTCACAGATGGATGATTTTCGCATTTAGGTATGTTAGTAAAATATGCGATTGCGACGCATATATAGGTATTACTTGACGATACGATAATCCCCTTATTTGAAATCGGTTAATAAAAGACACAAGGTCAGATCAGAACAGTAGGTATTTCCGCAAAATGTAACGCTTTGATTTCTCAATAGGTATAGTTATAGTATAAGTGACGGCCCACTTTTGGGGAGGTCTTTGAAGCATAACCAAAAATACATGGGTCATTTGCATAACGCTTTCCCTTCCGACGGAAATAGCTGTTATGTTATGAAATTCAAATCCAGAGGTAACAATGCATGTAATTTTGAAGTTAGACCCCATAATTTAACGTTTACTAATATAATGTAAATTAGAATTTTAGTTTAAGGGTGTGTACCACTAACTAGGGATACATTTTTACCCCCTTACTTATACGCAGCTGCATAAACTATGTATCGTTTGTCTTTTACTGTGACATGAAGTTAACAGACAGAGACAAACGTTACATAAACTTAATCATTGTTTATAAGTAAGGGGGATATTTTGTATGTATAAGAACAAGATTTCACGTAGGTCACGCGTACACCGATTTGGAGTGTTGTCTGTCTCAATATACTTTATCGTTAGTATCTTGGTTTAGGTACCTATTCTATGGGTCGTTAAAATCATTATAATATAGGTTAATGTTATTCAATATTATGCAATCCACGACTTCTACTTGTAGGTTTCGTCAACTGGCATAGTTCAATATTTCAAATGCATCGTCTTTGTTTGTAGTTTTTTCTGTCAACATTTTGGGAATTAAACATAATGTTCAAGGGTTTTTGTAAAGGTATATCTAACGCTTTCAAATAGTAGGTAGGTACATGTGTCACATGATGTGTCAAATGTGTTGACTGACTGATTGTTAGACTGACTTTTGATGCAATAACCGTGCTTGACCCGTGCGTATTGATTTAAAAATTAAACTTTTGATAATATTTCTTCTGTTTTCGCGATGTATGATTGAAATTACACTCACGTCAACAAAAAACAAGATTTTTGTTGTTTTACAACATTGCCAATAGTAATAAATACCACGCAATTAAAAGCAATCAAAATGTTTTAAAGTTTTGCAATAAATACAACAGAATATTGTGTTAGGTACTTAATTTAGTTACGACATTTTGAAAACTAGAATTTAAAGGAGTTTAAACAGGTAATGTTTGAATAAAATCTAGCACAAAATTCTTGCCTCAAAACCCATTTATTTATTAGATAATACCTGCCTATGATTAATATTATTCTAGAACACGTTTTACTACGCTACTTTTTTAAGTACCTACTTTAGGCAAGTTATCTAGACTAGGTTTTTTAAATGTGCATGTTGGTAAATGTAAATAATTGATTTACCTAGCCAGACCTAGGTATAATTTTAAGACTTTGCCTGCTGACCCAAAATATAAAAAGCCTAAGATGCGATTTTGTAGCGAGTTATTGTTTCATTGAAAAAATGAACGCCAATAGGCTCCAGGAGTTGGGCTACTGTGTACAAGGGTTTCGTCCATTACGTAAAAGCTTAAATACTAATGCGAGTGGGACTCGCGCACGAAGAGTTCCGTACCATACAAAGAATTCTTGACAACGTTACGCAACGTTAATATTCATTATTAACGTTGCGTAACGTTATTAGCAGCATAATTATTCGCAATATCGTTTTATTTAAAATCTTAAAATCACTTTTATTATAGCAGCTACAGAAATACATCATCTGTGACAATTTTAACTATCTAGTTATCACGGTTCATGAGCTATACAGCCTGATGCACTGATGACAGACAGACAGACAGACGGCGAAGTCTCAGTAATAGGGTCCCGTTTTTACTCTTTAGGTACGGAACTATAAACAACAAACTTTCAACTTTGAAACAAGCAATAAATTCTCAATGATCGAAACAAAGTGCCTTCTAAAAGTAAGCGATCAAATCAATGACTAAGTATTTGTTATTGTTTGTTACTTATAAGTTCAAAGTAGTGAAAGCGTTATGTAATAGGTAAGTTCTGGTACATAAGCAACCAGTTTCGCGGGTCATTGCCCATTGGCCAGTGCATCTAACTTAGACCATGTTAGACACCTACTTTCAAAAGAAATCAGTTGAACTGGACTGGTTAAGTGTAATTCTAACTTAAGTAGATACTTAGCTAAGACGGCGATAGATGATAATTATTATTTGTCTCTTTCCGGTTGCATTAAAATGAGTGAAATAGAATTGCATGAAAAACTATGATTAGGTTCATATTAGTAAAATGTTTTTTCTTTATCAAAATTCGAAGATTTAGAAGAAAAAAAGGATTTCATCGATTTTTCTTCTGTTTTCGCGATGTTGTATTAAAATTAGAGACATTTTTCAGTTTTAATCGCGTGGTGTTTATTACTTTTAGCATTGTTTCAACGCTCAACGTTTCGAGACCTTTACTTTTAAAGAACAGGCCTATAAAGGTCTTTAAGTTCAGGAATCAGTATTTGTTATGTTCTTTCTTTTCCTGCAACTATAAATAAATGGTTAAATACTGTTGTTATGTAAATTGAGAAGTATTAGTACACAGGCAAACGGGTTTTATAAGCCTGTTATATAAACCGTGTAATAAATAACGATACTTCAATACCGAATGCATAAAACCTTTGATCTCAAATGTTTATATTCAGAAGCAATTGCAGAATAACCACCGTAGAGTTAGGTATATTCTACGACTAGATTTATAACGATTCATATCCTTACATCTCTTATTCTAACTATTAAGTACTCAATTCAGTTTAGATGGTAGAAAATATTAAAATAGAGTTTTCTCGATATTGTTGTATTGAAATTAAAGACATTTTTCGGTTTTAATCGCGTTTATTTGTTTTAGCATTGTTTCAACGCTCAACGTTTCGAGATTTTTACAGGTCCCTTCTTCAGGATTGACTTCCGAAGAAGAGGAATCCTAAGGAAGGGACCTGTAAAGGTCTGGAAACGCTGAGCGTTGAAACAATGCTAAAAGTAATAAATAACACACGATTAAAACCTAAAAATGTCTGTTATTTTAAATGTTAAAATTAAAAAAATAAAGCAAAACTTTCATCATCATCATCATTTCAGCTGTAAGAAGTCCACTGCTGGACATAAGCCTCCCTCATAGATTTCCAGATGCTTCGGTCATAAGTGGCCTGCATCCATCGTGAACCCGCGGCCTTAACTAAGTCGTCCGTCCATCTCGTTGGTGGACGTCCAACGCTGCGCTTTCCGATCCGCGGTCTCCATTCGAGAACAAAACAAAACTTTATTTTATTTGAATTATATATAAGTCGCGGTAGAAGCGTTTTTGGCTATCGTCTATTTGTGTTAACGGCGACCTCAGCTGCGACTTATCAATACGCGTAAAGCCATAAGTGGGCACAAAACATCTGGAACAGTTGTTTTTTACGTACAGTTATGATGATAAAATGACGATTTGTTATGTAAGAAGTTTAACGTAACTCGAATCGGTTTATGGATAAAAATAAATAACCAAAGTCAATTTGAAGCCATCACTTGTTGAGCACGGATAAACTTGCAACTTTTAGTTGGATGATTAATTCGTTTTACTAAGTTGTAATTTTCATAATATATTCAATAGTTATTGGTTATGTAAGGCTGAAAAGTTGGTTTTTGCCGCGAGTACCTACTTGTATTGAAACCTGAGCTAGCGAAGCATTCTAGGATTGAAATAGGTTCAACTATAGAATGCTGAGCGTTGCGAAGTTTCAAAGGTACGAGATGCAAATAAATGTTATTTATTACTTATAGCAGTCCTTAGGTCACGTTAGAGGCCTCAAGGCGACCGGCTGAAACTCGTAAAACACTAGGTGAGCCAAAAACAAAGAAAGTATAAAAACAAATTATCAATATTATTATTATTATTTTGTTTTCTATAACGAACTTAGAGAAGTTACCTAGGTATATAGTTAGGTAATTTATTGTTTGTGACACGAAAGATTCACTTTAAATCTTTTATAGCCTTAGAGTAAGGTCAGAGTAGTGAGAACATGCTTTGTCTTTTTCCGTGACAAGAACTTTTAAAGTTGACAGAAAGAAACAACAAACGGTTAAATCAATCAATCAATCAATAAGCCTTTTTATCCTGAACTTTTGAGTTGTTGAGATATTACTTGTCTTATAAAATGTCTCTCAGTTCAGTGTGCCTCTTGGCATAGGCCTCCTCTAACATCTTCCATTGGTTTCTGTCATTAGCAACTCTCCTCCAGTTGGGCCCGGCAGTTAGTTTTATTTCGTCTGCCCATGCCCCAAACGGTTAAATACTCCGACCTTAATCCACGTTTATTAATAAGGCTATTAGTGATTTATTTTTAAGTTATAGGAATCGGTCGATTTAAAATCTCCAGTCTCGTCCCACATCGCCAATTAAGTAATGCGTTCAAATCGACCACATTACATTCGACTTTCGTCCCGTCCTGTGTAGGGCGAATGTGAATATACACTTTCACGTCAAGTCGGTTGTGAATTGCAATAACATTGACTTGACATTGTAGGTAGGTACCTATGTTAAGTTGGATTTTAATGATAAATGTTTTTAAAGTTCGTTTATGTAGACGAGAGAGAGTCCAGAGAGGACACTCTGGACTCTGGAGTGTCCTCTGTTCGGCGCTTTACAAACTTGTTTTTATTTTTTTAATTTCTTAGTCAAACGGTTAGTTGTATTGTAGTGATGAGCACAGAGCTGCATTACCTACGGTTTATTCGGTAAAGCCCGTGGGTATTATTCAGAGTTCGTTGAATAATTTTGCCAGTTTTTGCCCTCGACGACAGCTACATTAATGGTATAATGTGTAGTAGGATTATTTTTATAAAAAGTTTTTTTGCGAAGATCCTTGGAATTTCTAAAAACACGTATAAGTTTATGTGTTTGTCTGTCACAATTTTTCTCAGAAACGGCTGAGACATTTTTGTAAAGGTTTTTTCTTTGTATAGGTCTTATTTCGGAGCATGTTTTTAATTCATTTTTAACGTTTCAGATCGCTGAGGAGCTAGGCATGTTTTTACGTAACTACTAGTAATTTATTTTAGCTATTGCCTATAACTACGGTTTCATCCCTACTTATATGGTGCCGGTTTCTGAGCCACTCAAGTAATCTAGTTAATAAGCATCGTGTAAGAGGACGATCCTTTCTATTTTTGGCATACTGGTCTGTATTTCGTATTGGCTTAACTGACCCCATGTAAAATATACGCAATATATGTATATAGATCTTATCCTAACGTAAGATCAATCAATTCATCAATCTTCGCAGTTTAATAATTTTAATTATCAACTCTATAAAAATAAAACGAAATTGACTTCTTTATTACATAACATTTGACCAACTTTTTGATAGTAAAAGTAGGTACTACCTACATGTTTTTCGTAGCTATCATAATAATAAATTGCAACATCAAATCATTATACTAGAAATATAACCTACCTTTTACTCGAATAAAATTCTATGCGATAATAAACTTTGAAATGTTTTTAAACTAAGCTGTTATTAAGGTAATCATTTACTATAAAAACAGTATAGAATAGGGGAGTGTTTGACCACTATATTTTTGTCTAGTTGGGTTCTAAAAATGTACTAAAACTGTCGATGTAAAACCCATGTAAGATGATACCCAGGATCCTTTCCTACAATTAATATGTAGCATTTCTTGTACGCCAATGTAGAAGCATTTTTAGCACTATATTTCTTAAACTTTCTGGTCCGTTTTCCTACATATTCATTCTACTTTTACGTAAAAGAATCCGCAATCTTTTAAAGAAAGTTAATTAATTCTCTTTTGAGTAACAGTGGCTTATAATTCATGAATTACTTATTTAAAATAAATAGTTAAGTAAAAAACCACAAGTGTTCATACTTATATATTTTACTACGATGTATGCTGTTTTGGTTCCTCTATAATTCTATGAAATTAATATTTCTTCGTCCGCATTTGAAGATATGCCAAAAGTCTTTGGCATTGATATTGACTGACTTCATGCCAGACCAATTACCTACTGCTGATGCTGGTAAGAGCTAGACGCAGTTTAGGAGATGCTGCGTAGTTGTTTAGGATCTCTGCAGTTGTACCAAATTTGGCATGGATCTGTGATGCCCCAACTTCTTAGATGATTAATTTAGACATGTATCTTATTTATTACAAGCATAATAACTGTTTGTTGACGATTACTGCAGAAAAATAAACTGCGACTATTTAAAAAAGACATTGTTACTAACAAACTGACTAAGACATTCGACTTTTTGAGACAGGACGAGGAAAACTGAACGGAGTACACGCCGGACTACTCTTATTGACGCCCCTGGGTGAAGCAGCACCGAGTGAGACACTGGAAACATCGAGCACCGGTCATGTTCCCTTAGAACCGCCTCCATCTATCCTTCATACCGTATACACCGCTATTAAGAACGTATTTTCCACTGCCACAAGTCCTGTAGAGGAGCTTGATCATCATGACCAACCTGAGCATATAGAAGAACCTTATTTACATCAACCTCCTCCACCTCCCCAAGAATTTCCGACATTCAAGCCCATGGGGTTGGGATCGTGGGGAGCAGTCAACTCATACGGTCAACCGGCAGCCGTTGAAGCCTATCCCAACTACGATCCACACAATCCTCACCCACCATTTGACTACGCACCATCAAAACGTGCCGTAATACCAACCAAACATTACAAGACAGGCTTAACATCCGATAAGATCCAGAAAATCAATTCCAATTTAAACAAACTGAAGCGTTACATGAGTAATCAGCAGAGGTCTTCAGAGGAGCTTTCAAGGTTTAATGGATTCGATGTTTTGAATCATCCTTTGTTCCCCACTCCTGTTGTCTCTGATAATGAGATAGGTGTCCTTCCTGCTGAACTCCTCCCTGAACCTATAACGACGACCTCGACGACCACCTCGACGACCACTTCGACGACGACATCATCGACGACGACGACAGAATTACCAAAGACGGAGAGGAAGGATGTGAAATTCTTCTTAAGAGGGAACAAGATTGTTCAATTTTGAATGACTGACTGACTAAGGTATGTGACTTGACTGAACTGGGGACTGACTGGGACGTAAAAGACTGTACAAAATTTGTTTATAAGGACCTAATTGATACTACTAATACCATGGACTGTCATATTAACCAATTTTACCAACAACGAGATTATGTTTTAAAGTTTATGGAGCTTGGAGAATTTTATACATCTCTGAAGCCTAGGCTTTAAAATATAATCATTATGTTTGGAGGTGCCATCTCTCGTTTCGTCGTCTGAAATTTCAACGTGACTTTAATATATTATAAGCTGTGATAAAGCTGTAAAGTTTCACCGGCAGATGGCGCCACAAGTTTCAGTTTTACGTAAAGGCTTCGTGAAGCCGCTATGGTAAATCGGACATGGTTCTCAAACAACCCACCAAAAATTATAAATTTAAGACTTTTCCCGACCCATAATTCCTGTCAAAATCAATAACAATGGGTTTTGGGCGAGTTCCAGAGGGAGTTTTTTTTCTGAAGGTGCTACAATTTAACTATGATAGGAATGCTTTTTTCAACCTCTTTCCTTTTACATCTCATTTTTTTTCTACAGGACATAATTTAAATACTGCAAAATGTTTTACATATCTCTGGCTTATTCTTAAGGAATTTGGATTCTACTGTTGTAATATATTTTTATGTTAGTTTGTAAGTTCTGTAAGATATTTTAATTGTTAACAGGAATGGCTTGCAACAGCTTAGAGGTATAGGTATATCTAAACTCAAAATCTCTGTCGGGTTCATCGAAAATTGTTGATTATTTCATGACGGAAATTTTTTGGTTTTTTTTTGGAAATTTTGACATTTGTTTTCTATATTTTGAGGTAGTTTCAAGATAAATATTTTTTATTGTTTTAAAGTCAATCCATATTTTATGACAATAAATGACTGTTTTGGCTAAAATGTAAATAGGCTTCAACACCCTCCAACATAATTGAAATCAGTAAACTACAATAAAATGTAGGAAATAATGCCTGCTATAGATGCGGCTAAAAAAATTCATCAACATTCCGTCATGAAATAATCTACACAATTTTCGATGAACCCAATTGGGATTTTGAGTTTAGCTCGTATATACCCCTTAACATATTTGTTCCAATTTGGGCAAACACACACACACAAATTGTTTAGTTTAACCGACTCACGTTGGCTGTACTCTGCAGTTGTTAATAAATGCCATAAAATTAAAAAAGAATCTGGAAAAATAATTAACTTCAAGGCTTCAATCATCTTCAATATTTAATTAATTACATACGGCCGTACTTAAAATCATTCCTGCGCTCGTATTATATCGTATCTAGCTCGCATTAGCTCGTATCGTATCTAGTTGATAACTCAGTTTGATAGGCACTGTGCAGTACATTGTTGCATTAAGGTAATATTCACTGGTGAAGTAACCACGTTGAGTTAAAACAGCAATGCGCACTTTGCAGGTAAAGTGCGCATTAAACTCAGTTATCAACTGGACGAATAATACGGGTGATGATTGAAGATTTAGTCCTATGTAATGCTTTGTAATATTTTAATGACGTTAAGAGGAAAGTATACCAACGCGCTCTCCATACAAACTTAGTCGACTGTTTCCTCCCTGGAAAGACATTAGAGCAAATAATGTCCATGCCATAAAACCTATATCTGCCTTGACCATGTAAAAAACGAAGAGGCGTAGTCATGGCAGATATAGGTTTTATGGCATAATATTAGGGAGGAAATAGTCGACTACGTTTGTATGGAGAAAGAGTAGGTAGACTGTCCTCTTAAATAAGATCGCTAAAGCCTAAAAGCCAAGGATTTCTACTTTCTAAAACCATTCCTTTTCTATATTCCAGAGATTCCAGTCGAAACTCCAGTCTTGGGAGCTGAAGAATTGCAGCATTACTATCATCATGCCTAAACCATTTTCGATAAAGATACTCACTCATACTCATTGTGTAGATATAGCATATACCTAATATTTTAATTAAATTTGGTGATGCAGTGAAAATCATTGATACATAAAAAAAAATATTCAAATACTGTCATAATCTCTATTATCTTGTTTCAGATTAGATTTTCACTGAATTTCTAAATTGTGATATCAATGTTGTAAATGAAAACTCACTATTAATTATTAAAAGAAAAAAGTTACCATAGTTTTTTAGGCTGATCGTATAGGTTAAGGTGCTGCAATTTTATAAATACTCCGTCGAAAATCTCCATTTTTGTTTTAACTCCGTATTAAAACAAGAATAACGCTTTAATTATAATAACTTATTTGAATTCTAATTGACAAATTCTAAATAATAATTAGGTGTTTCAAATTGTGCGGGTTAAGCAACGCCTGATTGATTACTTCTTGGGATTGAATTTTCCGAATCATTTCCAGAATTCATTTGGAATGAATTTTAACTTTCTTTTCATAGTTCCGTACCTCAAAAGGAAAAAACAACCCTTATAACATCATACGCGTTTCTGTCTGTCCATCGATGTGTCACATCACAATCGGTTTTCTTAAGCTCAAACTACACGATGACACTTACATTGACACTTACCTAAAATATCCCACACCTACAGCACACTATTAAGAAATTAGTGCATGTGTGCTGTGGGTTTGATCTGTTTAAGGTAAAGTGTATGTGTACCTAAGCGTCGTCATGTATTTTGAGCTTTAGAAACGGGTAGACCTAGCGAGTTGAAATTTGTACCAGATATTACAGTCTTCGTCCCTATTATTTTATGATAGATATACTTAAATATCCTCACCAAATGGTAGGTATAGGATCTAAGTAGCACGCACACATAAGAAAGATGGAAAAAGAGTTGACCTTTAAGTAAGTACCCGAGATCCGACTTATCTCTCAAGAACATAGTAGTTACAAAAGTATACAAAGTAATATATTACAAAAAAAATGCTAATAACTGTCTATCTGGAACTTATTTTCAACTCAATAAAAATGTGCCTACAACGAAAAGTTCAAAATGAATCTTATATTGTCAATTTAACCAACTTATAATAAAATAAATTCAGTATTACCGGTAGATTTCCCTTTAGAATAGACAAAATGCTCAATTGTAATAAAATTGGTGTTATTTAGAATACTCTGTAAATAAATTATTTATATTGTGTATAAAAAACTTTTTTACTATATTTGTAAATAAATGACGTTTGTAGTTGCGATCTTTTGTGGTTTTTCTTTACCTTTTTCTTTATTTTCTTTACCGGGGGTCCTTTTTTTAAGGAGAGGGCCGCGTAGAAGACAACCGCTATAAAAAATTACTAGGGGGTGCCGGGCTGTCGTGGTGTTTGCCAGGGCCCAGCTGCCAACGGTAAGCCTGCGTCAGCGAGTCCGGGGGTCCTTTCCGCAAGGAGATGGCCGCGTGGAATACAACCTCTATAAAAATCACCTCAGCCCTTAGTGGTGAACTCGGGGGGGCTTACCACCGGCTTTGGGGGCCTCAAGACGGCGTGTCCGCATCTCTCGAAAAGGGATTTGTCCTACGGGACAGAGATGGGGCCTGAAAAGGCCGCCGCTGTTGGGGTTGGTGGATGTAGTCCGTGAGGAATTCCCATTGGCCTCGACACTTACGTTTAGTTTTCATCAGATTCCTTAGTCGCATTATACGACACCCACTGGATGAGATGGGGTATGGGATGGATGGGGCCCCTATGCTATGCCGGGGATACACGGTATAGAAGCTCGTTGCTCTAGAAATATTTTAGTCAATATCTCTAAGATAGGTACGTAATTCAAAAAACTCATTTTGTTTTATAAATAGTTCAATTTCCAAAAAAAGTCGTAAAACAAAAGTTGTTGGCCTAGACGTCCAAAACAACCCCCTTTCGGCGTATATTAGGTACCGTCCTCGAAACACGTGTCAGTTGCTTGGACTCAATAACTTGGCTTGGCTAAACTTAGAAATCATCGTAATATCCATTAAAGCTGGTTGCTAAGTAATTTTGTAAAGGAACCTGTTGAAATGAAAACCTCTTTTTTTTCTGTTGAAATCGCGTTGATTTTGTTAAATATATTAAGCATTTTATTAATGCACTACATTTCGAGATCTTTATATAACTCTTCCTCTGGTTATATTTTAACCCAATATCGTGAAAACAGAAAAAACTAAGGAGTCTGTTTCAAATTTGTCTGTAAACACGCGTTGAAGTCTTTTGTATGGAGGACGTGTTTGATTTTTCTTTTCATTCACTTGGAAGGTTTCAACAGAGGCGCATTACCGTGAAAATCGTATCATCAAACGGACTCTTCCGTATGCCGATAATTAGTACGGTGCAGCCGCAAAACTGCCGTTTTTCTACTACATCTTGTACGGTGACCGAACTTGTACCGAGTAAGTACTACAAACTAAAGTAAAGGTGCCATATGTAAACAGTTTTACCTTCAGTTCGGCCTGACCGGACATAAGTTTATGTAGTATATGAAGCGTCAAAAGCCTGTTTTTAATTTTATTAAACCACATCAGCCTGTCCGGATTTACTAATCAGATTAGAGAACCAATGATAAATAAATAAAATATGTGTATAAATAAATTTTGTTAACAACACACAACGCCATCTAGCTGATACTTATTTATTTATTTATTTTGGGAGAACCGACAGCTATAACACAAATATAGATACTTAACTGGTACTTGCTGATACTTGCTGGGTTCAATGGGAAGGCGCTGCTTCTATGTTTTTTTACATTAACAGTAGCCCCGTCATACTTTCTGGGTGCAGTCGGATGACCAGTGTTGCTGCTATAGTTTTTTTTAAAACTAGCAGCAGCATTATGCTGAGACTGCGCCTATTCGGGCAGCGCACTGTTACCTTACGCATATAATAGATTTAAGTATTGTATCAAGTCAACTATGTAGTACTTTTTTTTTCCCTTGTTATTTCTGTTGTTGTGTGTTTGTCTGAATAAATTGATTTTCTTTCTATGTTTTTTACCTATAGGTAACAATAAAAATACGTAGGTACGTGTATAAGTACACGTTTGTGATTTCTTTGTTTGTTTTTTTGTTATACGTAAGTTCTTTGTCCGTAATCTTCTACTTTTTTATGTTTCTTCATGTAGAGTGGTGCGCTTGTCCAAATAAACTTACCTATTTTCCATCTTTCTTTACATAAATATGTTAATGTACATAGAATAGGTACCAACATTCCTACCGCAGGCGGCAGGTCGACAAACCTTAATTGCAGTCCCAGGACCGCAATCTAACTGAAAGCGATCGATGAGGCTTGAACACCAGGAAGGCTCGTGCGCTAATGGTAGCTTGCTTTACGTAAACATTGGCTTTTTGTCCGCTAACGTACGCACGTTTCCGCTTCCTTGGTGGAAATGAGAAAATTAGAGATATAGATGTAACTGAGACTCCAATGGTGCCCTGGACGGTATGCAACCACCCAATTACGCAGAAGATTGCGGTAATAGATAGATAAATAGGTATACTACAGTTTACGATTATATTTTTTAAGATAACGCACCTCATCCTTAATCATTCGTATGATCCTCTTTATACCGAGGCTGCCTGGAAGAGACCATTCTCAGTGGTAAGCCTGCCTATTGTGCCACTCTAAATTAGGATTTTTTCGTACTTCATTTTGTTGTAATTTATTTTTGGTGAGTACAGTAAAGCGTTCTACTCGTATCTATCAATTTATTCCAGAAAATACAAAGAAATACAACACAGAACGAAGAAAATTAAATTGAATAAAATATAAAATAAAATAAAACAGAACCTTAAACTTACTTAACTTGAAAGTAAAGTCATTTTTCGGTTTTAATCGCGTGGTATCCGATTAAACTGGATTCTGATTCATAACTTATTATAAAGGTGGTAGGTATAATGGGCGGGCTTATCGCTAAAAAGGATCTCTCAGTTATCACTTGTCGGTTCCGGGCGATCAATGGGCCTTACAAGTTCAAAAGTTCCGTGCACGAAACAACTTGATAGAGATAGATGGAACCTTGGAGAAGGGCATAGGTAACTTTTGATCC
This sequence comes from Idaea biselata, assembly GCA_958496205.1. Taxonomy (NCBI): domain Eukaryota; kingdom Metazoa; phylum Arthropoda; class Insecta; order Lepidoptera; family Geometridae; genus Idaea; species Idaea biselata. The sequence goes on from OY292398.1 coordinate 29,018,751, forward strand.
GGATATTTCTGAAGGATCGGGACAGGGGTGAGACCGCGGGGCGCAGCTAGTACCATTATAAACATTTAGTTTCATTTTTAAATATATTTACTGGTTAGTAATGTAGTTAATTAATTAAATAATAACTCAATTAAGACTTAGGTAATTTTTCATTAATCTGTTCAGTTTATGCTTTGCCCAATTAAATCGTAGTAAAGTGAGAGTGGTCAGTTTTTACCAAGCAACGTAATGTCGCTGACTTACGCATGCGCACGCAACTGTGAACTGTCAATGTACAGTACACGATTGGTTAATCAGGTAGGGAGATCTAGTAATTAATCATTTAACTTAACAGATTGGTTTTGGGATTGATTGGTTTGGATTGGTTGGTGATTGGATTGGTTTTTGGTTTCGATTGGTTCGTCCATCCAAAGGTTTCCCTGGAAGAGATCGCTTTAAGCGACAAGGCGGCACAATGGGCGCATTGTGCCACCTAGCTAGATGTTTATGTTTTTCTTTAAATTCTATTTTATTATATTGGTGTTACAATAAAGAATAATTAATCTATCTATCTATATTGGTTATAATCGCGTTGCGTTTATTATTTTTAGCATTTTATCAATGGCCGACGTTTACAGAGCTCAAATGTCTCCCTCCAGCGGATCCCGGGCTCCCGAGAGGGATGCAACCGGGAACATAGCTCGAATGATGATGAAAGATTTCTCCTTCAGGGTAGACTCGAATGAGAATGAGTTTAATTTTCATCCAACATCGCGAAAATCAAAGAAACAAAAAAAAACAAAGTAGGGACTTTTATTCATTTGAATATCTTAGAAACGTCAATTATATAATGTAAGCTACTGTGTCTTCGGAACGTGACCTCCAATGAGAAGAAGACACAAGAAACTCATGGGGTCTGTAACATTTAGGTTGGTATGTAGTTTTTGGCTAAACTGCAGAAGGCCCGACTGTAATACAGAAGAATGGGGGTTCGATTAAGCATAAATACCGCCGGATACAAGTATTTCTGCTTAAAAATAAAGATTTGTTTCTAGTCTGGGTATTTTCTGTGTATCATTAGGTATGTTATGTATTTACAAAAAAAAGTATAATTTGTAGTATATCACTGTGTAGTGCCCATAGTACAAGCCTAGTGTTTAGTTTGGGTCTAGACTACGCTGTGTCTTACGTCTCCTGACACTAGCAAACACGACAAAAAAAGAATTATAGAAATCGGTTCAGCCGTTCTCGATACTTGCGCTTATCAACACACATTTAGCGATTCATTTTTATATTAAAGAAGATTAGCAGATTCCCACGGTTTCACCCGCGTAAGTTCCGATCCCGTGGAAATATCAGGATCAAAAGTAGCCTATGTTACTCAAGGCGGATGTAGCTTTCTAATGGTGAAAGAATTTTTGAAATCGGTCCAGTAGTTTTGGAGATTACTCCCAATATACATACATACATACATGTTACCAACGTTACCTCTTTATAATATTAGTATAGATATAGTATAGTTTATTATAGTGCGATCTAAGTGATTCCTTCACTAGTTAAAAGGGAACTTTAACAGGTGTGTTCTCTCCTACACCTTTACCGCTCGCAACTGCTCCCAACTTAAGCTAAGCACTAAGCTAAGTTAGCCGTAAAGTGGGGGTAAGTATAAGTGCAAGAGTGACCTATTTCAAGTTGCATACAGTTGACGACCATCGCACGTATGACGTTGTTACGTAGATACCGTAGTTTCACGTGTGGCATGTGATATTGTGACGAAGTGATAGTGTCTGGTGTTATTTTTTAAGTGCGACTTGATTGATTTGAGATTGTAGAAATGAAGGTGAGTGGGGTTTTAAGCTAAGCTTTAAGTTAAGTATGTCTTAGGTTTAAAATTTCAGGAATTATAATTAATTTAATACATTTATACTAGAAGTACCTACCTACTTACTTTAAAGGAGAAAAAGAAAGAAGAAAAACATGTTTGTAGAAGATGTCCTTTAAAATATTTCTAGTAGATATTACGAAATATATAAACTAATAAAAGAGGTTGCAATAGGTTTTAGTATAAATTTTCATTTCAGGTTGGGTGTAGTTTTCCAGCCACCTTACAAGGTCTGAATTAGTTGAGCAAACTTAGATTTTTATCAATTCAAGCACTTCTTACCTCGCCATAATATAGGCAGTTTATCAGGGTCCCAACTTGTCCCAAGTCTGCTCTCACAATCATGTTTCAATCAAGAATAGTATTGTCATATCTGACGTGTATTTGACACATTTGTCTTCCAAATGTTTCAAATATGATTGTGAGTGCAGACTTGGGACCCTGACGTTCAGCAGATGATTTATAGAACCGCGTTATGGGACTAAAGTGGTTTCAAAATAATCGAACACAATAAGGTTTGAACAAACTCTAGCTAGAGAAAATATTAGGTAGGTTTATCTCAATTATTTAAAAAAAAAAGTGAAAAACTATCTACGTTAAACAGATGTTGGTACATAAGCTGTGGTTATGCGGCCGTTTAACACAAAATAAAAGAACATTTATATCATACTAGCTGCGTCCCGCGGTTTCACCCGCGTAAGTCCCGACCCCGTGGGATTCTCGTGATCAAAGTACCCTATGTTACTCAGGGTGAATGTAGCTTTCTAATGGTGAGAAATTTTAAATCGGTCCAGTAGTTTTTGAGTTTATTCATAACAAATATACAGATGCACACACAAACAAAAATACAAATCTTTCCTCTTTATAATATTAGTATAGATATAGATAAATTTTAATTTAACAGGTACTAGGAATGCCCCGTGATTTCCCCTGCATAAATCCCAATCCCTCGGAATATCGCATAGCCTATTCCAATTCTCCAGCTATCTATATTTCAAATTTTATCGGTTTATTCGTTTTTGCATGAAGAAGCAACAAAATATATAAATTAATTTAACACACACATAAACACAAACTTTCACCTTTATACTATTAGTATTTTGAAACGTGTCGTCTAAAGAGCGTTAGTACGTATTCAAATTAAGATAGGTACGTAGAGAGTATGTTGTTTGCGAAATGATGACAACTCTCTCCAGGAATGTACTAAAAGCAGTATTACCTTGTAGTGAACTAATTTATTTATGTATCGATCTAAGAGAAAATTCATTAACATACCGCAACGCGGGCGGCCATTCATTCATTTACTTTGTCGAATTCAAATCTCGCCCTGTAAATCATTTGATATTCTAATATAAACGTACTCAAATAAAATTTAATGTCTTGACTGATATCGCATCTGAACGCTATCGACGCAGAGCCATTAATTAGGTAGGTACCTATATTATTTTTGGGTCTTATCGAAAGTAAAAAAAAGTCATAGTTTTTGTTCCTTTTGTCGTGTAATCTAATTCTTATGAAATTTTCCCAAACAATACAAAATAACAACCAATTAGAGGAAAGCCATTATACCTAGGTTTAGATTTTATTAGCCTACTAACCGCCGCACTCAGAGACATTTAATGGTTACTTAAACTATACTAAGTAAAGATTTTCTTTGTTAAATCGTTTTTCTTTGTGAAATCGTCACTTAGTATAGTTACTTAAACTATACTAAGTCAAGATTTTCTTTGTTAAATCGTTTTTCTTTGTGAAATCGTCACTTAGTATAGTTACTTAAACTATACTAAGTAAAGATTTTCTTTGTTAAATCGTTTTTCTTTGTGAAATCGTCACTTAGTATAGTTACTTAAACTATACTAAGTAAAGATTTTCTTTGTGAAATCGTTACTTAGTATAGTTTAAGTAACCATTAAATGTCTCTGAGTGCGGCGGTAAGTAAGCTAAAACCAAATATATTAGAAACATTACCACCTTTTCTATTAACTTTAACATTATTGACTTCTAAGCAGCAAAAAACCGCATTACAGTATGAATTACAAAGACACCTAAGAGTCACAAACATAATTCGCGTGACAAATCAGGGAAATCTCAAGTGAAATGACGAACAGACTAGCTAATTGTTTAATTGGTAGATGTGAGGCAGAGTCGTTGACTGGACGCGAGGGTTGTTGTACGATGAAAATGAATTTATTTACGTTTGGATGCACATTGCACATTGACAATACAATGCAAGGCCAGCTTAAAAGGTATATACCACTGAAATGAAACTAGACAAGTACGCTGGAATTGCTATACCATACGAAATGACATTATATCTTTGTGCCGATTTGATTTGCGCCATGTTGCGCTGTTGTCGCAGCGATAACAGCGCAACATGGCGCAGATCAAATAGGCACAAAATTCAGTGCGCTATGTCCTGTCCAGTTGTAATGGAGGTCAGTGGTATATACGAACTAAACTCAAAATCCATGTTAGGTTCATAGAAAATTGTTGATTATTTCATGACGGACTGTTGTTAATTATTTTTTTGGAATATAGATTGTATACTTGACATTGTTTCCTAAATTTCAGGTGTTGAGTCCTATCCACATTTTATCGAAAACAGTCATTTTTTGTCTAATAAACGTGGGTAGATTTTGAAACAATATTATAAGACGTTTTCGTCTTGAAACTGCACAGTCCATACCTAAAAAAAATTCAACAACATTCCGTCATGAAATCAATTTTCGATGACCTTTGAGTTTGACCCTTAATATAATTTCCCAGGCACACAGTATTCCATAGGTTGGTCCATGGCCATTGGTGTTTATACCAGGGGCTAGCTAAGCCATTTCCTCACGATGTTTTCCTTCACTGCATGAGCGATGTTATAATAGGACACACAACTTTTCCGTAAGGGCCGATTCAAACGCAAAACCTTCGGAGTTAAAATTGAAATAGGTACCACTATACCAACACCGCTTCTCTAGGTATGTACGTAAGCAATCTACACTAATATAATAAAGATAAAAGATTTATTTCTTTGTTTGTAACGAATAAGCTCCGAAAGCTTGGATCGAATCTTATCGAGGAAAGCTACATCATCGAGGAGTACCTACCTTTTGATCCCGTTATTCCAACGATATCGGGACTTACGCGGGTGAAACCGAAGGAGGCAGCTAGTAAGCAATAAATCTATAAACTAAACATGCAATACAGATTACCTCAGCTATCTGCGTTATTGGTCTATAAGTATGTATGTACTCGCCAAATGGAGAGCTAAAACATCAAGCTTGAACCAGTCTGTTCAGTTTTCACAGCGCTAATGTCGTTCCGTTGATGGGTAGGTAACTTAAGGCGCTTTATCGTGTCTATTTGAAATAGATCAACAATGATCGACTGAAGGTTTCGGCAGAAAAACAGCGTTCAACCGTGGTCTACCGTGGTTGGGCAAATGCTGAGTCGGGGCCTTTTTGCTGTTGTAACACACATTAACACAACGTACCTATTATATTAAAACTGCCTTTTTATACCCATTTTTTTTTGTAATGTCTCTGTGTATGTGTGTTGTTATAGCAAATAAATGTCTGTCTATGTCTATGTCTATGTCTATCAAAGAGTATGATATAAAAAAAATAGATTAAAAAAAATACATTAATAAATTGATTATAAGTATGTAAATCTAATATAAATCCTAGATTTTTCGTTTCGCAATGTTAATTTGAAAAAATATTGAACAAATTCCGTAGAAAATGACATAAGGTAGTTAGGTTGTTAGTTGTAACGACTTTTTTTTATTCAAATTGCAGATTCCAAATTGCAGTCCATAGTATTTTATGGAAATTACGAAACCTTCACTGCGCGTGGCCCGACAAGGCACGCCCTGGCCTAGTTTTATTTCGGGTTTTATCGCATTGCTTTTGAAATATTTTACAAGGAGAAATACATCATCAAAAAAAATGATGCTTGCTTTTGTTATATTTTGCATTTTTTATGAGGAGCGCCCTCCTGTTTGTAAGTCGGTTTTTTTTTGATAGCCCGTTATTTTGTACCAAGGTAGAGCAGGGGCCTCTTATCTTCCTAGAGGGTTAGGCAATAAGAGGCCACGGGAGCCTTCTTCGGATTGGCGAATATCCCACGCTTTCTAACCGTGGTGAGTCCTAGGACATGGTGGTGTCGGTTTCCTCACGCATATAAATATTTAGGAAATCTAACCCTATTCTATGCCGGGACACTCGCCGAATTCATAATCTTTTTAGTTCTTTTTCTTTTCTTTCTTTCTTATCTTCCTACTAAGTATCAGAGATATAGGTACTTGGATCCCACCTCTAGAACCGTTTATGTAGGAAGTGCGTACAAATCCGCTAAGACCCATAATTGAAGATAGAATCTAGATTACATCTAAGACTAATCTAATAGTGAACTACCTGCCAAGAAGGTAAGCCACGTAATCTATTTGGTTTCCTGAACAGGGCCGGATAGGGCCACACCTTAAAGCACAGAAAATATAATATACCTGTATAAGCATAGGCATTATAATGAGCATAGTATTTTCTTTAAAAAAGTCTTTGTTATAAAAGCATCTATTTTTTTTTTTGGATTGAAGATTGTTTTGTGTCAAATCAAAACTGACTCACATTCTTTTGATCAAAGTAAGTTACCTCCTCTATTAGAGACTAGAAGGAGAAAGATCGCCTAATAGTGATCCATTTCAAACTTGTCTCTGACGGACAAACTGTTTGGGAAATTTCTCACACACCTTTAAAAAAGACGGAATAAAATTTAAACGTCGTCGGTCATTGTTAGAATACCCACTAGTTGTCTAAGGTGCTCAGGAAATTCGTGTGGGTAAAATCCAGGACTCCAGCAAAATGAACCCCTTATCTCTATTTGTAAAACCCGTAATCCATCCCTGTAGTAGTATTTATGTGGCCAATGCCAGTAGGTACAACCAATTTCGTAGTCCATCCCTGTAGTAGTATTTATGTAGCCAATATGCCAGTAGGTACAACCCGTACAACCAATTTCCTCTCGAACACGTCTTTGTACATGGTCATAAGTGCCACTAGTGGAAACAACTAGTGTTCCGTATTCGAGAACTGTCTTACGCTGTCTATTTATTTATTTACTGTAACGGAACCATGATAATTAGAGTGAGAACTTACCGTTAATGTTCTGCTTTATTTACTGCTTTGTGTTAAACGTTTACCCCTCTATTATAGAACCAAGTCTTAAGTTTAAACTACTCTTAGGCCCGTATTAATAGACCGAACTCAAGTTCGATATCAATCTTGAGTTTGCTCTTGAGTTGTTGCGCTGATTAATAAACCTATCTTAAGATGCGATTACAGAGTGACGTATCACTTGAGTCATATCGTATTAATAAATCAAACTCAGCACTCAAGATGTCTCTCAAGATGCAGTTTCGTGTACTCAAGTTTGATCGTGGGTCATACGTGACTTAAGTAGCTGTTTCGGTGTTTTTGTAATTCAGAAATTAAATATTATGATGATATTTGGGGATGAATTATTTTAGTTTTGGTGATTATATTTTTCTTTGTTTTGTTTAGTTAAGTTTTTTTTTTATTATTATTTGATAAGTTGATTTTTAGGGCATTATGATGAAGATAATAATATATGGCCGCGGGGTTATCGAATTAGCTAGCTTAGCTTGGTTTACCTAGTTTAGCTTAGCTTAGTTTAGCTAGCTTAGCTTAGTTTAGCTAGCTTAGCCTAGTTTAGCTAGCTTAGCTTAGTTTCTATCTTAGCTTAATTTAAATAGCTTAGCTTAGTTTAACTTAGCTTCTTACTAATCTAGCTAAACTAAGCTAAGCTAAGCTACCTAAACTAAGCCAAGCTAAGCTAGCTAGACTAAGCCAAGCTAGCTAAACTATGCCAAGCTAAGCTAAACTAGCTAAACTAAGCTAAGCTAGCTAAACTAAGCTAAGCTAGCTAAACTAAGCTAAGCTAGCTAAACTAAGCTAAGCTAGCTAAACTATGCTTAGCTAAGCAAAGATTGATTTAATTAAGTTACAATAAGTACAATATATTCACAATAAAAAAAAACAGTAAATTACCTACCATAGTGCAACAACAAAACGTTAACTTTCATTCAAGGTCGCTCTCAAGATCACACTCGAATCTCAAGAGCGATATCAGTTGAGTAGAGCTTGAGTTTTAACTATTAATTAACGCCTAACTTAAGATGGTGACCGCATCTCAAGAGTCGCTCAATTGATACGCAGTCAAGATCGATATTGAGTTCGGTTTATTAATACGGACCTTAGTCTTCTATCAGGGCTCAGTTATTCATATTATGTACCTATTACTAGCCGCTGCAGGGCTGACAATATTGTTACGAAATGAAACTCATTAATCGGTTTTAATAGCCTTGTATTTATTTATTTTAGCATGCTTTCAAAATAATAATTGTCCTATTTGACTTGTATTTGACACATTTGGTAGTAAAATGTCAAATACACTTCAAATATGACAATCACTAGTCTATCGACACAATATTGACACCCAATTAGGAGGAACACTAACTTTTTATCCCGGCAGAGGGCCCGAGTCGATTAATCTTAGGTTTGAATTAAGAACTGTCAAACATGTGTTTTTTACAACTCTCGGCGCCAAATGGGCCATATTGGTCTGAGACCGAAAGAATAAAAAAAACTTGGCGTTTCCATTGGTGGAGGACCATCATCGAAAAAAAAAAAGATCATCCGATGCCAGCGCCTCTGCAAACAGCTTTGCGCGTGGCACCCCATTAAGACAATCAGCATGTCTCAGCAGACTTGGGACCCTGGACGTATTCTATAAACTGAAATGTCTCAAATACGTCTCAGCTCTGTTCTTTTTTTTTGAAAACGGTTCAATAACGGTTGCATGTTTATGTAAGTATGTGGTTGTGTATGTGGTTGTAGTTTATGTAATATAGCTGCATCCCGTGGTTTCACCCGCGTAAGTCCCGATCCCGTGGGAATATCGTGATCAAAAGTAGCCTATGTTACTCCTCGATAATGTAGCAATCTAATGGAAAAAGACATTTTGAAATCGGTCCAGTATATTTTGAGTTTATTCATAACAAACATACAGACGCGCACACACACACAAAAATACAAGTCTTTCCTTTTTATAATATTAGTATCTATTTGATTAGTATAGATTATCGAAGTATAGATAGATATAGATTATTAGCATTAGAAGTGCACGATACGAATCATTCATTACAAATTATAACCACTTACAACCATTTTAATGAACATCATGCATGCTACCGAGAAAGACGTGCGCTCATGAAGTGAAAACTCAATGACTGGCAGGCAGGTACTGTTTTTCTTTGAAGTTTCTTCAAAGATAGGTATAATGTTAGCTACTTAGCTAAATTAATGCTAAAGAAAATAATTATAGAATAAACTTGAAGGTAAAAAGATAGATGGCCGGCATGTTCTTGGCATGTAAATTAAACTAGAGATATTTCTATTAGGATCGTTTCTAACGTGTGTTATCTTCTAATATATAAAATTTCCATGTCACAATGTTAGTTACCGTACTCCTCCGAAACGGAGCGACCGAATTTTACCAAATTTTATATGCGTATTCAGTAGGTCTGAGAATCGGCTACTATCTATAATTTATAAGGCAAAACAACGTTTGTCGGGTCAGCTAGTAACTTATAATATAAAAGTTTATGAAGATACTTAACTGTACCTAATGTTCTGCGGTTTAATTTTCTTTTTCATTTCGGGTAGTTGTGGGCTCACCTGGTCGCCCTAAGGCCTCTAAGTTGACCTAACGATTGCTGTCAGAGATAAAAACTGGGACTAACTGCTTAACGTGCCTTCCAAAACACGTATTTTGAAGGGCATTATTTCAATAACTAATTTTGTAAATGTAGTAAAGTTTTTTAAAGATTTGCGTCCAACGCAAAGCTAGCCATCTTTGTTTGAAAAACTAGCGAGCTAAGCTAAACTACCTTTTTTTGGTTAGCAGTGGAAATTCGGCCTCTATGATGGCGGCACAGCCAGCTAGTGGTAGGTTATAGTGTGCCTAAGGGCGGCCCTAAAATAATTTTCATACAAAAATCTCGATCATTTTTACTAACACAAAAGTCACACAAGCTAAGACTACTTATCATAGGTACTAGGTAAGACACAGTTGAATTCGTTTTGTTAAGCATATTCGAGCAATTATTTTGATAGTTAGGTTTACTTACATACTCACATACGTATGTTTTTATTCAGTGATATACCTAACTAGGTTTAAAGTTGATCAATAAAATCAAGAACCAATCAGACACGCCTATCACGATCACCAGATAGCAGTAATACGTCAACATTTACTGAGAATAATTTTCTACACTAGCAGCCAATTAAATCCGAACCCGATCGGCTAGCGAAGCTTGACCATCTAGAAGGGTTCCCAAACTTATTTTGTATACCACTATGAGAATAAATTATTATTAGCGCCCCCGATTTCTTCACTTATTTAAAAACCCTACTGTTTGTTACAGGAATGTACACACCGAGTTATCTCTTAATAATCTTACCGGCGCACTCAGAGACATTTAATAGTTACTTAAACTATACTAAGTAAAGATTTTCTTTGAGAAATCGTTACTTAGTATAGTTTAAGTAACCATTAAATGTCGGTTAATTAATATTAGTTGATGATTACAAGTTGTAGTCGAAAGTCGAGAGCTCAGTCGGTGTCTACGAGTCCTCCTAGGTGAAATAACACAATGCCCCAATTTTTTTCTGGGTCTCTTAGATTTTCTTTGAGAAATCGTTACTTAGTATAGTTTAAGTAACCATTAAATGTCGGTTAATTAATATTAGTTGATGATTACAAGTTGTAGTCGAAAGTCGAGAGCTCAGTCGGTGTCTACGAGTCCTCCTAGGTGAAATAACACAATGCCCCAATTTTTTTCTGGGTCCCTTTAGGCCTGTAGCGCCTACAAGGGGGCATTATCGCCCAGTTTGGGAAAGGCTAGTCTAGAATCAGTGCGAGCCGGTTTCATTGCTAGGAAGTATAGAAGGTATAAGGAACCGGATCACTAACTCTTTTCCCTGCTTACTTAAACGGAATGTTGATCGGTGACTTTTATCTGACGCTAAAAATATACACAGTACAGTCATTAGTGAGATAGGTACCTACTTCTACTATGTAGCATAGGTTTGATCTCGGCTTAGGTATCTAATCTATGTTAGTTTCTGCAATCAGCGCCCCGCAGTTTCACTCGATTCAAAACATATAATAGCTTATGTCATATTAGGTCTAATCTATCTTCTATATCTATAAAAAAATGTCCTGTCCTGACTGACTGATCAACGCACAGCCTAAACTGCTGATAGTAGAGAGCTTAAATTTTGCAGTGCGTTCTTTATGTGATGTAGACATCCGATAAGAAAGGGTTTATCAAAATTTCCACGGGATCAGGACTGAAGAGTGAATCCGCGGGACACAGTAGGTACTAAGAATAGGGTTTTCGTAAAATCCCGCGGGATCGGAACTAAGGCGGGTTAAACCCCTTAAAAGCTTTTGGACACGGTAATAGGAATCTGCCATTGACAGCTGCACCCTGATAGTGTCACTTGGGTACGAGGCACTCTCCTTTATAGAGAACCGAACACTAGCGTTTGGGGATACGATCTGTCTATAACTGATCCCGGACGGTTCTGTTGGAAAGTGGCCTTACAGCGTACCCCGCCTGCAAGCCTGAATATTGGGTGTCAAGTACAGCAAGCCTGAATGTATAACATAATATATTCTTAGATTACCTAGCTGGCGGGTATTCTGACAACGACGCCGAGGTTCAAATTTTGATCCATCTTTTTTAAAGTTCCCGAACAGTTTGATTTTGCAACCGGCGAAGCTCGTCCGCCAGAGACGAGTTTGAAATGTCTGTCTCTAATAGAGTCCAGTCCAGTTACATGCATATATTGTTAGTTCAGTTTCGACATGGGGCTGACGTCTGCACCCCATCACTGTTCCACATATGTAGGTACTTATTGTTATTAAAACTCTTTCAATCCCCCAGTTCCATCACGTCCTCGCCTTCGTCTCGCTCACACAAGCGGCGTACATAAGTCGGATGACAGTGAACAGGATGCGTGTGCCAACCGCCTTCAGGCCTGGAGTGACCCTGCAGAGGCCGTGGACGCAGCGGTTGGTGCCAGCATCCTCCTTCAGGTCACCTTATGTGGTTTATAGACCTCCACCCCACAGGTAAGTTCGCAGAAGGTTCCACTTCGGAGAACGCTCCCAGGAACGATCACGATCTTGTTCCCTCCTACCTATTTTAAAAGACAACGAGGGATGCTAACGAACGTCACCCATTCAGTCACCTTGCCTTCCAGCACCTTCAGTTTTAATAAACTCAGATGTTAATGTTCACTATATATTTTTCCAGATACACAATAAAACATTACGGCCCGACAACACGTAACGTATACAACGGACCTTGGAAGACCACACCTCGAGTACCAGGTCTGTCTCCCGCTTCACCAGAGTACGAGTTCGTAAGAGCTGCCTCGTCAACGAACATGTTGCACGCAAACGGTGGTACTATTGATTTTTGATGTTTATGCACTTCGCACGTCTTGGCTTTGCTGTAGCAAATAGAAATCACGTAGACTGGACAAGTAAAACTTTATCTATTCTGAGCTTCTTGTAAATTAAAGCTAAATTAGAAGTATCATTTCCAAGCATTTTATCCTACTTTTGCAACGTGTCGCAGATATGCTTATCATTCCTTCAACACACTCTACACGGTGGTTTTCTTGCTCTATAGAAAGGCTTACATTTGACTTAATCTCAACTGATGGGAAGCTAATGTGGTCAATCGGTTAATGCTTCCCATCAAGTGACGTGATGTCAAAAATGCCCTGTCGAATTTGTGGTTATAGTTGGTTTATACCAACCAACCCATATTAAAGTTTGGACTTCTTAAGCAACTGCTTTGGTGCATTATTTCATTTCGTGCACTACTGCACTGAAATTTCTGAAATTCGTCTGCAGCAGTTAATTAAATGCCATCTTAAATCAAACAATCGAGCACTCACGAAGAAAACTAGGCAGAAGGAAGAATCACTTTTTTCAGGTTTTCTTCGGAATAACTTGACGTCAAAGAAATTTCAATCTCGATATTAAATTATTAATTTTCTCGGCATTTAAATTGCTGTGGACGAATCCAGGCGGTTCAGTTAGTTTTGTTCAACAGGTGCCATCCATACGATACCAGCACCCAACCTCAGCCTATCAGAGAAGCCTATAATCGTCGTAGATGCTTCAAACCATCGGAATCATCCAGTAAATGAAATTGTAAGTCACACCAAATAAGGGGTTTATAAAGTTGACGCAGACGTTAGCGGCATTTGTTAACGTTGTACTAAAATTCATGTTTCAGCAATTTCCGCAATTTCAGCAACAGAAGCCAACTTACGAGGTCACAGAAAATCCCGAACACATATTCCAAATGCCAAAAGTGGGTACTCCTGTAGGTTTTTCGAAACCACAACATCAGGTTCGATTTTCAGAGCAAACTCGTACAAATACTTTAAAATAAACATACTTAGATTGATAATAAATTCTTAAATTCCAGAACATTCAAGCTACGCCAGAACTTGAGGCTTTGATCAGGAACGGAGCAGCTTTACAGATTGCATCAGAGTATGGGCTTTCGGCAATCAGCGTTCCTCAGGCACATCGGCTTGTTCCACAAGAATTTACAGTACAACAGGTAATCCATTTAATATTACCTATTTCTCTTCCTAGACTAATCTTAAAAACTAACTATCTTTAAATCTAAGACTAATCTTAAAAAAACATTCCAGGGTGGGAATATCGTAGGCTTCAACAGCCTACCATCACATCAAGACTTACTAAATTCAGGAGCTGAAGGAATAATGATACCACCGAATGCGCTTTACCAATCCGATCCGTTATACCTACAAAAATTACAGACCCAACTCATACAACGATTCCCGTCAGTAGAATTCATACCTTATGCTGCAGAGGTATTAAATCAACACCCACAAGTGCAGCGTAATCCTAATCCACCAGAGAAAGTACAACAACTGTTGCTTCTAGACAACGATGAATTAAAACAACAAGACCCGTTTCTTCAAAGTGAAACAAAGAATGTATTCCAAAGAGAAACTCAGGAAGGTTCGTTAGTAACTTTGATACCACAGAAAGTTCTCGTTGCCAATGTGACAACTGAACAACACCCTACTATTGAACAAACTACTTCACAGTCTCGTACAACATTAGAGCAAGATGCTACCGAAACTCAACCAGTTTCAACCACTATTAAGTACGTTATAGAAACAACAGAAAAACCAATTACAACACCAATTTATTATGCACAGATCGGACAAAACATAGGAGATATAGTTGCCAAAGGATTTTATTCAGCTGTCAATGAAGTCAGAGAATCTGCTGCTCTAGAACAAGTGGAAAAACCTCAAGCAAATGCTTCGAACAACACTGTAACAATAAGCCCAAACGTAAAACCATTTTTCGTACAGAAATCTGAAAACATTGTCAATAAAAGCGTTGATATCAAGCCTTTCGTTGGGGTACCTTTTACGAAACCAGTAAATGTGGCTGAAAAATCTGATACAGTAAAAGTAGCATACACACTAAGGACAGAGAAGAAAGAACCAAAGACAAACCTGGAAGGAGCTGTTTTCGCTGGTCAATTCGTAGAAGCTAGTATCACAGAAGATCAGGATTTTAATAAGGAAAAGGCAAACTTGATTAAGCGAGCCCCTTTAAGGTTATTTGCTATCACTGAGAAGAAAGATACGTCAACAACAGCCACTACTTCTATGCCCAACTTTACAGTGGTTAAAGCTAAAATACCACCTAAAAGCAAATTGACATTTGACGAACAGACTGGAGAGCCAGTATTGAGAATATACGCGAGCTATCTGGATAACCCATTACAGGTGAGAAATACTTCAGAACTTTCTTTAATTCTAACTGTAGATATAAGGACAGCTGTAGGTACGTATGAATAAGAAATTTACGGAGGCAGTGTATTGGTTGGAAACGCAAAAATAACAGACGAAGAAAAGGTTTATTTTTAAGAAAAATGCGCTACCAAAACAGAAATGTTTGGCAGTGCATTGTAATAAAGATATACCAATATGTATTCTGATACCAAATAACACTCAGAGACAAGTTACGTGCACCGTCGGCTCCTATAACTAGACAGCAAATTCAACCATGTTCCGTAAGATAAAGGTTTTTTTTTATTTGATATACCTACCTATCAAAACGGTCCAGCAGAAGATACATGCTAACCCTATGTCCTTGTCTAACTAACCGACGACAACTAAAGTGCGAGAAAGACAGAGGGTCATCGACTACTTTTCTCTGGTATTCAAGCGGGACCGTTTTTTGGACGAACGAAGTGCGATTTCTAATGCATGCATCAATTTTGTGATAGATAACACTTCATAATAGGCTTTTTGAAAAAATAACTAATTACGAAAATCATGAAACTCTATCGTCTCATATTTGTTTTTCAGAAGGAGTCAATAACGGCAAAATTACAAGTAAAAAACACGGTTGACAATTGGAAATCAGCTACAGTCAAAGCACTCGATAAAACCCAAGGCTTCGACGGGAATCAACTAGCGCAATTTGGTCTCAAACTACGATCGAGAAGTGACGATTACATACCACTTTTTGATGAGTATGATGAGTGAAATAAAAAAAAAGTTAATAATTGAGAACTGATGTTTGAACACTGTACAACTTATATTAAAGTTTAGGTAAACGAAATAATTAAGTTAGAGTAAGTTCTAAAATTAAGGGCAAACTTCGCAATCTTTAGATTTCTGTGCAATAAAATGTCAATTTCAACAGATATATTTTATCTGTAGATTGAAAAGTCACCCCTCAGACAAACAAGGCCAAATAAATAGTTTGCCGGCAGATATCGCCTATCAGTATCATAGATCGAATTGGGAAGACCCAAGAAAATGCTGGCTTGACGTTGTTGTAAGGGCTGATATGCGTACAAATGGCTTCACTACACGGGATGCCGAAGATCGTGCGAAGTGGAGACGTAAAAGTAGGAAAGCGGACCTCGGGCTGAGAGAGGGATGCAACCGGGAACATCGTGAGGATGATGCATCTCATAGAAGAATGTTGCAACTTCAAAAAGTATTGTATGTAGTAATCCGTTGTCCCATAGTACAAGCTTGCTAGTTAGTTTAGTTTGGAACTAAATTGCGCTGTATGCAACGTCCTACAATTTATTTAATGAATTGAACCGATATCTGCCCGCGAACTGTTAATGTGTAGGGTCCTTTATCAATATGATTAAACCAAAGGGGGACGCGGAAACGTTAGATACTTTTAGCACGGGTCGGTTACCATCAACTTCTGTGACACATTACCGCGTCCCCCGACGCGGGAACGTAAGGAAGGTACCACATACCTACTCAGAGACATGAAATTTGTTTTCGGTTTATTATTTTTGCCTTTTTAAAGTTTAGTCATGTTTTAACGTAACTTGGAAGATTTTTTAAGTCGGGGGTTTTTTAAATTTTTAATTTAATTTTTTATTTCACCCTTTTTGTAAGAGCGATTTTGATTAAACATGCGTATTGTTGTTACAAAAGTAAAGTCCTTTCATTTGATACCCCACTCGGGTATATTTGAAAACATTCGTTTTTTTTCCAAGTTTGACCCTACATATACTTTGAACGGCTAAGCTGATTTTGATTAAACATGCATATTCTTGTCACAAAAGTCATGCTTCTTTTATTCGATACCCCACTCGGGCATATTTGAAAACATTCGGTTTTTATTTCCGAGCTTCAACCAACATATATTATGAACGGCTGAACCGATTTTGATCAAACATAGCTAAGAACACTCGCGCAAAAGTCACCTATCAACCAAAAAAAACTTAATTGAAATCGGTTCATCCGTTCGTGAGCTACGATGCCACAGACAGATACACAGACAGACAGACACACAGACACGTCAAACTTATAACACCCCTCTTTTTCCGTCGGGGGTTAAAAATACAATATGTACTTATCTTATCGAGACGTCCAAATTGAAATATTAAAAAGCGATTTTGATGAAACATGCTTATTGTTGTCACAAAAGTCACGTCCTTTTATTTGATACCCCACTCGGGTATATTTGAAAACATTCGGTTTTTATTTCCGAGTTTGACCCTACATATACTTTGAACGGCTGAACCGATTTTGATGAAACTTGCATATTGTTGTCACAACAGTCATGCTCTTTTATTTGATACCCCACTCGGGCATATTTGAAAACATTCGGTTTTTATTTCCGAGCTTCAACCAACATATATTATGAACGGCTGAACCGATTTTGATCAAACATAGCTAAGAACACTCGCGCAAAAGACTCCTATTAAACAAAAAAAACTACATTCAAATCGGTTCATCCGTTCGTGAGCTACGATGCCACAGACAGATACACAGACAGACAGACAGACAGACAGACAGACAGACAGACAGACAGACAGACAGACAGACAGCAGACAGACAGACAGACAGACAGACAGACAGACAGACACACAGACACGTCAAACTTATAACACCCCTCTTTTTCCGTCGGGGGTTAAAAATGAATTTAAAGTACCTACTTAATATTTTAAAGGAAAAAGAAATCGTGCGTTGTGTTTTTTGCGGAAGAATATTTCCTTTAAAATCTTTCAATGAAAGCCCAGTGCAGGCTTTTAAGCACTTAAAATAAAAAATAGAATATTGAATTTATATTATTTTTCCCCTCGACACACTAATTTATTTAAGACGACTTATTTATTTAAGTTATTATTATGCCATGATATTATTATTTAACTGTGTTCAGGAAAATTGTGACTAATGTTCAGCATTTTGCTATTATCTTACGTTATTAGGCCTTTAGGCTTGGGGCAAACGTTCGGAATCCGGATTAGGTTTCCTGTGGAAATATTCAGTCCCCGATACGAAGCCTGGAGGGTTACTGCGGTTCGTTTCGATACGACATCGATACTGTCATACGATGATTCTACTGTCACATTCTGATAGTAGGGTGACAGTAGAACCATCGTTATGACAGTATCGTTGTCGTATCGAAACGAACCGAAGTAACCCTCGTGTCACTGTCATATTGAGTCGTGCTGAGCGAGACGGAGATACGTTTCCGATCTTCGGTATCGGACCGAAGCTCTCTAAATACCCATGATCAGGAGCGGTATTTTTGAACCGTTAGAAAACTCTTTCGTATGCGAAAGGCTGCGCAGTCTCGCTCACGAACATACCCAACGAGCGAGAGCATGCATGCGAAATCCGAACTTTCGCATTCGAATTCAATTCCAGTGGTTCAAAAATACGGCTCCTGGAGTTCCGATTCGGTTTTCAGTGAGACGAGCGCAAACATTCGGTTATTTTTATTCGAACGCATAAGAAAAATGTGCGCCTTGTTGAACAGTTTGTACGTAAGCAGAGCATTCAGTTTTCAATATCGGAATTCCTGATTAGGATTCCGAACGTTTGCGCCCAGCCTCAATCTGTAAAAAAAGAAGACTGTTTTTAGACTAAACTAACATAAAATACTAAGTTAAAAGAGTTTTATTGTAAATAAGGTTATTTAGTGCATTTAGTAATAGGATAGGTCTCTTCTGTTTATTGTATAGCAAAATTAAATTAAAATCGTTAATATTTTATGTAATTTTATTTTATTTTAGGGCCCATAAGGGGACGTTTGGACGAGTAATAGATTTACAGCAATCTTGACCTATACTTCGTTTATAGGGTTCCGTACTCAAAGGGTAAAAACGGGACCCTATTACTGAGACTTCGCTGCCTGTCCGTCTGTCACCAGACTGTATCTCATGAACCGTAATAGCTAGGCAGTTGAAATTTTCACAGAAGATGTATTTCTGTAGCCGCTACAACAACAAATACTAAAAACAATTTAATCAAATATTTAAGAGGGGCTCCCATACAACAAACGTGATTCAGGGACGGAAAACGCAACGATATCGCGATGTATTTTGACTACTAACGCCATCTAGTGATGCAAGTGATAAGACTTACGCTGGTAGTAAAATAAATTTTAACGTTTGCGTTGCATTCACGGATTGGTTTGTCCAGTGTTTATTTTAGGGTCCCGTACCCAATTGTGATAGTGGTACGGAACCCTTCGTACGCGAGTCCAACTCGCACTCGCAACATGGGCTACTTCCGATATTCCTACAGGATCGGGACTTACATAGGTGAAACCGCGCAAACCCGCTAGTAACTCTGTAATGTAACTTAAAAAACGTTATGTTCAATTCCAAAAATCTTTATTGGCAGTTGTAATGTACATAGCCTGTACAAAGGATTTTTATAAATACAAATTATTTAAATAAAAATAATAATTACTTACAAAAATTCAAATCTTAACAATATGAGTACCGCACAAGTCGAGCCACGTAAATTGCCATTTTGAAAAGAAAAAAATTAGTTCACAAAAATGTTGTAAGATTTTTCAGTGGGCACACAATTAAAATTATTTTTATAATTTTGATATCCGATTCAATATAACACAATTATTTTCACTTTTTAGAAATATTTTAAGGAAAAAAAAGGTTTTTATAAAATTGCAACCGTTGAGAGTTCAGCGGCTCGATTCTCGTAAATAACTACATACCAGGGAGGCTACCGCGGTTGTTCCGTCGGCATCGGCATCGAATTCATTCGACAGTTGACAGCCGAATTTCGAACCGCGAAAATTTCAAATCGACGCGTCGATTACTCATATCGATGCCGAAGCCAAATTGAATGAATGAAACACAGACAGAATTGAATTCAATGGGGTGCCACGCGCAAAGCTGTTTGCAGAGGCGCTGGCATCGGATGATCTTTTTTTTTTTTGATGATGGTCCTCCACCAATGGAAACGCCGAGTTTTTTTTTTTAATTCTTTCGGTCTCAGACCGATATGGCCAATTTGGCGCCGAGAGTTGTAAAAAACACATGTTTGACAGTTCTTAATTCAAACCTAAGATTGTGTTCCTCCTAATTGAAGATTTTGACAGAAAATCTTCAAATCGAAGGCTGACGGCCATGGATGCGCGGTTTTAAAATTGAAAACCCATTGTCAAAGACGTCAAACTACCGCGTCGGGATCGAGTTGATGTCAACGGAACAACCGCGGTAGCCTCCCAGTTTGATGACAGAGACAGTACAGACCGATGACAGACGCAACGTAGACACAACACAATTACAAAGAAAACTCAAAATATACTCTCACTCAACTACCATACGAATACAATGGGGTGGCACACGCAAAGCTGTGAGCAGATGGCGCTGGGGTCGGATGATCTTTTTTTTTATGATGGTCCCCCCCCCCCACCAATGAAAATGCCGAGTTTTTTTTTTCTTTCGGTCTGAGACCGATATGGCCAATTTGGCGCCGAGAGTTGTAAAAATCACCTGTTTGACAGTTCTTAATTCAAACCTAAGATTAGTCGACCAACACCCTCTGCCGGGATAAAAAGTTAGTGTTCCTACTCATTAGAGTACCTATATTTTGAGTTTTCTTTGTAATTGTGTTGCGTGAACTGGTATGTAATTTTTATGAGAATCGAGCCACAGGTTGAACAATTAGTTGTTTACGCAACAGAATTTCTGCTAGTTTTACGGGTAAGACCAGACGAGCATAAACTTTTGACTTGTAAGCGCGTATTTGCGGTCGCGTAATTTATGTTTCATAGAAAACTGAAACCGAATGTTGCAGAAATTACGCGACCGAAAAAATGTGACTTATTGTAAGTCTTACATAACTCAAAAATGTACGCTCGTCTAGCCTTACCCTGAGCAAGATTAGCAGAAATAGTGTTGCGTAAAATTACAAATCATTTTACGTTGCTTAGTGAACGAAATAAAACTTATCTATGCAGCAGAAATTATGAGAGTAAATAAAGAAACTTAAATTTATTCAAAAGTTAAAACCGGCAACGGCGCAATTCATCCCAAACACATTTATCTTTAAAATATTTCCTAGACCGAAGTTCGAAATAAGAAAATCATCAATCAATCAATCAGTATAGACATCAGTCTCTCACAAAGGTACTTTTGTGAATTTCATCACATCTATGGTGATACTTATTAAAACTATTGTAACCTTTGTAAAGAGAAAATAAACGATTTGTTTATTATTATTTATTTATCTATCATAAACGTATGTACTGAGTAATATTATCATCTATACTTACCCCATTTCAGAATCTCAGATCAAAAATGTAAACAAACATCCCATATACTTAATTTAAAGTGACAGTTCTTTATTTACTTTTTCCTTTAAAATTGACAGTGCTTTGTTTACATTTTTAATCTAAGTTTCTGAAATGGGGAATGGGTATTAGGTAGTAATGCACGTACTATGTAGAGTTCAGTTTCTCGAGCTGGTCTTGGAACCAGGGCCGACCGGAGCCGCGCGCCGTCAGTATATCACAACCAGTATCCGTCACTATTAACGTTTGTTCAAACTGGAAAAGCGAAATAAAATATTTATTTTTGAATGACTTCAGAAAAAGGTAGGGGTTTTTGTTCGTGGCTATTTCTAAGTGCTTAAGCCTGCACTTCGCTAACATAGAAATTTTTTAAAGTAAAAATATATCAACAAAAACACAATGTAAGGCAGGGACTCGAACCAGCATCCCTCAGCTCTCATGATCAAGCGACTTAGTGTAACGCAGCGTACTACGTGGACGATTGGATGCGAACGCGATTGCGAAGCGATCCGATCCGGTGCGGTGCGGAAACAAGGAACAGTCGATAGCTATTGAAGTGTCCTACGTGACCAAATGCACGTAAAGTGCGATGCGGCGCGATTCTCGACTGTTCCTTGTTTCCGCACCGCACCGGATCGGATCGCTTCGCATCCGATCGCCCACGTAGGACGCTGCCTGCGTAAGTCTCCACACGTCGGATTTTGTTTCGAATGATACTGTAGCTTAGAGATGATTCTTTCAATGGGTTTATAAACATGCAAGTACGAAAGGTCGATTGGTACACTAGGTAGGATTGGGAAAAAATAGTAGTTTGTGTTGCAAGCGTTCTGAACTCTAGGTTCAGAACGCTTGTGACACAGAAATGTGGGTAACTATACATGTTTTTTATCTATACTAATATTATAAAGAGGTAACGTTGGTTTGTATGTATTTATATTGGGGGTAATCTCCTAACTAACTACTACTAACTACTGGACCGAATTCAAAAATTCTTTTAGCAACAGAAAGCTACATTACTGATAGTAACATAGTCTACTTTTGATCCCGATATTCCTACGGGATCAGGACTAACGTGGGTAAAACCGAGGGACCGCAGCTAGTCTGTTATAAACCAGCAAGCCAGTGTCAAGTATTACAGTCCATGTTTTGCACTGGTTTTCATTACACTTGTACACATTCACGAAACTAAATTGATTAATATGCCCCCAAAATGAACTAATTTACACGCATCTAACTAGCTTTCACGATAATGAATATTTAGGCAACGCATCTCCTCAAAGCGTTCCTGCCAAAATTCCTTACATCATTGTCTAACTACATTTACAAAGCCAGGGTAGGTAGGTATAGTGGCCGGCAGATAAGTTGATAAATTTCGTGACATGACGTGGAAGGGGTAAATTCGCGCAGTACATTTTAAAAAATCAACTTCTTTTTTTTTAACTATTTTTTTTCCTATTAAGCTATTACATAGCTTTTATCACGGGCTTTGAGCTTTGAATGAAGAAATTTCGTAACGGAAAAAATCTAACACTACACACGGTACAAAATAAATAAATAATTATAATTGCATAAGTTGATAAAAAATGCCATGCAATAGCTTTACCGCGGCAGTTCACGAGTGCCACACTTTTTTTTTTCCTTTTCCTATTCAACTATCCGCCATTTTTTTTTCAACTAATCTGCCGGTCACTATAGCTCTAGTTATAATACATCATGTGCACCTAGTTAGTTAGTTTCGCTGAGCCTTTTGCGCACTTAGCCTCACAATTGGGCCATTGTACGTGATTTCTTAGAGGGCTTAAGACGCCACGGGAGCCTACCCCGCATTGCCGAATATCCCATGCCTTCGGACCGTGGTTTATCCTAGGACATGTCGGTTTCCTCACGATGTTTTCCTTCACCGTAAGAGAAGAGCGATGTTAATAGCGCCCTTAAATTTTTCTTAAAGAAAAAGACATTGGTGCGCGGTCGGCCTGGATTCGAAACCACGACCTTCGGAATGAAAATCGCGGTATCTACCACTAGACCAACACCGCTCTTATAGCTCTAGTTATAATACACCATGTGTACCTGTGCAGACCGGGAGCCATCAGCGGTGACCGCGGTCCAGTGGTCCGGCCACTGCTCGTCGCGCCATCCCCCCTCGTTGATCATCGGCTCGATGGTGAAGCAGTGTCCGGGCTTCATCACACCCACTGCTTTATTCTCTGGAAAATTTACATTTTAATTTATTTATTTATTTTTATTTAGATTCTTCTTCTGTTTTCGCGATGTTGTATTAAAATTAAAGACATTTTTCGGTTTGAATCGCGTGGTTTTTATTACTTTTAGCATTGTTACAACGCTCAACGTTTCGAGACCTTTCCAGGTCTCTTCTTCAGGATAGACCACGCGATTCAAATCGAAAAATGTCTTTATTTTTATTTATTCAAAAAACTTATACTATCATTACAGGCGTTTACCCAAATCGACAATAAAGTAACAATAAAGACATCCCTTAATTAATTTTACTTAAATAGCTCCTGGCTACCTTCTCGAATTCCGTCAGTGTACACGTGAATATATCAATCAATATTTCACGCTACCTTTATAATTGTTATTATGGCCTATGTTACTTCCTTCCTCCACGGTGTAGCCCCAGCATATAATAAGGATACCCCATTTCTTCCCGTAGGTGTTGTAAGCTAAGATCGACTAAGAGATCTGAGGGAGATAAGCCAACCTTAGTCCCTTAGGACGGTTGGTGTCAGACAGGCAGTTGACCGTAAGATATTGTCAAATCTAATTACAGAAGGTACGGTCAATCATGACTTACCTATGGCGCCAACCCCAAATAATTTGGGGTTTAGAAGAGCCCGGGTTTCTGAGAGGGATGCAACTGGGAACATACCTCAGATGAGAAGACTCCCTTATACCTACTGATAGTGACGCCCATGAATTGGTGACCATTTCACAACTTTAGCACTCTTCTATCAGCAGTTTAGACTGTGTATTGATCAGTCAGTCAGTCCGGACATTTATAGGGTCAGGGTCAGGGTCATTTATAGGGGTTATTTTAATGTCAGGGACCTTTTTATAGATATAAGATTTATTATGACATACTTACTAGCATAATGAGGTATATTTGGTGCAGTGTGAAACAGTCTATGTATCCCATGTCCACAGTACGACCTAACAACACTGAACCCATTGGCCTGAGCATGTTTCTGTATAATATTGCCAATCTCCCTGTATTTTTCGCCAGGTTTCACAATCTCGATGGCCTTTTGAAGGCATTCATAGGTGACTTGGACCAGTTTTCGAGTTGACTCGGGGACATTGCCAACAAAGAAGGATTCGTTGAGGTCTCCATGGAAGCCTCGGTGGTAGACGGTCACGTCTACGTTGCAGACATCTCCATCCTGGAATTAAAATAAAATATTTAGGGCCAATGAACTCCTCGACTTGTCTTCTCAAGAGATCTTCTAAGTCTTTCTTTACCGCATTGCCACTTTTTATCTGATGAGATAGTGGTCTAACGAACACCTAACAAATCCTATTAAAATAATAAACATAAATGTTTGCAAGTATGTATGTGACTGTGAACTGATTGTGAGGATTGGAATCCAGATAGCTAGCATAGAACCTAAGATACTTCATTCATTTCATTCACTCCATTCACTCCATTCACTCCATTCACTCCATTCACTCCATTCATTTCATTCATTTCATTCATTAATAGGTAAATTCCACATACCACCAAAGGACGAGTGTCGGGTATCCCATGGCAAATGACCTCATTCACGGAGGTACAGCAGCTGTTTGGAAAGTTGTGGTAGTTGAGAGGACTCGGGTAGCACTCTCTCTCGATGCACGCTTCATGGACAGCACGGTCTATTTCATCTGTGGTCACACCCACACCACAAGCCCTAGAAGTTAAAATAAACACAAGTTAAAATATGTTTTTATAAAATTTGTCAATAACAGACAGTACAGTTTTGGAGGAGCTCATTGGCCTAGCTGCACCCTGATCTTGAATGGTTGTGTGGGTTAAACAACACTTGGCACTTGGATGGGTGTCCGATAGTTTGTGTGACAAAAGATCACTTTCTCATGCTCCTCTGTGCTTCGGAAGGCACATTAAGCAGTTGGTCCCGGTTGTATCTATTATAGCAATTGTTAGGTCAAGTTATAAGCCTCTTTTAACACTAGGTGAGCCACAGAACTTTACGAAAAGAAAAAGAAGTATAATTTTAGTTAGTAACAGTTTTGTTGTTGAATGATTATGTTGATAACAAACCTGTAAGACTAGTACCTATCTTAGTAACTGTGATACAAGCTTGTGCTAAATATAAATTGCAAAATGTATTATTAAACTCACTTGGCTGCCTCATCTAGAACTTCCCTTCCAAGACGGCAAGCGACCCGCATTCCTTCAATTTCCTCATCGTCGAGCACTTTGATATGCCCAGAGCCTTTAGCTTCGTGTTCAGAAGCCGGGTAACCGGTCGGATGGTCAGCGTAGTCGGGGCGACCGATATGGGGAGGTACAGTCCGCTTCGGGCCCGGGGGATACGGCCTCAGCTTCCCACTAAACGTGTACGACGGCCAAGGATTATATTCCGCATTAGTTCCGTCCGTAGTTTCACCTTCTACAACAAAATTTCACAGTCACTTCACGTAATCTCGCGAACATAACCTCAAAAATAGGCCACTTACTCGCTAACGAATGGATTATTTTGTGCGTCTTCCAAGACTTCTTGAAACATTCCTGGGTGCAGAAAAATGAGCCTTGAACACCGAGTTTTATGCAAGTCGGGCATTGCAACTGAGCGATTGATTTACAACCGGGAGTTTCACACATTCCAATTCCAATCGCCGCCATTTTTGTGATTGTGTTTTTTTGTAAATGTCATTCAAGCACATTACGTCAAAATTGACAAAAATGTATTTTTTTTCTATTAGCATGGCCACCATCAACTACATAAAGCCAGTCAAATAATGTTATTTTGTACAGTAAAATGTTTTCAAAAACCAAACACTACTCCAAAGTATTAAAAATCCGAAAGTTTGTTTGTTCCCTATTCATTCATTGAATAGTCAAACGATTAGACATTTGCATAGGGCTAGTTTTATAAGAAAGCGAGTACCTACCATAGGATTGTTTTGATAACGATAATCCAGCGAGATCAGGATTTAGGGTGAAACCACGGGGCGCAGCTAGTTTACAAACTAATTAATACCTAATTGAATTCTAGGTGTAATGGTGTAATAGGTAGGTAAGTAGGTATACTAAATAAAATCTTATCTAAGTACTTATAAATTAATAAGCAATCAGACAAGATAAACTCGATAAATATTTAATTTTTATCAACCGTCCTACTTTCGAGTCTTGCCGGCTACCAATACCTCTATTGTGTTATTACAAGATAGGTACTAACCAGTGTCTAAAACATTTAGAACACCCCTAACAGGGAGTTCCACGTCTACCATTCTGTGGAAATCTTGAAATTGGCCTGCAATCAAATCAGTACCAAATTTAAAATAATGCTAATTTTCTTACGATGTCCCATTGTTGTAGGTATATGAAGGTCTTCGTAACCTCTTTGCACATATCACGGTCTTCCCCATAAAAATGCAATTATTTCCCGTCTTTGCCTATTCAAAGCTGTTACCTGTTTTCATGATTCCAGATCATTTCTCTGGTTCCAAATGGGTCCCTAGTTTCCAAAGCCAAAAGCCTCGTAGATAAAGGGTCTAACAAGTTGCTAAAGAAATCCGACTTAGAACGTAGGTAGTAACTTACGGTACAACTTGCGAACTGCGTGCAACCGGCCGTCCGGAAGATCCAGAGATCGAATAACAGCGTTCCTAGTGTTTATGTAAATATAATTAAACAAGATGGGTATCTCAGTATAACTGTCCATTGCACTCGGCGACACAGCACTTTTAAAAAAATCTTTGAACTGAAATTTTGGTAATCGCATACAATGCGTTTATGACAAAAATAACAATAACTTCACCATAACTTCACTCAGTTGTCTGTCAAAAATAATTATAAAAAAATGATACGAGGTAAGTGACAAGGTTTACGATTGAAACTGGCTGATAAGAATTCTCATATTTGTTAACGACCTCTTTATTTGCTAATTTTTCATTTCATAGCACGCGTTCTATTTTCGTTTTTTTACTGCACAATTTCCATGTGCTCCAGTGAGGGCGTTTCCAGGTGATGACGTCAGTGAGTCATAAAAATGCTTTGCGAGCGGAATGTTTGATAAATCTACCGTTTATTTAGGCGAGACGCGATCGATCTGGAATTATATGATGACGTAGGTCTTGATGTGATGATACGAGGTATAGTTATCTTTAGTAAGGGAGCCGAAGCGGCGAAAATACAGCGTATGAGTCACCTACGCCGGTAGACTAATTGGTCAAGTCGTGCTCCCGGTTTGAGTAAGATGCGGGTTCGAATCCAGCCCTGCATCTATCGTGCGTTGTTTTTGCAGAAGTTTTGTTTCTTTAAAATATTTCTATGAAGGGCTAAGATTTTGGGAACCTAGTTAAATGAGTATGATCGACAGTTAATGATCTCTGGAATACCTACTTATTGACCGAGCGAGCGAAACGTCTCTGCTTCAAGTCTGGCAAAATTTAAATTTCTTTCGTCTGTCAGTCAGTATGTTGGTTCTCCTCTATAGGTCGTATTTCATAACCGATCTTCTTCGAGACTTCGAGGCTAGGTATAGATTTTTTTGTCGTGGGAAATTCAGAAATACCTACTTAATATTGAATACCATTCAATATATTTCAGCTGTATGAGATAAAACTGTTTCAAAATCTGGTAAAATAAACATAATGTCACATTTTTTCTTAGATCCAATGTTACGGAACCCTAGAATGAACACTGGACCTACGAATCCGTGAACGCAACGCAAACGTTAAAATTTAATGGACCACTGGCGCCAGTGGTAAAGATACATCGCGGTAAATACATCGCGGCGTTTTTATGCCAAGAATCGCGTTTCTTGTATGAGACCCCTTAAATATGTGTTAATTTTTGTTTTATAGTATTGCTGTTATAGCGGCTACAGAAATACATTATCTGTGAAAGTTTCAACTGTTTAAATAAATAAATAAATAAATATTGCACGAGACGTTACACACAGCGCAATCTAGCCCCAAACTAAGCACTAGGCTTGTACTACGGGTACTAGACAACGGATATACTACATATAATACTTTTTTTTGTTGTAATACATACATATGATACATAGAAAACACTGAATATCCCATGTCTTCGGACCGCGGTGAGTCCTAGGACATGTTGGTTTCCTCACGATGTTTTTCCTTCACCGTAAGAGCGATGTTATTAGCGCACATACCTTTTTCTTAAAGAAAAAGACATTAGTGCGCGTCGGTCTGGATTCGAACCCACGACTCTCAGAATGAAAGCCGGGGTATCTACCACTAGACCAACACCGCCATATTATCACCGCCAATTAGCTATTACGGTTCATGAGGCAATACAGCCTGACAGACGGACGGACCGACAGACAGCTAAGTCTCATCAGTAATAGCGTCCCGTTTTTACCTTTTGGGTACGGAACCCTAAAAACGAAGTACGTACTCATCACCTATCTGGGGGCACAGCAGCAGTGCCCCCGTCAAGTCGAGCAAAGACCGCGCGGGCACGGGCCGTGCCATCCTTTTCTCGAAACAGTTCAGGCCATTTTCGACCTCCTATAATTTTGTTCCAAATAAAACTAGAATCCTGAATTTTAAGTAACCAAGCAAGCATTGTATAAACACGGTATATTTCAAATTTCATTCAATGGGGTGCCACGCGCAAAGCTGTTTGCAGAGGCGCTGGCATCGGATGATCTTTTTTTTTTTTCGATGATGGTCCTCCACCAATGGAAACGCCGAGTTTTTTTTTATTCTTTCGGTCTCAGACCGATATGGCCGATATGGTCTTGTTATCGTATTAATTGAATAAATAAATAAATAAATAATGGCCAATTTGGCGCCGAGAGTTGTAAAAAACACATGTTTGACAGTTCTTAATTCAAACCTAAGATTAATCGACTCGCGCCCTCTGCCGGGATAAAAAGTTAGTGTTCCTCCTAATTTGAACCAGTAGTTTAAAAAATATAACTAGTCAGTTTATTAGTCTGTGATTAAAAAACGAAGATGTTGTCTTTTGTTTCCTCATACAACATATTGATACTAGATGGCGCCACAAGAAAAATTAAATCACGGTTACGTTGCGTTTTAATGAACTAGTAGGTAGAGTGAATTTGCAGTAACTTATTTGTTTTTCTTATCAAAGATTAAAGATAAGTCTAGTGACTTATGTCACAATTTTTGCCGCTCTTTGCCTTTTATTTTGCAAAGAGTGAAAAGATACCTAAGTCTATGTACTAGCCTTCACCTAGGCGGGCTACTTTGACGACCTCTGTGGCGCGTCGAGATGCCTACATCATTATAAAGAACACACTCTCCAAATTTCAGCTCTCTACTATCAGCGGTTTAGGCTGTGCGTTGATAGATAATCAGTCAGGACAAAGAGTTTTATAGATAAAGATAACTTCCTCAGGCGAAAATAGGTGAAACGAAGTCCTAGGAAGGTGAGTATGTTTTTTACCACTTATGAAAATTCTACTATAATTTAATTATTGTTCAAACATTATCGACCCTGGTCTACTGGGGACTACTAATGTTAAGGGGATATTAAGGTAGAAAACTAAATTTTTCATAATTGATTTTGGTATTAAGTTTGTATGGAAATGGTAACAGTCGCCACGTTCTTAAGAGTGTGAAACCAAAGGATGAAGCTAGTGAACCAATAAGAACCAAAATACGAAAGCTTTTTGTTTCTTCTACCCACTGCAATATATTTTATCAGATTTACAGAATCTTACTCCCCTCGTTTTATCTCGCAGGCCGCTTGGAAAGTCCTTCGAATGCATTTGGGATAATCCGTACAATTAGCGATACATAAGAAATGCCTAGCTTATAAAGATATTCAATACTAGGTAGGATTAGGCTCATAGCGAAAAAGCTAGAATATTCAGCTGGATATAATACCCGACAAGGGGTAAGGGGTTTTAATAAGGTTTGTATTTTATTTGAATACTTATATCGAAGCTACAATCTGACTCAACTTCACTTTGCCTACTGCACATGCTGTAATGACCTTCTCCATCCAAAGGTTGCCTGGAAGAAATTGCTTTTAGCGATAAGGCCGCCAATTTGTGCAACGTTTTAGTTCTAAGCTTTCTGTGTATTTGTCTTACATATGTTGTTTTGTATATTGTTTGTTGTGCAAATAAAGCGTAAATCTATCTATCTATCTATCTACCCGACTATGGAAAAATCTATAGGTAACTATTAAACGCTTTGGTCCTAACTGGCAGACTGACCGATCAATGCACAGCCTAAACCACTGATAGCAGTAAGCTGAAATTTGGAGAGTGTTTTCTTTATATGATGAAGTATCTGATAAGAAAAGGTTTTTCGAAATTCCCACGGGTTTGGGACTTACGCAGGTAAAACCACAGGGCACAGGTAGGTAGTGAGTCTTAAAGGACGAACCAAGACAAGGGTTCGTCCTTTATAGACCAAGGGAAGGTATACAGGTAGGAAGGGGAAGGTAGATGCGACCACGGCTCTGCTTTGTTCTCATAGAAACAGAATTCCCCCTAAGTCCATCGTTTTGTTACTTTACTTCCCCCTTCCCCTACCGCGATGGTGTCAAGGGGAGGGGGGGCAATATGAGGGGCTATTCTAACCCGATTTCTTCCCATGGGTGTCGTAAAAGGCGACTAAGAGATCTGGGGGAGACTAGCAAACCTTGAGGTTTCCCCTCGCGATAGCGGATAAACTGCTTGGACTCTAGAAAAACAATTTGGGGTTAAGCGGACCCCGGGCTCCCGAGAAGGATTGCAACCGGGAACATTGCTCGGATAACAAGTATGAATCCCCTACAATCATATTGTTTCGAAGTTTATCTACTTAAAAGTAAATAAGTAAGTTAGGTAAGTTTTACATCCATCTTTTCTTTCTTTTCTTTTCTTTTCTTCAGTGGCGGGTGGGATGGAATCGCAGTTGTGGCAATCAATGGTAAAGAGGGTAATATCGGAGAATCCGTTGTTGCCTCCTCTGTAGTCGATCTCGCATTATTGACTGGGATTAAATTGTAACTAACATTAGCTAGTAAGGTATAATTGTAGTACTAGCACTATTATGGGCCTCGGCCTGAAATAAACTGATTTTATTTATTTATTTATCTCTATTCATTGTTAAACTAAATTCTTTGTAGGAACGAGCGAGTACCTATATCCAAAATGAGAGTGGACAATAAATAAAGTTGATCTTGAGAGATTATTGCCACCTTTTCTAGAGCCCCAGCACCAAGTGAATTTAAAATTTATTTTTATTTCTGATTAGACCTATATATTTCAGTCTTTGATTTTATTTGTTAGGTAGAGAAGATTTGAATAGGTAGAACTAGCCAGGCACCTTATTTTAAAGTCATAAAATGACTGTTATTTGTATAATTTGTTTGTCAAGTATCTTGTTTACAAAACAAATAAAATCGCTAGACCGATTTAAGTCGCTCGATTTCTTTCGATGTCAGACTACCGCGTCGTGTCGTGGTTAAAAATTTTCGATAGTTATATTTCTACCGAACAAAAATCCGTAGAAAACAAACGATTAAGGAAAATGTGGCTCCAAGTAAGTCTAAAGGTCATAGCCCACTTACACGACTCTGTAATGCTGCTCCCACCCGGCAAAAGTAATATAATTCAAATATGGGCTTTAAATATTGCTCTTTAGATATATTTTACACTGACTGACGAGCAGTCTGACGGCGGTAAGCTCGCTGAAAGCGAGCTGTCTGCTAATTTATGATGCCAATGTAAAATATATCTAAAGAGCAATGTTTAAAGTCATTTATTCAATAAAACACAACACAAAAATAGAATAGGTAACAATATTAAAAGGTGAAAAACAAACAACACTAAAACTAAAACTTAAATCTAAAAAGAAAAAAACCCGTCGTCGATAACACCCTCCCGAGACATGGTCCCCAAGATGCTGGCGGCATTCCCCCTCTGAATAGCGAGACTAACTCGCTGAGACAGAAAGCCGCCAGCCCTGGGATCACCAGTCGCCTCGATGAGACGCCTCGACAACTCCTTCAAGAACAATCTTGCACTGGGGCCCCAACAACCCAAAGTCTCAAGGCCCACTGCAGTAAAAATAAAATGTTTAAAGCCCATATTTGAATTATATTATTTTTGCCGGGTGGGAGCAGAGTCGTGTAAGTGAGCTATGACCTTTAAGCTCATCTGTTGGGATATGTAAGGGCTACTTATAAGTCCTCTTAGTAGAGATAGGTACGGCGAAATACGAAACCTAAAATATGTATGTAGACCGTAACCTATCGAAACCCAGTTAGGTACTGGTAAGTATCTAGATGCTCGTTTCATTTCAGTTAGGCTTTTCGTTTAGGTATCCTATCTGTCTTACTTATGGCGTTATGAGGTCATCAATTCAAATTATTTTCATTTTGCGCTTCCTTTCGAGTAGGTAAGTTAGGTACCTAATGGCTTTGATTATTTCGTGATGTTTTCGCTTTGATTTCTCTTTTCTATTAGCGATGTTACTAGCTGCGTGCGTAATGCGGTTTTTCCCGATCCTGTTAGCGTAGGAATATCGTCATGCAAATAACTTACTTTACCTATCTTCTATCTAGGTATATAAAATTCAATGTCCTGACTGAGCTATATATATCAACGCTGAGCCCAAACCACTAGTCCTAGAAACATGAAATTTGAATAGTGTGTTCTTTGTGGTGTGTAGAAAGAAAAGGTTTTTGGAAAATCCTGCGTGATCGGGACATACGCGGGTGAAACTGCGGGATCCAGCTGGTTACATTATAAAATTCCGATCACAAAAGGTAAAAGCAAAAGCTACGTTAGAATAGGGACATACAATGTGGTGTCTTATGAGGAGAGTCTACCTACTCTTTCTCGATACAAACGTAGTCGACTGTTTCCTCCCTGGATAAAGACATTAGAGCAAATATGTTTATGCCATATAATCTTTTTTAAAATTAGAATAGGAGTAACATTACACTTTTTAAACTTACACGATTTCCGTCAAACATTGTTATAAGACACGGGTCTTCTCGGGACCACGGCCGGTGTGACCCGTTTGCCGAAACGTCGAGGTAATTATTAAAAATGATTATCTATAACGCGATCTAGACCCGTGTCTAATAGAAATAACATTTACAAAAAATAGAAAATTAAAAAAATCAAAACGTAGGGGCATGGTCGGTCGGTCATGGCTGATAAAGGACTTATGGCATAAACATATTTTTTCTAATTTCTTTATCCAGGGAGGCATCAGTCAACTACGTTTGTAAAGTTTGTATGGAGAAAAGAGTAGGTAGATTGTCCCCTTGAGTCGGCGTAAAGCGATACTGCCCGAAAATCAAGAATAAAAGGAAAGTATAGGAAAAGGTAGATAGGTACGTGTGGGTAAGATTGATTGATATGCCGACCCTGTGACATAGATTGCGACTCATAAGGTTGGGAATTCGATTCCAGCTTCAAAATAACTCGGAAATATCCAGCCCTGGGCAGTTAGAAAAACCATTATCACAAAATAATGACGTTTGTTGTAATAGGAGTCCCACTTAAATACTTATTATTATGCTGTTTTTATATTATTTGTCGTTATAGCGGCTACAGTAATAGGTACTTACATCTTCTGTGAAAATTTCAACTGTCTAGCTAACACGGTTCATGAGTTACAGCCTGGTGACTGGTGACACGGGCAGACAGACAGACAGCGGAGTCTCAGTAATAATAAGGTCCCGTTTTTATCCTTTGGGTACGCAACCCTAAAACATGTCAAATTAAAAAACACACCAAAACACAATGAAGACAATAAAAAAATAAAGTTAATGGCATACAAAATTGTGTTACGATTTCAAATGACAATTCAAATTGAGTCCCCACACTCGTTGGCTTTAAAAATTCAGGAACGATCTACAATGTTCGTCAAAAAGTTGTTAAAACGATGTTATTTGACGTACTTTCGCACCATTTCCTCTTTATTACAAAACAAAGTTTTAGCTTAAATCGTGGGTTATCGTCACATTTTTAAACTATTCATGGAGGTAGACAAAATATAGGAATTTCAACCTGAACGGTTCAGCAGTATTGCGTGAAGGAGCAACAAACACACACACAAACCTTTGTACCTACAACTAGGTGGAGGTGGGCGGGACATATTGCAAGAATGAGTAGTGACAGATGGACTCGAAGGCTGATGGAATGGCGCTCGCGTGCACATTATTAGGCCGCGGGGTAGACCACCAATGAGATGCAAGGACGACATCATAAGACACGCAGGACGAGATTGGATGTCGAGAGCTCAAGACCGTCAGGAGTGGAAGAGCATGGTGGAGGCCTACGTCCAAGATTGTACATGAAAGGGCTGTAATGGATGGATGGACATGTTACCTACACACATGTTTTTAAAAGGTTGACCTGGAATAATACATACCAGGTAGGTGTGTATATATTCCAGGTTACTTTTTATCCTGATATTCTCCCGGGATCGGAATCGTAAGTGAAACCGCGGGGCGGTGCTAGTATTTCATAAAATTAAAATAAATATGTAAATAAATATTGCACGACCTTGCAGCGCAATCTAGCCCCGAACTAAGCACTAGGCTTGGACTATGGGTACTAGACAACGGATACACCACACATTATACTTTTTTTTTAAATACATAGATACATAATATGATACATAGAAGGTACAACTCTAGACTCTAGACATCCTAATACGTAAGTAGGTATTTTGTTTATGTACCTACTCGAAAGTAAGTAAGTACTACCACAGACTACTTAATATAATAGTATATACAACCAACTATTACGTTATTCTGTGGTTCTTACCTACTTAGTTTCAACAAAGCATCATCAATGTTCTATATAAAGAGTTACATTAATTAAGGGTTATATCCGGTGCTATAAAGTTTTCCATTTAAAATCCAACTGGGAACAGAACAGTGGTTTGTGACCGCATCGAAAATCCGAAACTAAAGTTATGGGCAAAATTACGATATCTAAGTAAATCATTCATAGTGATGGGCAGACTAGTCGCCGAATAGTAAATAAATAAATATTGCACGACTGTACACACAGCGCAATCTAGCCCCAAACTAAGCACTAGGGTTGTACTATGGGTACTAAACAACGGACATACCTACTTCATATTTTACTTTTTTTTGTAAATTTATACATTTGATACGTCATAGAAAACATACCCAGACCGGAAATAAATATTTGTTTTTACCTGAACTGAATAGATCCGGCAACCTCCTGCATTGCAGTCGGGCCTTCCCCCGAGCGACGTGCCACTGAGGTCGTCAATAGTCTGCAAATTGAGCCGACTAGTCGTCAACTGCAACAAAATCAACAACTATTAAGTTTATTATAAAATTCTATTAATTTTTGTAAGTAGCTCAAGGCTATTTTATTTAGAAAATTTATTTTCAAGGAAAAATAGCGAGAGTTCAAGAGTTCAAGCCTCGCCACACGTGAAAATTTTTGAGTGCTATTTTTCCTTGAAAATAAATTTTCTAAGTTTATTATGCTTAAGAAATACTCTGCTCTTTGAAGAAATGCTTTCAAAAATATTTTGTACCCAGCGGAACTCGAACCTGCGACAACATTAATTAAATTAGTACAGTTAAAAGGGTATATTTCCAACCTAACCCGGTCGCGGGTTAGGTTAGAAATTGCTAACCTAACCCTAAGGTTAAACGTACTTAAACAAAAAACGTCACTATCAGATAACTACTAATGTCTCAACTATGTCTTCAGGTCTGTTCTATTTTTTTCAAAACTGTTCAACCATTTTTTCCAAAATTGTTTAGCTATTTTTATAATGATTTGCATTGAGCTTTGCCGACTTGGCTTTTGTTTCTGCTTCGATATTCTTTGATTTCTATTGACGATCGTCTCTTGTTTCTATCTCGATCGTCCTTTGTTTTGGATTCGATCTCCGTACCTATAGGTTATTTGCTGCAAAAGTGAGCTAATTAAATTCAAAAAGTCGCGTGTCGATGGTTCCGTACCTACCTATTAACATTATAAAAAACACGTCTGTGGTACGGGAGCCCCACGTAAATATTAACTTTATTCTTTTATAGATTAACATCAACATTTTTTCTAGTCTAGTTAGCTAATAGTCTAGCTAGATTCTAATGCACCGCTTGAAAGCGGCTTCAAAAATTATTCAAAAACAGATTTTATTATATGTATAGATAACTTAACATTATAGCTGTGCCCGAAACTCGGGTGTGGTTCATCAAGGCAATGGCCACGAGTCTAACAAATTGTAGAACGCAACGTCAGCGCGATCTAAAGTTAATAGTGCTGCCATCTATTGGTTTTTTATAAAAACAGGCAAGTTACAGTTCTGCGCTAGTTTTTTCGCTTCAAAATCCAACTGGGAACAGAACAGAACAGTTTTAAGTTATTCTTTGTATAATTAGTATTAAGTATGTGTTTTTGGTGCAATAAAGTGTTTATCTATCTATCTATCTAACAGATTTTTTTTTTATCAAAAAAAAAAAAAAAAATTGTGATGGGGCGACTAGTCGCCGAATAATCTGCAAATTGTGCCGAGTAGTCGTCAACTAACAATTCTGTAATTAACCAAGATTTATTACAACATTATTTCTTAAAGTGCTACTTATTTATAAAAGTTCCCCACTAAGGATATACTGCTTTTTAAGAATCTCAAGCATTTTTAGTACCCGCGACTAGATACCTCTACTGATAATCCGAACCAGCAAAGCATGATTCAAGCAAGCAAGTAAGCAGCAAGCATCTTTTTAGGGTTCCGTAGCCAAATGGCAAAAAACGGAACCCTTATAGATTCGTCATGTCTGTCTGTCTGTCTGTCTGTCTGTCTGTCTGTCCGTCCGTCTGTCTGTCCGTCCGTATGTCACAGCCACTTTTCTCCGAAACTTTAGGAGCTACTTACCAAGTTTCAACAGCTAACTTTAGGAGCTAGCTGTTGAAACTTGGTAAGTAGATGTATTCTGTGAACCGCATTAAGATTTTCACACAAAAATAGAAAAAAATCCTGAATTTTTAGGGAAAAAATATTTTTTCATCAAACCTATACATGTGGGGTATCTATGGATAGGTCTTCAAAAATGATATTAAGGTTTCTAAAATCATTTTTTTCTAAACTGAATAGTTTGCGCGAGAGACACTTCCAAAGTGGTAAAATGTTGGTCCCCCCCCTGTAACTTCTAAAATAATGGAATGATAAAACTAAAAAAAGTATGTGTACATTACTATGCAAACTTCCAACGAAAATTGGTTTGAACGAGATCTAGTGAGTAGTTTTTATTTAAAACGTCATAAATCGTAAACCGCAATTTACCTTTCAAAACAAAATCTGTTGTATAGATAATGGTACGGAACCCTTCGTGCGCGAGTCCGACTCGCACTTGACCGGTTTTTTAAAAATTAAATTGGGAGCAAGTAGGTACAGTTAGGTTCCCCGCGCACTAGGCAGCCTGGCAGCGGCAGCCAGTAAAACATTGAAGTAGTATGGGAGCCCGCGCACTAGGCAGCCACGAAATCCTAGCTAAATTCTGGCTGCCGTAGCCTGGCTGCCGCAGTCAGGCTGCCTAGTGCGCCACCTTAGAAGGTGAGTATAATCAGAAAAACGTAAGCAAAACACGTTACAACCAGGGCACCTAAAATTTCACAACTGTACTCTCAGCCCTGTTCTATCTTTTTTTCCAAAATTCAAGAACCATTTTCTCTAAATTATAATTGTCTGCATTGCTGACTAGTCGGGAATTTAAAACCGATTAGTCGGCTACTCTGCTAGTCGGAAAAAAACCATATAGTCGTCCCATCTCTAATCTTGATGTTTCGAACAATTTACAAGCGTAAAGTTTGTAATAGGTAGGTATGAACAGTAGGCAATATAAGTGGAAATCCACCTTGGTTCCATAAGCCTGATTTATACTGGCGCGGATTTAGTACGGAGCATAAACTTCGTATAGACAAGTTTGGCGTATACGCAAACGAGATAAATGTACATAAACTCGCACTACTAGCACACCCTTTTCTTTTGGTAGGTAAGTACGATCGTCTTTTTTTGTAATCGTCTTTTGTTTCTGCTTCGATATTCTTTGATTTCTATTGACGATCGTCTCTTGTTTCTATCTCGATCGTCCTTTGTTTTGGATTCGATCTCCGTACCTATAGGTTCTTAGCTGCAAAAGTGAGCTAATTAAATTAAAAACTCGGGTGTCCTACCTATTAAAATAATAAAAAACACGTTTGTTGTACGGGAGCCTCACATAAATATTAACTTTAATCTGATTTTAAATTAAAATTTTTCTAGTCTGGTTTAGCTAGTCTAGTTAGGGGGCGTCCATAAATTACGTGAGATGTTTAAGGGGGGGAGGGGGTCGAGTCAAATCTCATATAATCTTACGTTGGTGAGAGGGAGGGTCTCGGCAAATATCACGCAATTTTTTTTCTGATTGAAACAAAAAACAATTATACTATTTTGGTCCATTTAATCCAGATGGTACACACTGAAAAAAAAATTCTGCTACCGGAGCTGTATTTTACTGCTCCAGTAACTGAAGACACTCTACTATTTACACGAAGCATTTTTTTTTTCTCCTTACAATAACAATCCAACGCGTTTACGTAAGAAACCCACATTTTGAAAAATCTCACATGAGATTTGGAGGATGGGGGAGGGGGTTGAATAAAATCTCACGACATCTCACCAGGGGGGGAGGGAGGGACAGAAAATTTCAAAAAACACCTTATGTAATTTATGGACGCCCCCTTAACTGATAGTCTAGATTTTAATGCACCGCTTAAAAGCAGCTCCAAAAATTATTAAATTAGAGAGTTTCTGTACACATTTATTATATGTAGATATATGTAGAGAAGAGATATAGCTAACCTAACATTAAAGCTGTGGTTCATCAATGCAATGGCCACGAGTCTAGCAAATTGTAGAACGCAACGTCAGCGCAATCTAAAGTTAATAGTGCTGCCATCTATTAGTTCTTTACAAAAACATGCAAGTTGCATTTCAGAGCTAGTTTTTTCGCTTCAAACGATAGAAAAACATTTAAGATGGGGATTGATGATAATTACGTGTCCTTTTTCGGTTCCATATTAGTGAGTGGGATATAATTGTGATTTTATTTATTGTTTAAAATGTAAAATTTCATGTTTTTACTATGAAGAGGACATAAATAGCCTTATTAATAAACGTGAAGTAAGGTCGGAGTAGTGAGAACATGCTTTGTCTTTTTCCGTGACAAGAACTTTCAAAGTTGACAGACAGAAACAAAAAGTGGTAAAATTACTCCTACCTTACTTCACGTTTATTAATAAGATAATTAGAGTATTATGGTAATCTATTAGATAAAACAGGTTGTTTGTGGCTTGTTTCGGCGTGAAAAAAATGTTTCTAAGATCGTCATTTCACATAGGTGACATAGGTAACTAACTATGTACTAGTAGTATGTACCTACCTACTAGAAGTGATATTACGAATATACATACATGTTTTGTTTCTTTTACGCAAAATCTATACCTATCTATAAAATAATTTGTCCTGACTGACTGACTGATCAGCGCACAGTTATTTCTAGATATAACACCAGATGGCTTCGTTTTATGTAACATTTCGTTTGGTGAAATACGTCATCGTCATACGTCATCGTCATACGTCATCGTCATACGTCATCGTCATACGTCATCGTCATACGTCATCGTCATACGTCATCGTCATACGTCATCGTCATACGTCATCGCTGAGTTTGATTTTGATTTTCCAGCTTTTCTTTTTAAATTTTTCCTGATTTTTTTTGCTATAAACCTCACCGAGCCCGAGACCTTTCCAACGAATGCAAAACCGTGGAAATCGGTTCGTGCGTTCTGGAGTTATAGCGTCAGGAAGGAAAACCCGACTTATTTTTATATAGTAGATAGATATGTGAGGAGGCATCCGATAAAAAAGGGGTTTTCTAAATTCCCACGGGATCGGGACTTACGCGGGATACAGCTAGTATAATATAAGTACTAACAATGCGTATAGGTGTGAAAACATCGGCAACGTACGCAGTCATATTTCATGTTTCCTTCCAAACCTTCGCTCCAATCAAAACCGTGTTGATTTGCTCGAAAATTAAAACCAGCTCCAGTCTTCAGGCTCTACCGTCCGCCCTACAGCAGGGCGGCAGAACGCGTAAGGCGGGCGGACAGAGCGCCCGTGTCGAAATTCCGCCAAATTTTCGCGCGCGATCCAAGTTGGGTAAACTTATTGATAACTACTGTTTTTGAAATTAAACTCATTTTTCCCGGTATTTCCGGTTTTTTGAGTTTAATTTCAATTTCAATTCAACATCGCGAAAATAGAAGAAAATTCCTACCTACCTGCTGTTGTTTTTAAAGGACCAAAAGGTGAGTTTATTTTTGTAGATTGTAGTTGTGGAATGTTATTCGGTTTTAGCCTATTTTTTTGGCAAAAAAGGGCGACGTGTGTAGGACCTTTTGTAGTAAAATACTTAATATTGATTTAGGGGTTGGTTTTTACTTTAAATTCATTGATTTCGATCGGATTTGGATATTATATATTATAT
Source organism: Idaea biselata (assembly GCA_958496205.1). Lineage (NCBI taxonomy): Eukaryota > Metazoa > Arthropoda > Insecta > Lepidoptera > Geometridae > Idaea > Idaea biselata. The sequence continues at coordinate 29,059,574 of OY292398.1, forward strand.
ATTAGATATTATATAATTATAATTATATTAGATATTATATATTATACATTATTTCGCCATAACTATTACTATACTTATACTAATATTATCAAACTGAAGAGTTTGTTTGTTTGTTTGAACGCGCTTATCTCTGGAACCGTTGGTCCGAATTAAAAAAATCTCTCAGTGTTGGATAGTCCGTTTATTGAGAAAAAGCTATGGGCTATATTATATTTTCTAAAAAAATATTAGGTGGACGCAGAAGGCACTGCTAGTGATTCTATAAGATACTAGCTTAGTCCCGCAGTTTCACCCGCGTAAGTCGTTTGCTAATTTCCCTCAGATCCCTTAGTCGCCTTTTACGACACCCAAGGAAAAAGATGGGGTAACCCTATTCTATGCTGGGGCTACACGGCTATTTCGGAGCCTAGGTATTCGTTACAAACAATCAAAAAAATATTTCCTGTCTTTAGTTTAATTAAAAGGACAGTCTACCTACTCTTTTCTCCATAAAAACTTTACAAACGTAGTCGACTGTTTCCTCCCTGGATAAAGATATTAGAAAAAATATGTTTATGCCATAAGTCCTATAATCAATCATGACCATGCCCCTACATTTTGGTTTTTCATTTTCTTATTTTTCTGAATTTTATTTCTGTTCTAATTAAAAAAAATTAAATAAAAAAACAAAACGTAGGGGCATATGCATGGCAGATATAGGTAGGTTTCATGGCATAAACATAATATTTGATCTAATGTCTTAATGCAGGGAAGACAGTCGACTACGTTTGTATGGAGGAAGAGTAGGTGGACTGTCCTTTTAAGTATATATTATTGTATCTACTGAAGGCTTACTGCACAGTTTAATAATTGTAGAATATTTATGTTGACTTACTTTAATATCCTGCTGGAATTGCTGGAATTTCAACTCCCTCTCATTAAACTTTAAAGTTCAGCTTTAGTTAGGCGACGCGACCTCCGTGACCTTTTGCATTGCAATGCAGAAGGTTGTGGGTTCGATTCCCGCTGGAAAGTATTTATGCATAAACATTCCCGTCGGGAAGTATTTCTTTATTTTTGTATCGTGGTAGGGTTTAACCTAGAGCCCTAAGGCCTGACTTGAACGTCACCTAGTGTTAGAATATTCAGGTCGCCCTAAAGCCTTTAACTAGGCCTAACGACTCTACGATGAATATTCACGTTTGACCTCGCTATTACCCAAAATTTTGTACATCGTTATTCTACTAAAAGCTAAAGGTTGTGTATAAGTGAGAATGTTTGTTACTCCTTCACTCAAAAACTACTTAACCGATTGCGATTAAACTTTTTCTCCAGATAGCTAAAGGATTACTGTTTATCACGATATTCCCACATAGGCGGGTGAAACCGCAGCGCGCAGCTACTCACCTCGTTACTACTTACCCCATATTTTTTACATGATTACATCGAATCCAGAACACAAAAATCCGATTACATCACGACCCACTTTCGTAAACAAGCAACAATTTTATTATTTCCCTCATTTAAAAATACCTCCTTTTGGGACCAGACTTAAAGACTCCGAGAGGACCAGAATTCTCTCGCAAAAATTAATATACCATATTAAAATGTAATTTAAGCACGCGCCCCCGCAGTAAAGGCATTTTGTGACGGTATTTGGATTCTAAAGGCTTGAAATTGTTTGAAGTAGGTATCGGTCATTGTACATAAGCTTGGCCATTGTTTCCGATGCCTTTGTTTTGTTCATTTCAGCGTTATTCTGAGCTAAGTGATTTGTTTGTTTAAAGTTCTAAATCTTCATAGACCAAAACTAAAAGTGATTATTTATGTTATCTAGATCCCGTGGGAAAATCGTGATTTAAAGTAGCCTATGTAACTCAGGGTGAATGTAGCTTTCTAATGGTGAAAGAATTTTTGAAATCGGTCTAGTAGTTTTTGAGTTTATTAATTACAAACATACACACACAAAAAAATCTTTTCTCTTTATAATATTAGTGTAGTACATATACATGAGGATGTAGGTATATCTATCTATTCTTCCTATATTAAGACTTCTTCTTTTCATGTGGTGGCGTGGCTCACCTACGTTTTTTAATTGTAGATTATGATTTGATACATCTTCCGGAAGAAAAAGAAAAATACAAAGAACGAAAACGTCAGATCTTAGTCTGTAATTAAAAAAACGAATAAGTATATTTTAGAATTTTCAGAGGCGTTTTCGCGTATAATATCTACACTACACTAATATTATAAAGAGGAAATATTTGTATTTGTGTGTGTGAGTGTGTGTCGTATGTATGTTATGAATAAACTCAAAAACTACTGGACCAATTTCAAAAATTCTTTCACCAGAAAGCTACATTCACCCTGAGTAAAATAGGCTACTTTTGATCCCGATATTCCCCCGGGATCGGGACTTACGCGGGTGAAAACGCGGGACGCAGCTATTAACTAATAAGAGTTATAGAATTCAACGATTAAAATTCATCTCAATACAGATCAGAATTTTCTTCGATAGAAGCTATAATAAAGATACGCTATAGTATAGTCGTTATAATTTAAAAGGGTATCTTCAGTCTATTATGTTTAGGGATATTATCAATAACAGTCGTATTGTGCGACCAAACCTTTAGATCGTTTGCGTGGGTGCACAGTTTGGGAGGGATTATTGTACAGATGCCTAAGGGTGGCTAAATGAGCATGTCCATTTCGTTAGATTCCTAAGAATATTTAGGGAACTTCCTATTTCATATAATTTGACCCGGGTGTCTATTTCGCTACTACACCGTGTCGATGCCGTGTAGCTTCTACACGGTTCGCCAGTCAGACAGATTGCATTTATTATATTACTTATTATTATTTATTCGTATTATCTATACATATAAACATTAATATACCTACTGACTGATTGACTCAACTAAGTATAGCCCAAACCGCTGTTCCTAGAGACATTAAATTCGGAGAGTGTGTTCTTTGTGATGTGTAGGCATAGGTATTATTAGGTATCCATTAAGAAAGTGTTTTTGGATAATCCCGCGGGATCGGGACTCTGCTAGAAATCGATATAATACGTGATTTTTTATCGCGTAAGACGTAAAATTACTGGTGAACCATGTAGAAGCTACACGTCTTCTACACGGTTTAGTTCTAGAATAGCTTTCCTGCTTTTGGGACAGCTATGAGAATCCTCATTCTAAAGTTAGGCATGTGTAACTTTAACACATACCTAACACATAATTTACTTGGTTTATTTCTGGTCTGGGTATTTTCTATGTAAGTATATCATATTATGTAGGTATGTATTTAAAAAAAAACGTATTCAAAAAATAAAATTCAATTCAAAGTACCTACCTAGGTACTTTTATTCATTCGGATATTACAATATATCTCTTTGAATCGTCAATTTTATAATGTCATCTGCTGTGTCTTTGGAACGCGACCTCCAATGAGAAGAAGACACAAGAAACTCATGGGGCTTTTTTTGAATATTTTTTTTATGCAGTAATCATGTGATCATATTATCGCATATTTATTATTGAACAATAGTGGACCTGGAGCAACAATCTATATATATGTATAATAGGTAGTACCTATATCCGTTTGTACAGGCCAGTACTGTAGTTTTGCGTTAGTACAAGCCTAGTTGCTTAGTTTGGGGGTAAATTGCGCTGTGTATAACGTTCACCAATTTTTAGGTATGTACCTAATATTTATTCGTTTTTATTTCCATTCGAAATTAAACTCATTTTTCGGTATTGATCGCGTGGTGTTTATTACCTACTCCAAATCCTGATCAAGAGAAGAGACCTGTAAAGGTCTCGAAACGTTAAAACAGTGCTAAAAGTAATAAACACCAAGCGATTAAAACCAAAAATTAGTATAATTTCAATTGAACATCGCAAAAACAGAAGAAAAAACTTAATTTCATTCGATTTCAGTTTTTGCATTGACATGACATGTTCCAATACCTAATACGTAGGAAGTTAAAATAACGTTAGAATCACTGTAACCCAGCTGTATAGGCTCATTAGAGACCTAGTGTGGGGGACAGAGTTCCCTAAGTGTACTTAGCTATAACAGTTTAAGCTAGTTTTAAGTCAAGCTCTGCTGTAGATCCCTGTTTAGTAAAAAATATGCTAAAAATGTACCAGTCACTTATAAGAAACAATAAACTTTATCTTATCTAAAAGGTAGGTACCTACTTACTTGATACATTAACATACATTCATATAAATATACGTAGGTAGGTATGCATATGTCATAGATACAAAGCTCACTTCAGTGTTGGACATGTATACAGAGCTGAATGATCAAAGCAATGTGAGCGGACAGGACAGGCTATCTAGTCTAGGTTACTACTGCTGTACCTAGATATTCGTAGGTAGGTAGGTAGGTAGGTAAGAGTCTTAATTGTAAGAGTGGAGTCTTAGTAAAAGGGCCCCTTTTTAACCCTTTGGGTATGGAACTCTAAGAACAAATCGAGATATCGTTGTAGGTATTTACAATTTTAAAAAATAACCCTCTGTCGGCTGTCAAGAAAAATTATATTTATTGTATGGGAGCCCCACTTAGGTCAATATTTTGTTTTTGTAGCGTTTTGTATTTGTTGTTATAGCGGCTATATTCATTATTTGTGAGAATGTAAGTGTCGAACACTGTTCATGAGATACAGCCTGGTGACAGACAGACAGCGAAGTCTCAGTAATAGGGTCCCGTTTTTACCCTTTGGGTACTTTGTTTCCCAATGATCAGTTGAAATAATTAAACTATTTTCAAACAGATTTTAAAAGATTGAGCATCCCAAAATGTTTGAGAATCTTTTCAAATAAATAATGAGTTAAAATAAATTTATTCTGAAAGTCTAGACAACTCTTATCTGAATGAACAGAGAAGGGCTTATAAAAACTTTGGGGAACATCCTTCAAGTTTTCAGTTAGCGAGGAAATTTTACAGTAAACTTGTCTTGAAGACTTTGGCGAGATCGATTTTAACAAGGAATTAAATTGTTCGGAAAAATCTTCTATAAGTTAGTTCTTTTCTTGGAGATTTTATTGAAGAAGTTGAAGTTTGTTAGTTGGTTGGGTTAATATTAACCGGAAGTTAGTGATTAAGAGGAGTATATACGCCAACGACCTTGAAACTGAAAATCCCTGTCGGGCTCATCGAAAATTGTTGATTATTTCATGACGGAATGTCGTAGAACTTTTTTTTGTGCACAGATTGTAGGTGACATTGTTTCCTACATTTTGGTGTAGTTTTAAGACAAGAACCTCCTATTGGTGCAAAGCCTATCCAAATTTTAGACAAAAAATGGCTGATTTGGCTAAAATGTCGATAGGCTTCAATACGTTTAGACATATTTGTATGGAAACTGCACTAAAATATCGGAAACAATGACGCCTACAATCTGTACACAAAAAAAAGTTCTACGACATTCCGTCATGAAATAATCAACAATTTTCGATGCGCCCGACATGGATTTTCAGTTTTTCAGAATAGGGCCCTTAATTAGAGTTTTCAGGTGACTAGGATGACCTCTAAAACGCGGTGTGCCACACCAGCACACGAAAATAAGAAGCTTTTCTCCATACAAACTATACAAACGTAGTCGACTGTTTCCTCCCTGGATACCATATTAGAAAAAATATCTTATGTATGACGTAAAAATATTTTTCTAAAGTCTTTATCCAGGGAGGAAACAGTCGACTACGTTTGTATGGAGAAAGAGTAGGCAGACTGTCTTCATTGAGCTCACAGAAAGAACATGGGATATAGTGCTGTGATAATAGTGGATTGGATTGGCTATTGGGGGAAGTATGGACTGCCGTAACAATGTCCAATAAACACGTAAAAATGGCTTATTATTAATACTTACAGCACAGTATGTTCAACTTATGTTCATAAATATAACCCTATTAATCTACAGACAATGCGAGAAACGGTGAAGTAAATTGTGTTAGCACATAAAAGGCGAGGAAGAGCATAAGTAATATTTTAATCCTTAGATTTGAATAATATTGCAGAAGAGCTTTATTTATTAGTAACCGTGTCCCGCGATTTCGTTCGCCTATGTTTAGAATCGAGATCAAAAGTGACTTACGTTACGTACGTACTTCTCTAGGGAAAGCGCCATTTAACAATGTACCTATACTTACTCTCTCTGTACTTTCCAAAATTCTTTAAAATAGGCGTATTCAAACGTTGCCCCGTGCCATGAATTCTGTTGTAGTGATGTGCCCGGTTGCATCCCTCTTGGGAGCCCAAGGGTCTGCTAAAACCACAAATTAATTGGGGGTGACACAGTACGTAAATCATCATTCATTATACCAACTGCGAATAGATTTGGCCACATTTTTACGGCCGGCCGTCTGTCTAAAACCAACCCTCCTTGGGAGCAAACCGCCACGCGGCGGGTAGAAGTCAGGTTCGCTAATCTCCCCCAAATCTCTCAGTCTCCTTTTACGACACCCACGGGAAGAGATGGGCTAGCTCTATTCTACCCCGGGGTACACTGCTAGTGGTCAAACGCTCAAAATATATCTACACTAATATTATAAAGAGGAAAGATTTGTATTTGTGTGTGTGTGTGTTTGTAATGAATAAACTCAAAAACTGCTAGACCGATTTCAAAAATTCTTTCACCAAAAGAAAGCTACATTATCGAGGAGAACTTTTGATCCCGATATTCTCATCGGGATCGGGACTTACCGTAACCGCGGGACTCTTCTATCGTTCATAAAAAATAAGTTTTACATACAAACACAAACTAACAAACAGTTTTTCACATTTATATTATGTTAGGACACGACTGTAAGGACAGGGGTAGGAATGTAATGTACCAATGACAAAGGTGAGAACAACCACGAACAACATAAACCTTTTTTACAAAGAGATGAATATTTAAATACTTAGGTAGGTATAAAATAATTAAAATCGACTTCAAAAAGGACAAAATAACCGCACCTTTATAGTATAGTGCCACCGACTTATCTAATATATAAAATTTCCACGTCATAGTGTTAGTTACCGTACTCCTCCGAAACGGCGTGACCAATTTTTATGAAATTTTGTATACGTATCCAGTAGGTCTGAGGATCGGCTACTATCTATAATTTATAAGGCAAAACAACGTTTGCCGGGTCAGCTAGTCTAATATATCAAATTCAAAGTCCTGACTGATCGATATATCAATCAACGCAGAGCCCAAACAGCTGGTCCTAGAGACATGAAAATTGGAGATTGTTCTTTGTGATGTGTAGGCATCCACTATGAAAGGGTTTTTGGAAAATCCTGAGGTATCGGGACACACGCGGGTGAAAGTCTCACTAGATGGCGTTAGTGGTCAAAATACATCGCGGTATCGTTGAGTTTTTCTGTCCCTGTATCACGTTTGTTGTACGTTTGTGTTGCAAATATTTGTTTTGTTTTTAGTATTTGTTGTTGTCGCGGCTAGCGAAATACTACTTCTGTGAACATTTCAACCGTCTAGCTATTACGGTTTATGAGATACAGCCTGGTAACAGACGGACAGACAGCGAAATCTCAGTAATAGAGTCCCGTTTTTACTCTTTGGGTACGGAACCATAAAATCAGCCAGCCTAACCTCCTTTTTGGAAGTCGGTTACTAAATAGATCTATAGGCAAGTACATTACGTAGTGCTTTTATAATCCAACTTGGGATTAAATTGTATTTGCGTAGCTACTGGACAATGGGATATGGAAAATTTAATTGTCAGCTTATAAGCCTGTTTATACCTATTTAAACCAGCGAGTGATCTTTAATAAGGGTCCTTTTTTAGGGTTTTTACCTTTTGTAACCGGTACGGAACCCTAAAAACAACGGGTTATTAATTGTTTCCAAAATATTGGCAATCTATATAAAATTCAAAATCCTGACTGATCTATATCAACGCTGGTACAAAGGTCATGAAAATTGGAGTGTATTCTTTGTGGTGTGTATGGATTAGGCATGGTATAAATAGCTGATCACACTATAAATAACAGTGTTATTTAAAAATCACTAATCACAGATGCTATAAATAATCGTAATAACTGTTAGTGTTATTTTTTAAAGAGCTATTTTTAGTAACATTTCCCAAAATAATCACAATCACATAACAGAATAACAGAGAGCGCCATTATTTAATGATTTAGTAGCGTAATATTTCATTTCAAGATCAAATACATTGACAGTCCCAAGCCTGTTAAAGTATGAGGGAAAGTTCATTGAAATCATCGAATAATCACAATGTGAAAAATAATTACCAATAGCACAAATAACAGACCGTGATTGAATATTATAATTGTTAAAAATAATTGACAGCTATTTTTAATCTCAGTGTTATTTTTTGTTATAGATAATTTTTAAGTGAAAAATAACACAATAGCACAATAGCAGTCGCACTAACACTGTGATTCAAAAATAGCTTGGTAACAATCACAGCTACTTAAAAATAGCAATAATGTCCATGCCTAGTATGGATCCACTAAGAAAAGGATTTTGGAAAATCCCGCGGGATCGGGACTTACGCGGGTGAAACCGCGGGACCCAGCAAGTAATACTCTATAAACTTAGTCTGAAATATGATTTAGTTATTTTAAAACCTGGGTGTGTATGGGGCCCACTAGGGTGTGTATGGGGCCCACTTGGGTGTGTATGGGGCCCACTGGGGTGTGTATGGGGCCCACTTTGGGTGTGTATTGGGCCCACTAAGATCGTTGGGCCCAAGCCAACCTCACCTGCTAGCCGGTGCACCTGCTGATAAACGGACGAGGCTCTGGCGCAGACTTTCCCTTCGGGGTTGGGAGGTCAGACGGCAGTCGCTCCCGTGAAAGTCGAAATTTGCCAAATCTTTATGGAAAGTAGTAAAAGAGTTTATGGCCACAGGGATAGGGCGCCGCCGCATAACGGCGCGCAGGAGTTTCGCCCGACTCCTGTGGCAAGTGGACTAGGGCTACCGTGCCACGGGCGGGCACGGTTAAAGACGCGAGCCCCGAAACTCCGCTTCGCAACGTGGAACATTGGCACGCTAACCGGACGCGCGAGGAAGCTAGCCGACGTACTTTCCAGGCGGAAGGTGGCCGTGGCGTTCCTGCAGGAGACTCGATGGAAAGGCAGCAGATCCCGGCTCATTGGGAATGGCTACAAGCTGATCTACACGGGTGCACCTGGTGGAGAGAACGGGGGGGCTGTGGTGCTCGCTGAGGGGTTGCATGAAGATATCTTGGAGGTGAATCGCTTTAGCGACCGACTTATGTGCGTGAAGGTGCTTATTGGGGGGGTTCCTACTCACCTAGTAAGTGTTTACGCGCCACAGGTCGGTTGTAGCGACGCTGATAAGAGGTCGTTTTGGGATAAACTCGGCGAGGTACTTGGGGCAATCCCGTTGTCGCAGGGAATCGTTTTGGGTGGTGACCTGAACGGTCATGTGGGTGAGATGGGGGTGGAATTTGAACGTGTCATGGAGGCTTCGGGTATGGCAGTCGGAATGCGGAAGGGGAAGAAATTCTGCGTACGTGTGCCACTGCCGACCTGGCACTCGTGAACACTTATTTCAAAAAGAAGCCCGACCACTTGATCACCTACAGGAGCGGGGGGCGCGCTACCCAAATCGATTTTCTAATCACTAGGAGACACCATATCGGCAACGTGGCCAACTGCAAAGTCATACCAGGTGAGAGTCTCACTGCCCAACACCGTATCCTTGTCATGGATCTCTGTGTAAAGACCAAAGACAAACGACCGGAACCATGTCAGCGCCGAATCAGATGGTGGATGCTTGATGAAGTCAAGTCCCAGATGCTCGCCTCAGCAATCGGCGACAAATGTGCCAATGCTGAAGGCGACTCGGTGCAGGAACACTGGGACCGGATTCAGGTGTCTATCGCTGATTCGGCGCGGTCGGTCCTCGGTATGTCTAAGGGAGGACGCAAGTGTGACAAGGAAACTTGGTGGTGGAACGACACAGTCCAGAGGGAGACTAGGGTGAAGAAAGCCCTCTTTAAAAAGTGGCAAGCGTCCAACTCTCCTGAAGATCGCGACGCGTACAGGTCTGCCAAACGTGCCACAAAGAGAGCAGTAGCCAGAGCCAGACGGGACCACTTACAGCCACTGTACGATAAGTTGGAAACGTCTGAGGGGCAGAAGCTTATTTATAAGTTGGCACGTTCTAGGATCAAAGCGGCACAGGATATACCCAAGTGCCGCTGTGTAAAAGATCCTAATGGTAACCTGCTATGCGAGGACGGAAGAGAGGAGGAGCGAGGAGTCGCGGTGAAGGAGAGGTGGCGCTCTTATTTCCACGAGCTGCTCAATAAGCAGTATAAAGAGGTGCAGCCACCGGAACTCCCTCCGAATCTAGGACTTGTGCCACTGATTACGCCTGAGGAGGTGCGCAAGGCTCTTCGCTGCATGAAGAATCGGAAAGCTGTCGGCGCCGATGGAGTCCCCATCGAAGTATGGAAGGCTATGGGTTCTCGTGGTGTGGGCATCTTAACCAACCTTTTTAACCGCATACTCGAGACTGGCAGAATCCCCGCCCAATGGAGACTGAGTGTTATCACTCCAGTGTTCAAGGGCAAGGGATCTGTGCAGGAGTGTGGAAGTTATCGTGGTATAAAGGTCATGTCCCACACCATGAAGCTCTACGAGCGTATAGTTGACTCTCGGATCCGGCAGGAGTGCACTGTCTCGGAGGGCCAGTATGGTTTCCGCCCCGGTCATAGTACCATGGACCCTGTTTTCGCCCTAAGGATCGTTATGGAGAAATACAGAACGAAGAATACGCCTCTGCATTTTCTGTTCCTGGACTTGCAGAAGGCCTTCGACTGTGTTCCTCGCGTGATGATCTGGTGGGCGCTGCGGTCCAAAGGGGTGCCTGAAACTTATATTGAAACCATCCGGGACATGTACCGAAATTCCGATTCAGTGGTGCGAACTGCTGTTGGTGACACTAAATCTTTTCCCATTACAGTCGGAGTCCACCAAGGATCCGTCCTAAGTCCGTTTCTGTTTAGCGTAATACTGGACGCACTGTCCGTAGTCATCCGAGACGCACACGAGCAGCCCCCGTGGATGCTCATGTATGCTGATGATATTGCGCTAGCGGACTCGGATAAGGGACGGCTTGGAAGGCGTGTAAATGAAAATCAAATCAAAGTACGTTTATTCATTCGGATATTAGCAAGATATCTCTTTGACATGTCATTTTTTTTTTTTATTTAATCTACTCTACTATGTCTTCGGATCGCGACCTCCATGACATGAGAAGAAGACACAAGAAACTCATGGGGTTTTTTTTTTGTATATTTTTTTTTTGCAGTAATCATGTGATTTACATTGTCGCATATATAATATTATTGAAGAAAAGTGGAACTGGAGCAATAATCCATACTTGCTATAATAATCCTTACTAGCATTACAAGAGCGAAAGTAACTCTGTCTGTCTGTCTATCTGTTCAAATAAGTTATAATATACAAAATAATAAACATAAAAAAAAAATATTTACTTAAAACACTATCTCATCCACAAACACACAACCCGCCCAACACCGCCCAAACCTGTTGTTTCCTGTTTCGCCCAAACCCAAAATGTTTGGAAAGAGTCACTTGAGAACGGCGGTTTGCAACTCAACGTAGCGAAGACCGAATACTTGGCTAGCAATACCACAGATCCCACACCTGTCTGCGTAGACGGTCACATGGTCGAGCGGACAGACCAGTTTAAGTACTTGGGATCTGTGCTTCACGAGTCCGGCGACATCGATTGTGACGTCAAGTCCCGCATTTCGGCAGCTTGGGCCAAGTGGCGAGAGGTAACTGGTGTCATCTGTGACCCGAAAATGCCGGTTAAACTGAAGGGACAGGTCTATAAAACGATCATTAGACCTGTCCTTTTGTATGGTAGTGAGGCGTGGCCATTGCTTGAGCGACATAAGCAGGAGCTGCGTGTCACGGAGATGAAGATGCTGCGCTGGATGTGTGGAGTGACGCGAAAAGACCGCGTCAGAAACTCCCGCATCAGGGGCAGCCTTCATGTCCGAGACATTGCAGACAAACTGCAAGAATGCCGCTTACGGTGGTACGGCCACGCTCTACGAAAACCGGCTAGTTACGTGGGAAACAAATGTCTTGCCATGGCGCCTCCGCCCGGCCGCGGCAGATTGGGAAGACCCAAGAAGTGCTGGCTTGACTTTGTAAGATCGGATATGCATGCAAATGGCCTCACTACACGGGATGCCGAAGATCGTGCGAAGTGGAGACGTAAAAGTAGGAAAGCGGACCCCGGGCTCTCGAGAGGGATGCAACCGGGAACAACGCTCGGATGATGATGAAAACCTAAAATACACGATTAAACAGTTATCTTCTGGGCAAGCGTGCTAGATCTTAGACTACTTCGTCCCTTAAGGGCCCTATACTGAAAAACTGAAAATCCATGTGGGGCGCATCAAAAATTGTTGATTATTTCATGACGGAATGTCGTAGAACTTTTTTTTGTCTACAGATTGTAGGCGACATTGTTTCCGATATTTTAGTGCAGTTTCCAAACAAATATGTCAAAACGTATTGAAGCCTATCGACATTTTAGCCAAATCAGACATTTTTTGTCTAAAATTTGGATAGGCTTTGCACCAATAGGAGGTTCTTGTCTTAAAACTACACCAAAATGTAGGAAACAATGTCACCTACAATTTGTACACAAAAAAAAGTTCTACGACATTCCGTCATGAAATAATCAACAATTTTCGATGAGTCCGACAGGGATTTTCAGTTTCAAGGTCGTTGGCGTTGTAATTCCTCTTAACATCTGTCCAAATAGTGGTCAAACGCATAAATCACATAAAACTTCTCCCAATTTAATCAAAAAAGATTGAAAGCACTTCTTATTATATTTTAAGAAAAAAAACTCTGCAATTCCATTTGAAAATGGTCCATTTTTTCTTCTAATTATACAAATTAAGGTCCATTCACACCGGTGACATTCAAAGGTGACTTCAGTTGTACCTAATTAAATAATTTCTTCCAGTCGGAGGGCGCGCTTCAATAAAAAAAAGGTTTTAAAAAAAGGTGATAGGTGAAAACGAGTTGAACAAGTATTTTGTAGCTTTTTAAATAGCTACGTGTACGAGCCTTACACATTTTTGTAAAGCTTTGTAATACATATCCAATCTATACTAATATTATAAAGAAGAAAGATTTATATTTTTGCGTGTGTGTGTGTGTGTGTGTGTGTATCGTATGTTTGTTATGAATATACTCAAAAACTACTGGACCGATTTCAAAAATTCTTTCACCATTAGAAAGCTACATTATCGAGTAACATAGGCTACTTTTGATCCCGATATTACCACAGGATCGGGACTTACGCGGGTGAAACCGCGGGATGCAGCTAGTTCGATATTATTTATATTCGATATATTTTGTTACCTATAGGGTAAATTATCCGCGTAAATCCCGATCCCCTGAGATTTTTCAAAAAACCCTTTCTTAATAGATATGTAGGTATATCGATTATTAGTTTGATACAAAATTGGACCCCCTTTCCTGCTCTTAGGGGTGGAGTTTCGAATAACACTTTCTTAGTGGGTCACATCACAAAGACCACACTCTCCAAATTTCATGTCTCTAGGACGGTTTAGGCTGTGCGTTGATATAATTTAAGCCAGTCAGTCAATGAGTCACGACATTGAAGTTTATAATTTGTATACTCACAGCCGAATACAGCAGAAACGCCACTTAAAATTTGAGGCGAACTTAAATAATTGTGCAGCTTCTAAATTTATAAATAGAATGGGATTTTTTTTTAATTTGAGAGGTGCTTACTTGTTTAAGTAGAACTCTTTTTTTTTTCTCAAATTGCGTTTCTGTATTCGGCCGTTAGATGTTAGATTTCTCAGTCACTTAAAAAAATATATGAAAGCATAAGTAATCAAATTCTTCACCAAAATCACAGATAAATAAAAACGAATATCAATATCATAGTGTATTTAAAACCTGCATATCATGAAACATCCATCCCGAGTTCCTTGCTTCCTTGACTCGTAATCCGGGATTAATTAAAAATTTCCACTTTGATAGAGTTGTGCCAGTCAGGAACGTTGTACTCGGCGATATAACGCCTCTGGGTTCGTGTTCGTAATGATATAGTTTCTTAAGGGTGCACTAGTCAAAAGCTGATACTTGCAGGTGAGAGGTTATTTTTTTTGTTAATAGGTAATTGAAATTTTAATGTAGTTGTACAGGTTACAGATTAATATTCGACGTTTTTAGAGTTCCGTAGCTAAATGGCAAAAAAACGGAACCCTTAAAGATTCGTCATTTTTAAAGGTTTGGTTCTGGGTAGTTACCCTATTTCAACGAAAACCGCTTCATCGTTCGTTCGATCGAAAATTCTCTACTACTCTATTCTCTTCTAATTCTCTTTTTTCTCTAAATAACTCAATTTAACTCAATTTTAAATGTAAACAAAGAACTGTCGATTTTAAAGTAAAAAGTAAATAAAGAGCTGTCACATTGTTTACATTTTTGAAGTAAATTTCTAAAATAAAATGGAGTATAGAAGAGTGATTGCTTGATCTGGGAACCCTACGAGGGCTGTTCGCCAAAGTTCTCTACGATAAGTTTTTCCACGTCGTCGACGTCATACGTCAAATCAAAGAATACAAAAATCATATTAAAGACAGATTGTGTCATCACCATTTCCAAAACAATTTATCTAACAGTACCCTTATTTTTACATCGAATCTATTGTCTCCGAAGATAATAAATCACATCGTTTCTGACACCTGTGCCCTTAATAGATAAAAGGGATCACAGCTCATTATTCAGAAGGGCCGATTTTGATTTCCCCTCTTTAATTAATGACAATTTTTATAGGTAAGGACCTTCACTCTATATGCTACGGGATGAAGTGATTTATTTTAATTCAAAGACAGCCTTATTGCTTTAAAGTGACCTTTTCAACGCAATTCCAGTTAGACAATGTGGTTGAAGGAGCTTGTGGCATGGCACAGTCTGTGATTGATTGATTAATTATTTGTTGTACATACATACCACAAAAACATACAAAAACAAATAAAATGAACATCGTAGAACTAGGTGGAACAAAGGGCGGCTTTATCGCTTAAAGCGACCTCTTCCAGGCAACCTATGGCAACCTCTTGTATATAGTCGTGTGAAAAGAAGATAAGATTACTTCTTCTTTTTGTATAGTGGTGTGGTGTGGCTTAGCAAAGGCTCCAGTGCCTTTGAATTTAGAATGAACTCAGTGACTGGATTCGAAATCAAAATTAAAAATCAAAGTATTTTTATTCATTCGGATATTACAATATATCTCTTTGAATCGTTACAATTTAATCTACCTACTGTGTCTTCGGAACGCGACCTCCAGTGAGAAGAAGACACAAGAAACTCATGAAATTCGAAAACCGAAGCACTGACTTCTTTAACAAACCCCGTCTGAGCCAGCCCTTAAAGAACGTTAAAGCAAGAGTCATAAAAAATAAAACGAAAAGCAACAATTTCAACGTGTAATTAAATAAAGGAAACAGTAAATACCTTTAAGAAAAATACGCTGTAAAAATGTAAATCTTTAGAGGTTTATAGGTAGTTTACGCAAGTCGTAAAAGCACCCCATAGTTTGCTTGAGTCATCCCTTCTGCGAACATTTTCTTGGAGGGGTGCATTTTAGATCTTCACTGATTTATCTCGGGGCATTGAACTATAAAGGAAATGAATCGATGAGTCGAATGGTTTTTACTTAATTAAAGGATTGAGGGAAATTGCTGAGTGTGCGTCACACGCAGACATTTATAATGGAGGAGATGCCGCAAGCGTAAATCTATGTACCTTGTGTGCCTAATTCTAGGCACTAATTTTAGACATTATTTCTTAGTGTTAATCCACACTTAGGAAATACTGCTTTTTGCGAATCCCGCCGGGTACTAAAGTTTAAATTTTAAATAAATTTTAGGTAACATTAATATGTATTTAAAAAAATATGTAATTGTATTGCATTGCTCTTTGTGAATAAATTAATTTTGACTTGTCGTTGAACCGCTAATTGTATAGAGCTGAAATTTGGAGAGTGTGTTTTTTAAAATATGACGTAGGCATCCGATAAGATAGGGCTTTTGAAAATGCCCCCGGGATCGGGAGTTACGATGGCGAAACTGTTAGTATGAGGACTGTTAATATTCTATACATGACGTAGAGTCTATTCAAATAACTTAGTAAATAAATTAAAATTGTATAAATAAATGTGCTCGCACACGCAGCGATTTAATTACACATGTTTATGAAGAGGCCTTTAATCAAGTGCCGGTGACATGCCGGCCGAATGTTCCCCGGAATTAATAGACAGGCATCGAGGCAAATCACACGCCGGAATTGGGGACGAAATTGTTTTGTGTTTATTGAAAAGTAGACACAATTTAGACGCGAATTGGTGAATTACGAATTTACATTTTGTGTTCTCGCTATAATTACTTCGTTTTTTAAATGTAGACTATGATTCTCCACATCTTTTTCAAGAAATAATGTCAAATCATCATCATCATTTCAGCCGTAACAAGTCCACTGCTGGACATAAGCCTCCCTCATAGATTTCCAGATGCTTCGGTTATAAGCGGCTTGCATCTACCGTGAACCCGCGGCCTTAACCAAGTCGTCCGTCCATCTCGTTGGTGGGCGTCCAACGCTGCGCTTTCCAATTCGTGGTCTCCATTCGAGAACCTCTCGGCTCCAACGACCATCTGCCCTCCGTGCTATATGTCCTGCCCACTGCCACTTTAAAGAGCTAATCCGTTTGTCTATGTCAGTGACCATCGTTCTTGAACGTATCTCCTTATTTCTGATTCGATCCCGTCAAATACAAGCTGAGTAATTAATTACTTGCGACCCTATGAAAATTCCGAAAAAATCATCAAAATTTCCCATAATGTAGGTTAAAAGTTAAAAAATACCAACAAGTGATGTTCATTATTTCCGTTTCTGTTTTCCATTCAAATAATATTTTAACATTTTTCTAATAAAGGTCGCAATCTCGACAGGAACCGTCTCATAAAAGAATCTTGATATTTTATTTACGTTTATAAAGATTTGTTTGGTAAAACCTCGAGAACTTGAAAACCATTAGGCGTTGGTGCCCCGTCAACTTTGCCCTAAAGTAAAATCAAGATAAACGCAACGATATTTTAATTTATTTTTGTTTAACGACTCAAACTTATCCTTTTCTCGTTTTGATTTTATGCATGTACAACAACACTGATCTTACTTTAACAGTAGATATGACATCAGAAGGCAGACAAGTTGGGTACCATTTTGACCCTTTATCATTTTGCTCTACTAAAATTTTGCTTTATTAACATTTTGCTCTATTAACATTTTGCGCTATTACCATGCCACGCGCCCAAACGTTTGGGAACGTTACCACAAACGCAATGACGTTTTGATTGTCATTCATCGACTTTATTTTAGCGCCAGTTATTTTTACGATAGACGTAACAATATTCTTAGCGCTGCAGCGGCTTTTTGAATTTACTTCGCGTAAAGGAAACTAGGCTAGGGCCGAAGCCTTTAAAAATGGTCAAAAGTGGAACTAAATTATAGTAGAATGAAACCCATTGGAAAAGGAAGAGAATATAACAAAAATTATAAGTAGGAAAAATAAATTACGGGCGATTTGAGGTCGGGAACCCCCACCCGGTGGGTTGTTTAAGTTAAAAATCGGTTTTTCTTGATTTCCAGCAAAACTACAAATCCTATGAAAAAAAAATGAATGGCAAAGTTGTAGGTAATAAAAAGATCTAAAACTTTTGCATACTCAATATTTTACATATAACCTCAACAAAAACCTCATTGTAATTTATTTAATCAAAATACAAATAATCAAAACACTATAAAACAACCTCAACATGTATGTGAAAAATTCAAAAAACCACGTTTTTGGTTTTTATTGTTTATCTTATACAAAAATAGTAGATTGTAAAACAAGGGAGCAAAATAGTATTTTTACGGCGAGGGCGTTACTTTGAATCACGTGCAAAGCGAGGAATTCTAGAATAGAATCCCGAGCGTAGCGAGGGATTCTAACGTAGAATTCTGAGCGCAGCGAGGGATTCAAAGTATACATTGCCCGAGGCAAAAATAATTTGCTCTCGAGTCATATACTCTACTTTTCATCCCCTTTCTATGAGAAAATAAATAAGATATGGTGTTACGTAATTCGTGAATATACCTATTTACTTAAACAAAAATGTTGGGTATAAAATTTTAATATCACGTTTATTATACAGAAGCCCTCTATAAATATTTGTTGGTTGTTATAGCGGCTACAGAAATACATCTGTGAAAATTTCATATAAATACTAAAAAAATAAGCAAAATAAATAAAACAAATAAAACTAATGAAACTAACGAAACTAACGAAACTATCGAAACTAACGAAACTAACGAAACTGACGAAACTGACGAAACTTACGAAACTGACGAAACTGACGAAACTTACGAAACTGACAAAACTGACGAAACTGACGAAACTAACGAAACTAACGAAACTAACGAAACTAACGAAAATAACGAAACTAATGAAACTAATGAAACTAATGAAACTAATGAAACTCATGAAACTAATGAAACAAATGAAACTAATGAACCTAATGAAACTAATGAACCTGATGAAACTAATGAAACAAATGTAACTAATGAAACTAATGAAGCAAATGAAACTAATGAAACTAATGACACTAATGAAACTGAAACTAATGACACTAATGAAACTAATAAAATAAATAAATTCTGTGAACAACACACAGCGCCATCTTGCCCCGTGGTAAGCGACTAAGCTTGTGTTACGGTGACTCAACATATTTAGCCAGTAATTCATATAATTTACGTTTGATTTCTATGAATGATACATAATGTTCCAAATTCAAATTTACTTTGCTCCCGCCTATTTTATTTTGCTCCCGCCTATTTTATTTTGCTCCCGGCTGTTTTACTTTACTCCCGCCTGTTTATCTCTTAACAGAAAAGAGCTACTTTGGTCGCACTTATAGAGGACCAAAGCGACACTTTTCGAATAGATGGGATGAAAAAGTTATTTTTTCACCAAATTTGGAAAAAACTTGCCTATTTATGCCCTGAACACACAGTAAATTTTTGGATTCAAAAAATTCATTTTTTTACCTTAATTTGACTTAATATCGAAAAAAGCACCCTACTTTTGAAGCAAAATATTTGGTGTAAAAATATCTGATTTTTTTAAAAAGTCAGTGGGCTTTTTGTTTGTTGGATCCTCTACTTTCTGATGGCCTAATAAAAATATACATTACAATGGTAAATTTTCTCAGAAAATGCAAAAAAAAAAAAAAACTCGAATCCGAATTATCAGCTTCAAACTTGGCTGGGTAACGAACTGACAGAAACAGATTGGGGCTGGAAACAACATCAACGTAGCATTATACCCAAAGAATATCTTAAATCCGTATGTGGATCTTGCATAGTCGACGGCAGACACCTTAATTTTTATTCGATCTCTTATCGCACAATGAAACCTATATAATTGGATAGAAAAAACCTAAATAAACAGAAAATATTCTATCACATGTTGTTCTAAAGTGACACGTTTCCGAGATATGGGCCAGTGAAATTATAAAAGGAAATTGTTCGAAAAAAATAAAAAAACGCTATGTCGCGGATGGATTCGTATACCAATCGAAAGAAGATATCAAACTAAACAATCTTTTCCTTCAAACTATGCCTCTAAGCCGTCACATAAGAATGTTATTCGAGGAGATTTAAAACGGTCCGAAAGCTTTTGGTTTGACGTCTTCTTCCGATGCTTCTTCCGGGCTTTTTGTTCGTTAAAATCTCTACTTTCTGATGGTCTAAAAAAATATAAATTGCCATTGTAAATTATTAGAGAGAGATATAGAGGCATAGTTTGAAGGCAAAGATTGTTTAGTTTGACGTCTTCTTTCGATTGGTATACAAATCCATCCGCGAAACAGCATTTTTTAATTTTTTTCGAACAAATTCCATTTATAATTTCATTGGCCCATATCTCGGAAACGTGTCACTTTAGAACAACAATGTGATAGAATATTTTCTGTATATTTATGTCTCTTCTATCCAAATATATAGGTGTCATAATACGACAAGAGATCAAATAAAAATTAAGGTGTCTGCCGTCGACTATGCAAGGTCCACATACGGATTTATGATGTTCTTTGGGTATAATGCCACGTTGATGTTGTTTCCAGCCCCAATCTGTTTCTGTCAGTTCGTTACCCAGCCAAATTTGAAGCTGATAATTCGGATTCGAGTTTTTTTATTTTTTGCATTTTCTGAGAAAATTTACCATTGTAATGTATATTTTTATTAGACCATCAGAAAGTAGAGGATCCAACAAACAAAAAGCCCACCGACTTTTTTAAAAAATCAGATATTTTTACACAAAATTTTTTGCTTCAAAAGTAGGGTGCTTTTTTCGATATTAAGTCAAATTAAGGTGAAAAAATAAATATTTTGAATCCAAAAATTTACAGTGTGTTTAGGGCATAAATAGGCAAGTTTTTTTCCAAATTTGGTGAAAACATAACCTTTTTTGTATATGATAAACAATAAAAACCGAAAACGTTGTTTTTTGAATTTTTCACATACATTTTGAGGTTATATGTAAAAATTGTTTATGCAAAAGTTGTAGATCTTTTTATTACCTACAACTTTGCCATTCAACTCTTTTCCATAGGATTTGTAGTTTTGCTGGAAATCAAGAAAAAACGATTTTTACCCTTAACAACCCACCGGGTGGGGGTTCCCGACCCCAAATCGCCCGTAATTTATTTTTCCTGTAATTTTTGTTATATTCACTTCCTTTTCCAATGGGTTTCATTCTACTATAATTTAATTCCTTTTCAAACATTATCTACCCTAGTCTAAACATGGAATTATGTTTTAGTCATTCTATTTTTTTGAGACATCGCATCTAGTACTTAGGTACATAATACCACATAGATTTATTAATAATGGAGTAAGGTTGGAGTCTGGGTGTCTCTCTATGTATATTGTATTTACAAAAGAAAAATCTTTTTAAGTATGATATCCGTAGTCTAGTCACCGTAACACCGAATTTATATCTCCGCTAAGTATGTACTTAAGTAAAGTCACTTAATAAATGGAAAACATACCTACCTACCTAGCAGATATCTCTCAGTATCTGGACTCAATTACGAGAGCGAGATCAAAGGGGTAGCGATGTATGTATCGGATCGGAAGGATAGGACACGTATCGCAATCTATGCTAAATTCTATAACGCCACTTTGCAGATTACGCTTTACGTTTTTCAGGAAAAATATTATAAATTTGTTTTTTTTTAAGTGTGAAAACACTTGGAAAATTAGGTTTTTAAAACATGGAAAAGGGACTGTGTAGTTGTAACTACTGGTAGGTCGCGTTGTGATGATGCTCTTTTATTGACTTCATTTTACCGCTCACCGCCTGTTTTTTTATTTTTACGATAGACGTAACAATATTGTCATCGCTGCAGCGGCTTTTAATATTTATTCGCGTAAAAGGAACATAGAATAAGTTTGAGACATCACTTCTATTAGTTACTAGTACCTACATAATATCTCAAAGTGCGTGGTACGCAATAATCTTTTCATTTTCATCTTGAAAGGATCTCAGCTTTTAATCTCAATAAGTAAAACAGTATAAATATACTGAAGATCACATTTTAATATCCAGATCTAAGCTTTACTAAAACCTTTTTGAAATTCAACATGATAAAGTAAGATTCACACCCACGCTTTAATTGATAGAAAACTTGTTAAATATAAGTAGGTAAACCTTTAGGACCAAAATGATGATCTTTTTTAGGGTTCCGTAACCAAAGGGTAAAAGTGGAACCCTATTAATAAGACTTTGCTGTCCGTCCGTCTGTCCGTCCGTCTTTCACCAGGCTGTATCTCATGCATGTACCATGATGGATAGACGGTTGAATTTTTACAATTATATATTTCCGTTGCAGCTATAACAATAAATACTTAAAACAAAATACAACTAATATTTAAGAGGGGCCCCTATACAACCAACGTGAAATTTGTCATAAAACGCAACGATACCGCGATTTATTTTTACTACTAGCGCCATCTAGTGATGGACTGATACGACTTATCGTTCGCTTCGCGTTCACGGAGAGTCCGACTCGCACTTGGCCGGTTATTTAATGTTAAATTCCTAATGTTCATTTATATTTTAGTTACCAACGAGCAAGGAATTCATACAATACGTATGTCTTAAAAAAGTTGTGTATTCGTTGTCTAGTACCCATAGTACAAGCTTAGCTTGCTTAGTTTGGGTCTAGATTACGCTGTGTGTAACGTCGTGCAATATTTATTTATTTTATTTATCCAATTCATGGGATAGGAGAGAGGGAGGGAGGCCTTTGCCATGCAGTGGGACAAAATAAGCTACAATAAAATACATAATCTAATTCATGGTCCTACATAAAACGCACTAACTTTACGCTTATTATATTATAAACGGCGTACCGCTTAACCATCGAGTCTGTTATCGACAGATCATTAATTTAAAACGATTATATGTATCGATACAATATCGATATTATACGAGTTGTATCGAGTACAGGCAACATTCGGATATATACGGCTCGGCTGGACCGATATGTTATTGACATTTCATATTTTATTGTCCTCCTCAGGGCTTTTGCTTCGCCACAATACGGATAACTCCGATATTGTGTTGACAGTAACTTATAAGAGATTAAAATTATTATTTTTACATTTGCTTTTAGATTCTTAAGTTTCAAATACCTAGAGTCTAGTCAGGTAGGATCGGATACGGGGAAAGACCGTATGACTCAAATATCCAATATTGATGGAGCACCTGAAACCACCTTCTCATCAGAAAACTTTTCAATTATTAAAGTTACGGTTCCAATTTTGATAAATTTTATTGACAGCCGCATTTTAGCAAAAAATGTATCCAACTCAAGATTAAAACCACATTTGGCTGGCGTTAGAATAACAAATCATACATCATATTTTATCAAATCGACCGACGGCTATGCATCAAAAGGTTTCAACTTTGCAACTTTCTAGACGAGTTCCGAATACATGTAACTTTGCACTCGAATGTTTCCTCTTTTTATTTACCGAATGATCTGGAAATGTCCCCGGATATGTCGTAATGTTTCCGACTAGACGGACTTTTAATGGACGTCGTCTTGCGTGTTGAAAAAACTATACTTTTGATAGCACTTAGTTCTTATGATGTTACTAGCTGTGTTCGGCGGTTTTATCAGCTCAAAGCCTAATACAGAAACGCCACTTAAAATTTGAGTTCAACTTAATCAACTAAGCACCTCTAGAATTCTAAAATTCTCAATTATTTAAGTACACCTCAAATTTAAGTGTTTCTGTATTCGGCCGTTAGTCTCGTACGTTTTTCAAAATGTCTCTAGCCCGATTGACATGAAATTTGGAGAATGTGTTTTTTATGGTGTTTATGTCGTAGGATAATTTGATAAACAGGTTTTTTGCGAAAATCCTATGGTTTTATTTTGGCTACCAATCAGAGTGAAGGAGAACCAATGTTACTAGAGCAATGAGTTTTTTTGCAAAAATCCCAACTTATTTCAGTAAAATTGAGAAATATCATAGCCAATGTCTAATTATTCGTTTTTTTGCAAAAAAAACCTGTTTATCTAATTATCGAACGACGTGTACAAGAAAGGATTTTTGGAAAATCCCGCGGGATCGGGACTGAGACGCGGTTGAAACCGCGGGACTCTGCTAGTTGAGTATATTATTTAACAAAATAATATTGCTATTGTACTAGTTACCTAAGAACTTATTTCATTTGTAAACACTTTACTTGAATCTATGAGGAAAATAACAAAAATTAACTATGTAGGTAAGTACATACATAAGTAAAATAATTATCCTGAACCTATTTTATTTATGGCTTAACTAAAAATAAACGTTTACTCCTTCATTCATGATAATTTTAGGAATCAAAAATATATTATTATAAATTAAGTACATAGTCAATACAAAACAAAATAAATTAATGAGATAAATATTGCACGACGTTGCACACAGCGCAATCGCAATGTTGTTGTATATACATAGGTACATATTATGATAGGTACATAGAAAACACCCAGACCTGAAATATTAATTTTCCGTTAATAGCTTTTTTTAACCTTCCCTTCGGCGACCAAGCAGAAAATCTTTTATGAAGTTGGCATTCAAAAAAATGCAGAAGATACAAAAAATGCTAAATAGGTAAGTAACAGGCATCCTACATCCATTCTCATATACCTACTTTCACGTTTATAATTTAGGTTGCATATCTAAACAAACCTCTTCAACGTTATTTTCGTCTATAATTAGTTAATTACAAATTTTGCCCCACAGACACCATTGAACCTGTGACCTCTATCTCGATCAAATGAGAGAGAAACCACTCTATCGTACAAACAATTTCTTTGAGTGAACATTGTTATTTATATAAAAGCGTCCCTACATAGAGATAAAATAAATTCCAACAAAAAACATTAGGTACATGTTCTAAAAAACCCTAATGCAAAAAGTAGGCTCCTGAAGAGCATGAAAAAAACTTAGCTAGACAAGTACCTTTTAGCCTTAGAAGTCTAATGCACACGATAACTGCCTAGCTATTACGGTTCATGAGATACAGCCTGGTGCCAGACGGACAGACAGTGAAGTCTCGGTAATATTATGGTCCCGTTTTACCAGATGCGACGTGCGCTTCACTTATGATGGTGAGATCCTATATTCTTCATGATTCTGATTTAATCCAAATTTTGAAAAAATAAGTTCTATTTTTGTACAGATCAAAAACGGTGGACTCTCTAATAATTGTACCTTAAGTATAAGTATTATGTCTCTATACGTCCCTATGATTTAAAATTGGGTCTGAATTTTCTGCTTGTTAAGGTTTCTGAAGGGTTATTTATACTGTTTGTTGGCGATCTTCTTAAGCATTATTATAAGAATTATATCATTTTTTTCTGCTTATTTAGCTTAAAAATGATAACTTAGTGTAGAATATTTAATAACCATCTAATATATTGCAAGGTACGTAGGTAGGTAGAAAAGTATTTAGAAAATTTAGTTAAAATAAATGCTTTCGAAATTCAGCAATCGACGCTGGCACGATTTGAACCTGCAACCTCTACGTATCTAACGAAAACACGAGAAGATGCAATCCCTAATTTCACTCCGATGCGATTTTTTGCTATTCGTTTGCCGTCAAAAATTACCCCGGGAAAATTACCAGGAATTATTCTTCATTTCCCTTCAGAACAAATCCAAAACCAGGAATTTACGACAAAATTAATACAGAACCTGTCAATCCAACATTCTAAGGGCCGTAGTTATAGATGTAATTTAATAAACTTAAATATAAATCATTATATTCATATTTTTCATTTTAGATTTAAGTTTTAATTTTAGTGTTGTTTGTTTGTTTTTCACCTTTTTTATTGTTTTTTTTATTTGTATGAAAAGAAAAATAAATGTAAGTAATATAAATGCCAATTCTTTAGTAATATTATTGAGAAACGGTATTTAGGGTTTAAATAAGTGTTTGATAGTGCAGGACATTGCACATATCGCCATCTAGACCCAATCTGAGCAACTAGCTTGTATTGTGGGAATTAGACATAAAAATGACTATACATTATTTTTTTGGTTGTAAATACAAACAAAATGATACATAATATTATAGATGACATTATTTTATAAATACATACATATTATGGTTTGTTTCGTTTAAGCTTTTTTTTCTTTTTAAGCCACAGTGCGACATCGCCTATGGATTCGACATAATATTATAGATGACATTATTTTATAAATACATACATATTATGGTTTGTTTCGTTTAAGCTTTTTTTTCTTTTTAAGCCACAGTGCGACATCGCCTATGGATTCGGCCCAAAACTTTAGTTTGACAGAAGATTTATCCATCCTTCCATTGGAATTCAATGACAATTCTCAGGTTTCAGACGGACGTTGTTCGAGCTTTTACAGATGTCTAAGGAAACAATTACCTACCTTTTGTAACGGAATTGTATTTTGAACACAGAAAGCTTCTAATAAAATAGATTCATACAAGTTGTTTTTAAGAGAACTATTTAAAAAAAAATGTTATGTATTTATGATCAACGCGCAGCTTAAACCGCTGATAGTAGAGGGCTGAAATTTTGAGAGTGTGTCATATTTTATGATGGAGGCATTCGATAAGAAATGGTTTTTAGACATTCCCACGGTATCAGGACTTACGCAGGTAAAACCGCGGGACACAGGTACATACATACCAACAGAAGTCATACTCAAAATTCTTCCTAGTATAGTATAGTATGATTGTTAATTATATTATTATGAATAACCAAGAAATATTGACAATACAGGGAAACCCCGCTCTCCGTTTATTTATCCTGTGCCCATAGTTACTAACTAAGAGGTACCTATTAACAGAAGTAATAAACATACGCCTTATAAAAGTCTTCCTAGTGTCCATAATTATACTTAATTTTATGATAACTGTTTACGTTAAGAGATAAACTTTAACACAATGATGGATCGCTTGTTGTGAACGATTTTCATAGACATTTCAATAAACGCCAGCTGTGTATGGTTAGCATGAGAATTATATAATTTAAGTGTTAAAAAAAGTAGTATATTTATTTATTTATGATGGATTTTACAATTAAAACTAAACACGATAAATGTATAGTTAAACTTAACTAATTTATTTATAATATATTTATTTATTAATGTTTATTTTTGTGAAATTAATTTTAAGCCTATTAATTTCACAAAAATAAAACGAAACATTTTGAAGCTAAAGAATCCATAAAGTGTCAGGTAGGGCATGAATCCCGGGATCCCGGGATATCGTAATCCCGGGATCTCGGACGCAAAAGTTCGATATTATAATCCCGGGATTGAGTGATCCGATATCGAGATTTGAGCAATTTACTATTTGGGTATAAATTATGGTTTTTAGCTATATTTTTCCTCATGGAATGATTGAATGGAACTATTAAAATTAAATCCAAATTAGTCTACCCCTGAGGAAGAGATCTGTAAAGATTTAGAAGCGTAGGGAATTGGTAAAATTTTTAAAATAATAAAAGTAACGTGATTTATTGCAATTTTTAAGACAAGTATTTTTTATACAAGCTCGCATGCAAAAATTTTCTGCTAACATCATTTTAGTGGTGCGCCTAGAATTTGGCGCTAAAGTTTAGACACTTTCGGGTTTAGGCTATTTGTCCGCCATATTTCCAAAATGATGGGGTGGACGGCCCTCGGGGTAACTTATTTACGTAATGAAACCACTAGAGTCTTAAATATATTAAATATTTTATATTTAACACATTTTTATTGTATTAAATTCGCTTTTTTAACGATATCTAAAATCCCAGTATCAATCCCGGGATCCCGGGATTAAGCTCTTAATATCGATATCGCCCCGGGATTGAAAACCTTCCGATATTGCATGCCCTAGTGTCAGGCATAGTCGGCGGGAGACATTTTGTTTTTTTTTTCCAACAAAAGATCAAGAAAAATTTAAGAAGATCGATAGGACTAAGCCAAAGCCCTTGTATGCAAGCATGCATTGATGCCCATTTATGGTGTTTTGTGCAGAGAGTGAACATGTAGGTTGAAAAACTCCGGCTGGTCATTCTCTGTACGAAGGCTACCTGTCGTAATTTATGTAAATCTACGTTTTTTAACCATTCTATTTCAACTGTGTATTACTAACGAAACGATGGTTATTTTAGTTGTCCGTTTTTTTTTATAATCTTTTTTTTCGGTTTATTGATTTAAAAACTTTGATTTCTGATTGACATTCTGTACGACCATTTTAGGCCAGATAACTCCTTTGAATAGGATTAAACAACTATTATTCATTCTGTCATTGTATTACGTATACACACAGTTTACCTAGTAATTGGCACCTCGGCGCTTCTTAATAGAGTTGTAAATTGGTTGATAACGTTTTCTTAAACGCAATTAGAAAATTGCTTTGGGATGCTAGTAAATTCATCTGAATGTGGATAGGTTTAGACTACAAATTTGAACTAAGAGTTTAAATTGCGAAAATTTAAGAAAATATTAACATACCTAGATTATATTTAACACGATTGGTTGTAAGTACACAAATAATATTATGCACCTAATCACATTCTAAGTAAATCATTTGAAGAAAAAAAACTCGCGACTAAGATCCGGAACTTATAAAAAAAAAGGAAATGTTATTTATAATTGTTTTTAAAAACCAACTTTTCTGCTATCTCTCCTCGACTGGTCTTTATTTTGTCCCTCAGTTGCCCACGGGATCGTAATGCGCGTGACCGTATTAAACTCGTGTCGGTCTGTGCGTAGCGTACGGTGACAGTGCAGTGTGCTAGTGAAAGAAAAAACAGTGAATTTTTGTTAACGACTTTTCTACGTGACTGTACTTTTGTTAAGGTGATTTTTGTTTCGATACTCTATTGAAAATAAAAAATATGTAACTAGTTCTTACGAGTATGTAAATGGTAAAGAAGTTTGGATATAAACGACGAAGACGACGATACGACGTAGAAAGAAAACTTTACTACTAAATTTAAATTTAAATTCCGTGGCGTTTATTACTTTTAGCATTGTTTCAACGCTCAACTTTTCGAGACCTTTACGAGTACAGGTCTCGTCTTCAGGATTGACACACACAACAAATTTTGTTGTGTCAATCAAAATCAACAGAAGAAGCTTATTAAATTTACCTATGTGTGGATTCAAGCAGATTTTTCTTGTAACCTATTTGAGACTGGTTCTTTTACGCGAGATAGGTTTACCTTTGACCTCACCTGATGGAAAGCGAAGGTGACGTCGACGATGTAGTGTGCTTGTCTAGCAGACTAAAAGAAATATGTACGTAGGTAGGTACTATTACGTACCCTCTATCTACTGATATTTAGGTCGTAGGTATCGATCTACTACCTACTTATTATATTTAGGTATATTTACTTCAGTATTCCATAACTGGGCACTGTAGCACGAATCTAAAAGAGCATGGCTATGGTATCCTCTAACCGTCGTAAAAAGCCACCAAAAAGAAATTCTTGGGAAGCTTTGGCCAAGTCGTAGTGCCTAGCGAACTGCAGGATGTGTTCTGATATACATATAGACTGGTGTAGTCACCAAGAAAGACGGATTGGATCTTGTTCTACTGCCGTCTTCTACATGAGCGTTTTACATCTTAGACCATATTACCGCTTACCATTTTAAGGGAGAAAGTAGTCAAATGCACATCTATTTATGCTTATATTATTTAGAGGAAATTCGTAACGAATAGGCTCCGAAACTACTAGACCGATTTTAATAATTCTACCACCAATAGAAAGCTACATTATCGTAGAGTAACATAGGCTAGTTTGGATCCCGATATTCTCACGGGATCGGAACTTACGCTGGTAAAACCGCGGTGTATAAAAAAACCTCCCTTAGGACGGTGTTGTACGAAGACAAATGGGTATAACTTTAATTACTTCAAATGCAATGAACTCAAATAATACCAAAATAAGTTAATTTACTAAGAAAATAATACAAGCCCTTGTTTTACGCTGTGTAAGTACAATCTCGTAGACAAATGTTGACATTGTCATTATTAATTATTACGAACACACGCCTTTACGAATTATACAGATTCTATTTGTATTGTCGATGCTTAAAACAATTGTGTATTTTCAGTTAGGTAGGTACATTATTATTTAATTGAATAAATAATATAATACTAAAACAAGATATTTATTTATTTGATAAATTTTGCTTATGCTTAAGTTTCAAATACTCGGTGACACTTACACTTTACCTAAAACAGACCACACAGCACAAATGCACGAATTTCTTTAATTGAGTGCTGTAGTTGTGATCTGTTTTACATAAAGTGTCAGTGCCAGTGTCATCGTGTATTTAGAGTTCTAGAAATGTAATGGTTACCTTGAAAAACCATAGGTATTTAAACTATTTTTATTTACCAAGCGGTTGACGTGACGTACTGTTTTTTTAAATATTTTAACACAGGCAACGGTTCAGCTGTATTACAACAACCATAGTCGCAAGTAGTCTCTCACAACAATTTTATTTTGTTAAATCTTACCATAAAGAACTAAGGCACATTTTTTTTTTGTCTTATGCAGCCAAATCTACCTACGTACTAACATCAAGTCTCAAGCGTGCCATTGTCAAGCAAATAATACGCTATTGTAATGGACAGGCACCAGGTAAAACCAGATAGGAACCGTTACCCTTAACCAATTACTTTTTTCACGCAAAAAAAAACCAGGTACCCACTTAAAAATCAATCTAAAAACCAAACAATATTAAAGAAAAAACGTCCCAAACACGTTACCCCGAGATCTAAATCCAGAATGAATATGTAAGCTAACACCTCGTCCAATTTACGGCACGGTACGCTCGGTACGCGTGACGTGAAACCATTACGTCAAGATGACGTCATCAAAACCTCGACGTGTTTAAATTAAATTTGACAGTGCGTAAATTAAAGTGTCACGCTCGCGACTCGTCTCGCGCAAAGCGATTCGCTTTTGTGTGCGATTATACACAATTTATTATACTGAATGGCTTTTGTAACTGGATTTATGTGAGTAGGTAATTAAAATGGTGTTCTTAAAAGCGTTGTTTATTTGTTTTTTCGTTAATTCTTTTTCTTTTAAAGCGCTCTATAATAGATAGAGGTAGATAATTAGGTAAGTATTTAGTCAATAATTAAGAATGATACAATCGACAACCAAGGATGGATCTTCACCACAGAGCTCAGATATTTGAGTTTATATCTATAACATACTTTGAAATAAGGTCATTTTCTGTTTTAATCGCGTAGCGTTTATTACTTTTAGCATTGTTTCAATGCTCAACATTTCGAGAACTTCACAGGTCTCTTCCTCAGGATTAACAATCCTGTCAATCCTGAGACGTTAAGCATTGAAACTATTTGAAACAATGCTTAAAGTAATATACACCACGCGATTAAAATCGAAAAATGAGACAAATTTCTATCCAACATCGCGAAAACAGAAGCAAAATCTATATTATACATTACTTATTAGAAAATGTTTTAAAAGTATTGAATTAATTAACAGTTCTGCTGGGGTTGCAGAACTATTTAGACTTCAACTCTTTAAGAAGATAGTCTCCATTCTCTTTCTCCATACAAACGTAGTTTACATATTTCTCCCTGGATAAAGACATTAGAGCAAATATGTTTATGCCATAAAACCTATATCTGTCATGACAAAGCATCTACCTTTTTATTTTTTTTTATTTTCTGATTAAAATAATAATCAAAAATACAAAAATAATAAAATGAAAAAAAAAAGGTAGATGCATAGTCATGACAGATAAAAGTTTTATGGCATAAATATATTTGCTCTAATGTCTTTATCCAGGGAGGAAAATGTAAACAACGTTTGTATGGAGAAAGAGAATGGAGATTTAAGTGTAAATTCCAGCTCTGTTTTAAAAAAAAAACCCGAGTCCTAGAGAAGGTGAGAAAGAAAAGAAAGGAAGAAATCTTATTTATTCAACCACTATCACAGTTTGCTTCATACATGTAGAATAGGTTATTCTAAAGGTACGCAATTAATTTCTATATTCTGCAACAAAGTTGCAATGAATGAAAACAATAAATGTTAGTACAAGCGAAATGCGTTCATTCAAAGAAAGCGAAGCGACATTTATTTATTGGAATGCATCTCGCATCCCTTGATAACGATGGGCACTGCTCTGTTTTACTTCACAATACAAAACGTCACAACTCACACTCACGCACATTCAAAACTAAATTATATTCACTACGAAATAAGGATAATTATGAAACAAACAAAATTGGTTATTATGTTGGAATTGTTCTGAATTCAGAGGTCAAAGAACATTGGCTGATTAGGCACGGCGATTGTCAGTTGTTAGTTAGAATTTACTGTGTTGTTTAGCAAATATTATTAATTAGGTAAGTATATTTGAGTAAAGTAGGTAAATTAAATGATATAAAATACTTGCTCAGATAAAGACCTAGTCTATGGTTGCGATTTTTAGATAGGTAGGTAGGTATGCGGGCGCATCGGGGCTGGTGCTCGATAGCACCTGGAGTTTCCGTGCGCACTTTGCTGGGGCTGGTGCTCGATAGCACCTGGAGTTTCCGTGCGCACTTTGCTCGCTTGGAGCCACGACTGGTGGGAACGGCTGGGGCCCTATCCCGGCTCCTACCAAATTTGGGAGGGCCCAGTGTCTCCACAAGACGCCTATACCTAGGCGTCTTGCGGTCTATGGCGCTATACGGCGCACCCGTGTGGGCCGTATAGCGCCATAGACCGCAATCTTATCCCTGTTTATTTGTACCTTGAACAACATTTTAACAAGGCAAACAATTCAAGGGAGGCTTGCTCAAGGGGAAAGGATATCTACTCGTTCTTCATACAAACGTAGTCGACTGTTTCCTCCCTGGATAAAGACATTATAGCAAATATTATGTTTATGCCCTTAGATTACCAAGATGGTGGGTTTTCTAACAACGACGCGGACGTTCGAATTTTGATCCATCTTTTTTAAAAGTGTTTAAGTAATTTCCCGAACAGTTTAACTTTGGAACTGGTGAAGCTCGTCCCTCAGAGACGGGTTTGAAATGGATTACTATCATGTGACCTTTCTCCTTCCAGTCTCTAAAATAGAGACCAGTTCAGTTCTATGTTTATGCCATAAAACCTATATCTGCTTGATGCCCCTATGTTGGTTTTTTTATACCAATTTTTCTAAATTTTGATTCTTTACTTATTGTCAGTGAAGAAAATTGCATGGCCATAGCAGAGATATAAACATATTTGCTCTAACGTCTTTATCCAGGAAGAAAACAGTCGACTACGATTGTGCACAAGAAGGAGTAGGTATCCTTCCTCTTAAGTTTCAAATACACGACGACACTGACACTTTACCTAAAACAGGCCACACCTACAGCACACGTATATATATAGAAATTCGTGCATAAGTGCTGTAGGTGGGGACTGTTTTAGGTAAAGTGTAAGTGTCATCGTGTATTTGAAGCTTAAATAATTGCGCGTAATTTGGTTGGTTTCTTAGTATGGCAACGGGTCTTTATACTGTAATTTGGATACTTCCCATCAGTTTGTAGCAAGGTAGGTACTTGTGCCACATGCAAACAATCTCATAGTTCACTTGTTCACAAGAACTGTCACAAACTTGCGCGAAACTTAAGCGGAAACTTTGCTTTTAATTAATTATCACATCAAAGGAATTTAATATCGTCACTTTAAGGGTCTGCTATTGTTACTAAGGTGGGGGGCTCTGTTTTATTAGCTATGCCTCGCGGTTTCACCTGTACCTGACATTCATTCCGAGGGTCGTGGTTTCAAATCCTGTCTTCTAAACTAGTATTATAAAGAGGAAAGATTTGTATTTTTGTGTGTACAATGTGTCTGTATGTTGGTAATGAATAAACTCAAAAACTACTGGACCGATTTCAAAAATTCTTTCTTTCAGCTACATTCACCCTGAGTAACATAGACTACTTTGATCCCGATATTCCCACGGGATCGGGACTGACGCGGGTGAAACCGCGGGGCGCAGTTAGTAAAGAATAAAAATATGTGCGGTATTAACATCGCTCTTACGGTGAAGGAAAACATCGCGAGGAAATCTTTGATGATTAAATTGCAAAAGCATCATAGAGTTTGCGGTAACGTTACCACAGTAGCTGTTTACAACTGCCTTCCTTATGATGTAATACCTACCTACTTTTAAAGTTGAGATCAATCTGAAAGAATAGAGATTTAATTTATATTTCCACAAACTTTCTGGTTTTGATCAAATAACTGTGAAAGCAGCTAGAAATTTATTTGAAAAATGAAAAATTTCATTGGATTCCAAAGTCTTGATTTCGTCTATTCAACGAGTATCCTCCGGCACTTTTATTAAACCTCAATTTCATGTCTTTCATCGAATGTTTTAAAACTCACACGATTTTAAACTTTTAATATTCTGAGGGCGGATATTTTGATAATATAATAATATTTTGAGGGCGGTGTTGGTCTAGTGGTAGATACCCCGGCTTTCATTCTGAGAGTCGTGGGTTCGAATCCAGGCCGACCGCGCACCAATGTCTTTTTCTTTAAGAAAAAGGTATGTGCGCTAATAACATCGCTCTTACGGTGAAGGAAAAACATCGTGAGGAAACCAACATGTCCTAGGACTCACCACGGTCCGAAGACATGGGATATTCAGTGTTTTCTATGTATCATATGTATGTATTTACAAAAAAAGTATAATATGTAGTATATCCGTTGTCTAGTACCCATAGTACAAGCCTAGTGCTTAGTTTGGGGCTAGATTGCGCTGTGTGTAACGTCGTGCAATATTTATATTCGAACTACGGGTTAAGCAACGCCTTACGCAGTCGTGGATGGGAGACCGATAAATTTGTGTGGCTAAAAATTACTTTCTTGAGCTCCTCCGAGCTTCGGAAGGCACGTTAAGCAGTTGGTCCCGGTTGTTATCTCGGATAGCTCTCGTTAGGTCAAGTTAGAGGTCTTTAGAGAGCGGCCTGAAAACTCTAACACTAGGTGAGCCATACCACTACACGAAAAGAAGAAGATTAGAACTACGGATCTAGATCGCGTTTGTAGATATTTTTTTAGATTTTCGGCAAACGGGTTACACCGGTCGTGAAGGAAGTTTAAAAAATATAATCGAACGATACTGAATGCATGATGGGAGAGATTGATGAGAAATGACGATCCAAGATAAAATTATTACACGTCGAAATAAGTCACAAATCACCTGTTTCTTATATTTATAGATTACCATTACAATCTAACTAAAGGGACTCTTTTTTGTAAAATATTAAATTTTACACGTTAAGTATATGTATACCTATATACTTATGATAGAAAAAAATCGCAAAGTTACCTACGTTTAATTTTTAATTAAAATGAATTAATTTCCAAATTTATCTTTGTCAATATTTTTATAAAATAAAATAAAACTATAGTATTCCTAAGGTACTGTTTTTCTTTTTATGCTACATTTTCTAAGTTCTTTGTTGAAAAAATTCACATTTTACTAGTAGGTAATCATCATCTTTTCGTACAATTCCATCTCGCTCATTTCTATGCAACCAGACTAAAGACCGATAATTTATTAGCGTCAAGATGGCGGGACCATCTGGCATGTCCTAGGGGACATGTCGGTTTCCTCACGATGTTTTCCTTCAACGTAAGAGCGATGTTAATAGCGCACATAACTTTTTCTTAAAGAAAAAGACATTGGTGCACGGTCGGCCTGGATTCGAACCCTCGACCCTCGTAATGAAAGTCGGGGTATCTACCACAAGACCAACACCGCTCTATTTATGATTTTGATTATTATCAACGATGTATTCATCAACAAAATACGTATTAACAATAATGTAGGTACGTTTGTATGTATGTTGACATGGATAAATTGATGTTCTAATTGCTTTACCCCGAATTCAGAGCGTAATCATATTCGTTTGAATTTAATCTGATGCGAAATTTATATGCGAAATTACATGTACAAAAATAATTTAGATTCATCAACAATTTTATTTTTAAAGTGTTAATAGCACTTTAAGGGATTATTCAATTATAAACGTGAATATCTTTTTCTAAAATTCAATTTAGAATATAAGCAAAACTTTGTTGTAAAATATGCATAATAATAACGTCCATTCATATAAAATATATTTTTAAAGTGATAAAAGTATAATATTATTAAAGCGATAATATTATTACAGTGATTTTTTAATTATAAATGTGTATAGGGTACGTTTTTCTTAGCGCACAAGAGCAATTCGCCCGCACCGATCTGTGGCACCCGGCAGT
The DNA here is from genome assembly GCA_958496205.1 of Idaea biselata. Lineage (NCBI taxonomy): Eukaryota > Metazoa > Arthropoda > Insecta > Lepidoptera > Geometridae > Idaea > Idaea biselata. Next base: position 29,095,529 of record OY292398.1, read on the forward strand.
TGCACAATGTCACCTATTTTGGGAGATATTTGAGTCATACGGTCTTCCCCCGTATCCAATCTTACCTGACTATACTCTACAATCATAAAAAATATATGTTTAAAACACACTAAGGTACACACAATTTTTCAATAAATAATGTATATTTTTGTCTTGTTACAGATAAACCGATGTAAACCATAAAAGATTATGTAACAGTGTTGGTAGTGTAAAACAAAATAATGTGCCGGTGCAGAGGTGCGTCGCCGATGGCGGTCGGCGCGGTACTGACGATAATTGCGTGTGCAGTCGTCGAAGTCACCTTGGCCGAGGGGAGGGGGGTGTCACACAAGTATACTATAGAGGAGTTGTTGACTATGCACGTCGAATCGAGAGACTCTGGTGATCTCGGCCTGGATCCTTGTAAAGCTGGTAAGTCGGTTAAAATAATTATGCGTTAAGCTTTTGCTGTTGTATTTATTTTAATTATGTTTTTTTAGGAATTACGACGTGAGTGGAATTGCATGGTGCAGTTATTAACTAAAATTGTTTGCTTATAATTGGTAGTACATAAACGATGATTAACAGATGGCTAAGTTATGTAACGTTTGTCTCTATCTATCAACTTTGAAACTTCTGTGAAAGACAAACGATACATAGTTTATGCATCTGTTAATCAACGTTTATAAGTAAGGGGATATATACAGGGTGTCCCAGAAACGAGTGTCAAGCGAAAGTCCAGAGGTAGAGGACCTTAAGGGGTACCCAAATCACCCCCATGTATGTTCCGCGATTTTTCGTAGTTTAGAAGTTACGGCCTTTTTTCTCATTTTTCTACTAAAATGCGACCACTGTTACCTTTTTGGTCATACTTACTGCAACAATTGAGATAATTGGCTGATTTCTTTTCACATGTGGAGCCGAATAATAGGGTCATGTTACCTGTTACAAGAAAAGGCGTAACACTAACCAAACTGTTACAAATTAAAAAAGAATTTCAAAAAGTGAGCGTTGACAAAACGCTATAAACACTTTAAAGAGCAATTAAAAGAAAAACTCGCCGATTTTTTTTTTTTCAAACCAACTTCAAAAACTTCCTTACTTCATTAGCTATTTACCCTATTATTTTTATTGGTCTATCATTAGAGGATCATATCAAAAATTTTATTTAAAAAATTGTTGGACGAAAATTTTCTCACTCATCTTACTATTACTAAAGCTAATAAACCTGAAGGGAAACTCCCGGCCTAATCTCCTTATCTCACAAACCGTGATAGCTAGACAGTTGAATTTTTTACAGAGGATGTATTACTGTACCCGCAAATATTTAAGGGAGCTCCCATACAACAAACGTGATTTTTGACATAAAAACGCAACAATACCACGATGTATTTTACCACTAGCGCCATCTAGTGATAGTTTTTGTCTTCCGCAAAAAAACTTCCCCACAAATCTTAATTAAGATTTGTACAAATAAATGTATTAAATTAAATAGGAACAAAAATGTTTTTTATGTTATTGGATTAGGCCGGGAGTTTTCCTTCAGGTTTAAGTAAGATGAGTGAGAGAATTTACGACCAAAGAATTTTTAAATAAAATTTTTGATATGATCCTCTAATGATAGACCAATAAAATGAATAAGGTAGATAGCTAATGAAGTAAGGAAGTTTTTGAAGTTGGTTTGGAAAAAAAATAATCGGCGAGTTTTTCTTTTAATTGCTCTTTAAAGTGTTTATAGCGTTTTGTCTACGCTCACTTTACGAAATTCTTTTTTAATTTGTAACAGTTTGTTGAGTGTTACGCCTTATTTTTGTAACAGGTAACATGACCCTATTATTCAGCTCCACAGTTGAAAATAAATCAGCCAATTATCTCAATTATTGCAGTTAGTATGACCAAATAGGTGTCAGTGGTCGCATTTTAGTAGAAAAATGAGAAAAAAGGCCATAACTTTTAAACTACGAAAAATCGCGGAACATACATGGGGGTGATTCGGGTACCCCTTAAGGTCCTCTACCTCTGGACTTTCGCTTGACACTCGTTTCTGGGACACCCTGTATATCATTTAGTATTATTTAGGTACGTGTCTATAGGTTTGAACGATAACAACATTTTTGTCTCGTATGAACAATGGTAACATCTGGCCCGTTATGAAAATATTTTCATAAAAAAAGGTTTAAGCACTTCGCGTGCTTAGATTAAACCAAAAAACTAAAGATACGGTACGTAGTCACGGAAAATGAGACATTAAAACTGCGTCTAGCTGACGCACTAGCCTCAGTCGTATGTCGAACCGTTGCCGCGTGAGCACGTGCTGTCACATTGCGATTATCATTTTAACAGCCATAAGAATGCCATTTTGCTTATTTACAAAGCCTGAATCATTCATAAAGACAAATGTTTATAAATTACAATAATTTTATGAAAATGCATGTAGGTGTTTCTAGCTCATGTTTCGAATACGCAATGTTAGAATATACCGTATCTACCTTTGTTTGGTTTTATCTAAGTTCGCGTGATAGATTTTTAATATTTTCAGAGAACAATATTGTGATAAAAAAGATAAAGAGATATTTATTTCAAAAAGAATGAATGTTAGAAAGGTCTTAAAATTACTTAATGTTCGACATTCTTTGCCAACAAATTAGCATGCAAATTTACGAACACAAAATTATCAAAAAAAAACAACAACATTAAAAGCATTTGCTACGTCTCGTCCTCACGATGTTCCCGGTTCGGGGTGGGCAAAGTGGGTAAGTCATCCATAATTGACCCTACTGCAGATAGATTTGGCAATATTTTTACCGCGGGCCGCCTACCTCACACCAACCCACCTCCATCAACCGACCATCACAAAAATGTTCACAAAAACATGACTCAAGAGCATTTCTCACTACTCAAAACGAACGAGAATGAAAAAAAATAAGTCTTTTCCACTTAGGCAACTACCTACCTAAGCTACGATACTAGAGGAAACGAATACGTACCCTATTAAAAAGCTACTTTGAAGCTCAAAGTTGTATAAAAGCAGATAAATGTTCTATTCACGGGAAAAACTGTTTCTACAATTCACAAACGCGGATATCAAAGTGCATTGCTAATGAACTAAGCTCGGGTACGAAGTTAGCGGTTATCTTTATTACGGATTTCGTTGAATACTCTTGTTGTGGGGGACGAGCTATGAGCGCAAGGGTTTTGTTATGTATAAATACTCGTACCCACAGACATACATATAGCTAGACGTCACATGTACGATTTGTATTGAAACCGAGCGGGCCGACTTTTTAATACCTACTGTAACGTCACAGCCACAGAAAATATTATGGTTCCTGCCTTTGGGTGCTCGATTTTTTTGGGATTTTGCAGTTACTAATCATGCAACGAGGCATTTTATTAGTTTTTACGGACGTCCAGCAACTACAGACGCGCTGCCAGTTAGCGCCGACTACTGTGACGTTTTGTCAGTGTTTTTCACGTTTTCTGATACGCGAAGGACATGAATTCGCGTGGTCTAGCTATACTTATATATGTCTGTGCTCGTACCACAGTTTACGTAGTAGTTGGCGCCTCAGTGGTTCATATAGTTTGCTCGAGCTTTATTAGAAAAATTGTTTTCGTTTCTCGGAATAATATACAGTGAGTTTCAAGTACAGTATTTTAAGCCAAAATGAGGTTATTCCAGTCTAGACGAACAACTTTTGTTCTCTTTTAGAAATTCTAACTTTTTTCTCTGAAGAAACAGCTGTTTTTGAAAGTACCTAAAGGCATTTAATATTTTGATGGTACCAATTAAATTAAAGGACGAATTACTGGCAATGACTGCTAGCTCTTAGAATCAGCTAACTTTGATGAGAACTATAAATTAAAAAAATCGGAAACTACTTCGAGTTTCCAAAAGTCGTAAAATAATAGTTGTTCGTTTAGATAACATAACAATATCCTTTCGGCTTAAATCGCCGTCTACGAAACACCCAGTATTATGTGATGTGATCAGGATCACCTGTGGTTCTACCGGAGAAGTCTGTGACCGGACACATGATAGATAGATAGATAGACTGACTTGACATAACATGACATCACATGACTTGTCAAAAAAGAGAAAAGTGTCAAGAGAAGCAGCAAGCTTGCTTTATTCTACGATGCTCGTACCTTCTTTCAATTTCGTAGCGTAGCCGAGCTACGAAGTATTGAAGCTGATGAACTACGAAACTACGAAGATGGTCTACGTTTTTTAATTTTTGTCTTGATTATGCACTTGTACATATAGGTACGTTATTATGAACTGTAAAAAGATTTGGCAATATTATGACGGCTGGCCGCCTGCATGTCACCACTCTCCTTGGGACTAAGTAGTTTACCAGCCACCGCGCGGATTGAACTCCATGTTTGCTAGTCTCCCCTAAGTCCCTTAGTCGCCTTTTACGACACCCACGGGACCTCATGCACCCATGTAATGTGTAGTCCTATTCTATATGGGATATAGTAACACGCTTTTCTCTTCCAACTTGAACTAGGTATTCATGTCCGTGTAAAGATTGGCACTTCATTTTTACAGACTTCAGCTGATTTCAGTTTTAGAGCTTTTTAATGTTCCACAGCTTATTACAAGTTGAACTTAAACAGAGGATGGGTACCGATTTTTTGTTTTATTTCTGCGTTCAGCGGTTTTACCCGCCTTACGCCCGATCGTAATAAAAAGTAGTCGATTTCAAAGTAACATTATCTCGAGCTCCTCCATGCTTCTAAAAGCAGGACAAGGTATGGTCCTGGGTGACATATCTGATTGCAGTCGTTAGGTCAAGTTAGAGACCTTAGGGCGACATGAAAACTCTATCACATGCAGTGTTCTAGGGTAACCATTTAGCTGTGTAGCCCCGGCATAGAATAGGGTTACCCCATCTCATTCCGTGGGTGTCGTAAAAGGCGACTAAGGGACTTAAGAGGAATTACAACGCCAACGACCTTGAAACGGAAAATCCCTGTCGGGCTCATCGAAAATTGTTGATTATTTCATGACGGAATGTCGTAGAACTTTTTTTTGTGTACAGATTGTAAGTGATTTTGACATGGATTTTGAGTTTAGCAGGTATGGGCCCTTAAGGGAGACTAGCAAACATGGAGTTCTATCCGCGCGGTGGCTGGTAAACTACTTGGTCCCAAGGAGAGTGGTGACATGCAGGCGGCCGGCCGTAAAAAGATTGCCAAATCTAATTGCAGAAGGTATGGCCAATGATGACCCAGCCAACACAGATTAGCTGAATAAATTTTGCGTAAAAGCAATTTTTTTGACTTTAAGCTGGATAAGTATTTGCATAACTTCTGTGTAAGCGCTTATACAGATGATATTCAAGCAATTTGGGCACAAAATATCTTGCTTCAATTTGGATAACATTTGATTAACAGCCACATAGCAGCTGAATAAATGTACAACACACTGAATATCTTCTGCATAAATTCAGATTTTTCTTTAGTCCAGAAATTATACATATTTTATGCAGATGTGAATTTGTGAGTTCAGATATTCAAATGATATTCAAAATTCCGATCTCAGGAGTAGTCTTACACAGAAATTATGTAAGTAAAAAAAGTATTAATGTATTTTTCATTGTGACGAAATTATTTTGGGTTACTTATACTTCAAAAAATTGTACGTCTTCAAAAGTTTGGTAAGTAAGGTAAGTTTGAGGTGAATTATATAAACGCATGGCACTTTACTGTGAATTATCAATATGATTATTGTACATTTTTTGAGCGCCTTATGATAAAGCTACAATTTAAAAGGTAAACAAATGTACAATATAACTTAATTAAATTATCTTTACTTTTTATCAAATTTCAGTCCCAGTAAATAATGAGAATCAAATTTTGTATATCTGCTAATGTATCCTACTCACTAAACAAAGTGTTTCATAAGATAAATGTTGACGATTTTTATAAAAAGAGGTTATGTCGAACGGTAGTTAATGGCGGACGGCCAATTTGAATAAAAGTGTCTATTTCAGTGATTATTTTGCTTATTTCTGCATAATAGTTCACATACGACTACATATCCAGAAATTATTTGGTTTAAAGTACAATAATTATACATTTCTCAGAGAAAGGTGAAATATCTGGATATAAACATACGATATCTTCAATTAATCAGTTATTTGCTGCTTAAGATACCCACATTTGTAACTGATATTGTTTTAAGCTGAACATAAAGACAATTGTACGCTTATAGCGCTATAAGTTAGGTAAAACAAGGAGTTTATTTTCAATTATGCAGAAGTCAGCTGTGTAAAGAAGAAAAAATCTAAAATATTCAGCATCTGAATAAATTAGTACCATTTCGTACACTATGCAGCTTAAAGAAAATATTTCATCTAATATTCAGCGTTTTGCTGTTTAACTGCTTTGCTTAAATATGTTATACAGGACAATGCAAAAACTTCAGCTACTGTGCAGAAAATAGCTGTTTCAATTACTTTTATTGGAATATCGCTTGTTTAGCAGATTCTACTCTTGATTACTATTCAGCTTAAAAAAATACCGCGAACTTTATACAGAATTTAGTAAGCTTACAACATTATTTTAATTTAAGAACTCTCTTATTCAAAATAAAGCCATAAAATCAGCTGTAATACAAAAGTAATAAAGCTTGACACTGCTTATTGTGGTATATTTTCGCTACTATCTGGCTTATGTGTTGGCTGGGGACTTACCGACTGCGCCGACCCCAAGCAAAATAGAAAAAAAAAACAATTTGGGGTTTAGCGGACCCTGGGCTCCTGAGAGGGATGCAACCGGGAACATCGCTCGGATGAGAAGAAGTGTTCTAGGGTAACCCGAGGAGGAAGGAAGTCTTCAGCCGTGTTTTGAAGTTCGATTCGTAGGTCGGTGTAGCCATTAAGGGAGTGGGTCGGACGGAACGTTTCGCTGTCCTCATCGTACCCGTTAGTCCACGAGTGAATTTCGATCGTCTTTTGTTTATGGTTCTATCGTCTTGTGTTTAAAGCAACCGAACTACTGCAACAGAAGGAGTCGCAACAGTTCGGTTAGAATTATAACCGAACTGTTGAAATTAAAAAGTTGCATCAGGTCAGTCGACCTAACTAATCAGTGATTACCGTACTACTGCAACTAAAGGGAATATTTATGTTCGAGCGGAAAGGACATCGACATTTACCATTAGTCCAATTCTCACCTATAAAAATAAAACGAAGATAAAAACATAAGCTTAGTCGGGTCAGTGGGACCACGTCCATTACAAAATTCAAATAAATATGGCGTGCCCTTTTCACTTCACATAGGGTGTGGTTTTGAACGATTAAAAATGAAATATGAATACGTAAAATAATAATCGGATTTTCGCGGCACCGAGGAAAGGATTAAAGAAGCTTTACGATATTATATGCAAACCGGTAGCGGAAGTTCCGGCATCACACCATATAACTTTAATTATGGTGGTATGAGAATTCCCAAAAACCCCTATAAAGAATATGATGGAAGTAAATTATTGGGTTGTCATAATAAATGGAAACGTAGAAAGCAGACAGTCCTTTTCAGGGGCTTTACCTTTAGTTCTAAATAACTCGTGCAGTTCTAACCCAGATGACCTTTTTCATTAAATTTTTCGATGATTTATACAGCGCAAAGCAACTTTTAATCAATGATTTTTATGGCGCTATAGGACCCGGGACATTGTTAGGTGGAGTAGGCTTGCCCAGTACCTATACCACCCTCCCAGCCTAGTTAGCCATGCCCAGAGGCAAGAACAGCTCAAATCGTCTGGAGCTAACTAAACTGTGGGTTTCCTGCCGATGTTTTCCTTTACAGACGGCAGATAGAGCGGTGTGTACGATGCTTAGTAACGCTCTGCCTAGCATGACACTTAGCCAGCCTCCACAGCCGTTGTATAAGCCAGTCCCTGTAAGGGCTTTAAGCAAGACAGATGATCAGGCCCTGCATTTGATTTATTTGGTTCATAACATAATACATAAAAAAACATAACCTACTAATTCATCAAAAAATATAAGTGATTTTTGTTGTTTAGAATGTTATTTATAGATGGCAATGCAAATGAAAAAAAAAACAAGTTATTTACTGATTTAACTGCATGAGTTAGCCCCTACAATTCGATAGATAGAATGCTTTATTATTGTGCACACCTAAAATAACATTTTACAATAGAATTAAGAAACTAAGATTCCAATTAAGAGCTGAGAGTAAGGCCCCAGCTTATTAATCAAATAAACTACCATTTCAGATAAATTTAAATTTAGATATGTATTTACCTGCAGTCAAGAAAAATAGACAGCCTGTAGGTAATATCTGTAAATCCATCAATTTACTTATTTACCAAAATAGAAATCAGTTCACTAGCTTTTGCGTGAAGAAATAACGAACAAATAGACAAACATGCACACACAAAAAGCATTCACCTTTGTATTATTAGTAGTTAGCTACATTTCAATAGAATGGCTTATTAATTCCACACCTTTGCACCTCGGTTTTTAAGATACCTACATTAATATCGGAGTTAGGGTAACCCGATGCAAGATAGGGCATGCCCAAAACATAATACTGGTTAGTTTACGACGTGAAAAGGGTTAAGGTACGCCCTTCGAAGGCAATATTATGTGGCTATTCTAAATCTTTTAGGGACGTCAATCTCTATTGAAAACATAACAATTTTGTCGTAAATTAGATAGTTGTAAAAACGCTAACCCGAAAAAAATATAAAAGGTTTTAATTAAAAGAAAAAGGAATTAAAATTATTTTTGGTTTTTATCACATTTTTCGACTCTAGACAAAAATATTTCGGGAGCGGAAACTTCAAAAATGTTTGAGTTTCTATGACTTTTCATGGTGACCGTTCAACATTAACACATTACCGGCCACGGCTTTAAGGGTAGCAGACCCACTTTCAGATCCGAATTTAAACATGTGTTCCTATTCAATAAGGGTTCAAGTTGGCAACGGGCGACATGAGGCGGCAGCGGACGACGTGTTGCGGCGACCTGGTTTCTATCTATTTCTATGAAATTCCCTACGTAGTCAGCGACACGAAGCTTGCGACGCGTCATCGAACGAGCGTAGGGAATTTCATAGAATTACATAGAAAACAATAAGTGTCCGCTGCCGCCTCATGTCGCCCGTTGCCAACTCGTACCTTAACGTTGAGATTCCTTTGCAAACGGTTCCTTTTAAAATAAACGAAATAAATCACACTTTACGAAGACAAATAATCAAAGAAAGGCAAACAGAACGTCGCGTACCAAACATTCCTAATAAACAAGCCCTGCAAATTATAGGCTTGAAAAGGTCAAAATCGACAGCTGAAATTCGCAAGGATAAAGAAATAAATTCTGTTTACTTGAACTACCGAAATACGATCAGGCTGATATAAATCACTGCGTCAATCTCGAACCTCTATACAACGTACAAACATAGTTACCTACATACACGTATGTATGTAAGTATGTAGGTACATACGCTGAAAAAAGAGCGCGTACAAACACCGACCCTACTTTTACATGTTGAGATGACTGTTTAGCATTTTTTCTTTCTCTGAAATGTGGGGAGTTTTGAGTTACACACTGTTGTTGGGAATAGAAGATAAATTTCAAAATGGTCTAATATTCCAATGAACCCGGGTTCAGATTTATGGTAGCAGTTTACTACCGAATTTCCTACGAAGACCACAGACTATATTTTGTTGGTTTTTAGAAGAACATGGGTTAAATAGATAGGCACTGTAAATAGTTTCGGTTCCAGGGGATTTTTCTATCCCATTATTGACCAGGTAGCAAACGGTGAAACAACAAGTTTTCCTCTTCTTTTTGTATAGTCATGTGGCTCACCTAATGTTAGAGTTATCAGGTCGCTCGAAGGCCTATAACTTAACCTAACAAAAACTCCAATATCTTCATATCAACCAACAACAACCCACATTATTTCATTAATTCGTTTTCCATCCCATCCCTCCGTATGTGACGGACAACATTTGAAAGAGTCTCATATCCTGTCGCGGGGCTACCCACTACCCAGGGCGAGTCAACGACGCGCGTGGCACTGAATGAAACAGTGATAAGGCCGCGATAACTTTTAACGGTTGTTCATTTTATTACTGTAGCTAAATCTCCCTTTTATTTGCTTCAGGTGTGTTGGGGAAAATTCCATGTAATTTGATGACGTTCCGTCTTATTGTAATGGTGTTTCTTTTATTATGTCGTTTGTTATTTATTTATTTATAATATTTTTGAATATCTTCGTAACTTTGGTTAGATACGTTTGTTGTAAACCATATATTGTTACATTGTTAGGTACCTATTCTCCGTGCTTTGGAGGACACGTTAAGCAGTTGATCCCGGTTGTTATTTCCGATAGCAGTCGTTACGTCAAGTTTTCTAACTTGCTTCGCTTTAGAGCAATCTGAAAACTCTAACAGCCAGACCACTACACGAGAAAGAAGAATACCTATTTAATATAACCTTCTACGAAATCAACATTTATTTTTAAACTAGCAGTATTCAAAAAAAGAAACCTATTCAGGTTTTATAGTATCTTCTAAGCTACACCGTCGTGGCTTCCCATCAGGTGAAGTTAGGTCAAATGCAAGCCCATTTTGCGCGAAAAAAAAACTAATTAAGATTGGGTTGAAGATTGGAACAAATTCTTTAAATGCTAGCGAAAATTGTGTCAAAAGCAGTAGCTACCGTAGTTTAAAAGTTAGCAAGGAAACAGTACAGTCGATAAGAGCCAAATAAAATGAAAGAGATTTCAGTCCTATTAATTATTGGAAGTGGTCGTCATGTCTCAGCAGTACCTACTAGGTTTATTTATAGAGACGTAGACGTAGAGGTACTTGAGTTGCCGTCGGACTACTGGAGCCGCCGGACTACTTGAAGAATATGAACGTGCACCCGAGTTCTGACAACATGGCGAGTGAGGAACCGGTCTGGTTTTTAGTGAGTAGGCCGGCCGCTTCACGGTTGGAGAACCTCACATACCCATCGCTTCTCCCCGGAGACGGTAGGGACCCAACTTAATGCATTAATGCATAAAAAAACGAGGCACTTGAGTTAGTAATCTTTAATTAAACATCACGTTCTGTTACAAAATACACGCAATCTTACATACTTAACATCAAAAAATATAGTCTGAAATGGTCGAAGAGCCTCAAGATAATATGTGGCTTCGAGGTATAACATCGGTGAGGTCAAGCGCTAATAAATGACGATCACTAATCATAACTGACCTCGGCAAAAACTAACATATTTTGTGGGTTGTTTATTGAAAAAGAGAAATATTGCGTGAGTAAGCCACAATTACCAAAGGAGCGGTGGTAGAGATACCCCGACTTTTATTTCGAAGGTCGTGTGTTGCAATAGCGGCCAACTGTATACCAATTTCTTTTAAAACAATTAAAAGGCGCTTTTAAGATCGCTCTTACGGTGAAGGAAACCATCGCGAGGAAAGCGACATGCCTTAGGACTAACCAGGTCCAAAAGCTTGGGGCATTTGCTAGTCCAGAGTCCAGAGTAGGCTCCCGTGGTGTCTTACAGCCTAACCCCTCTTAAGGCTTAGAACGCACTACGATTAAACGCAAGCGTATCAACACGCAAAATCAGTCATTGAAAAAAACGCAAATGCGTGGGCTTGTATAAAAGCTTTGTGTTTAATATTTTTGCGGTTTCAGATCCAAGGGAAAACGCAGGCGTTTAATTGCAGTGCGTTTTAAACAAAGATTCAAATATATAAACTTATTCATTTAGAACAATGTATACATTACAAACGTACCTACCTACGTTTTGAAATGTCGAGATTTTACTGTGGTTTCGGAACGCGCCCTCCGATAAGAAGAAATTCATGGTTTTTTTTAACCTGAGACCCGCGTTTTGCAGTGGGACGAATCAGCGAACTAAGAAAAAGGTCTAAAAATGGCTACGGATATATCTTTTCCAAACTACCAACTTCAAGTTGAGACTCATAAACCTCTAAATTAATTTACAAAAAGGGCAGCCATTATCCTCATAATTTCCAACGTACTTACACTAAACAATGACAAATGCCCTCAGTCGAGACCCTTGCCGGATTTCGTGAAAAATGCGGATCTTTCTCTTGCAGTAAATTTCACTTCCTCTAATTGGTCAAACGTGGTAATGGAATTTAATTGTTGGGGTCTTAATAAGAGCCTTGACCTTTGAAACGTTGAAAGATATTTTAAGAAAATCATAATTAAATATTACTTACTAGCTGCACCCCGCGGTTTCGGCCGCGTAAGTCCCGTTCCCGCGGGAATATAGGGATAAGCCTTATTATTTATTATGTGTTATTCCTGGTCTTCAGCTGTCTATATTCCAAGTTTCATTGCAATCGGTTCAGTAGTTTTTGCGTGAAGAAGTAACAAAGTCACAAAAAGACAAACATACAAACTGACGTTTATAATATTAGTAGGAAGTAGGATTTTAATTTCTCAAGGCATTCTTTAGAAATAATTTAAGTACAAGGAGAAATAAAATGCTTTATCAAAAATCCTCCAGTGATTGGATTCGAGAAATGCATCATTAAAAAACAAAATCCCGTGCGCCTTGCTTGCTGGGCGAATGCGTTAACCATTACACCACACGGGAACCCACGTGACAAGGTAAATTAATGATAATGCATCATCTCCCTGTTTCTTAATGTCTTCACCGACCTACGTATCGAAAGACTGACAAGTCATTATTTTTAGAACAATTACCTCGACGTTTCGGCAAACGGGTCACACCAGCCGTGTTCACGAGAAGACTAGACTAGTCTGTGATTATCTACAACGCAATCTAGACCCGTACTAATAATAATGATGGACGGAAATCGTGTAAGTTTAAAAAGTGTACCTAATGACAAGCCTTATTATTAGCGAAACGACCGACGGTGATAAGGCTTGTATGCCCGAACGTACCAAAAAAATATAATACTCGAAAAGATTGCTTCTATACTTTGGAGTTCCAATCGGGCCAAAACAAAATTAAGGCCTCCAACGCAGCCGAATCCAAATGTCCAAATGAAAAAAGAAAACGCCTGAAGGAAGGACCAGTAGACCCTAACAGGATACCGAAAAGTAGATAGATCCGTATCCTGGAGTTAATTGTCAGTCAGTCCTTCTACAAACACAGATGACACGTAAACCGTCAATAAATATTTGTAAAGGACGATCCTTTAATTACGAAGAGTTCGCAAACCTTATTTGTTCGGTAGACGTCTCATCTATTTGTGGACAAGAAGATTTTACGTGGGCATAGGGTTGCCAGGCCTAAAAATTAAAAAGCCTGACACAGATAAATATTTAGCCGGACATTTTGCCCTAAAAGCCTGACACATTGGTTTTTCTTCTCCTATCCGTCGCAAATAGACTGCGCACAACGCGTCCCACGTTGCGGCCCATTTGCTCATAAAAAAACATCGGTACCTATATGTAAGTACCTACCTACTTTTATGAATTACAAACAAAGAGTACTCTACCTACAAAATCTATCTTTAACCAACAAGCGTTAACCGATCGAAATTAGTGAATTCGCCTGAGTTTGTATGAAGCTTTATGGGTGTCTACGTGACTGACGGGGTCGATCAAAAGCCTAACAAAAGCCGGACAGGCCGGACTTGTATATATTTGGCCGGACATGACTGTAAAAAGCCGGACATGTCCGGCTAAAGCCGGACGTCTGGCAACCCTACGTGGGTAGGTACTTCATGGCGTCTTTGTACTTTGAAGAGGTTAGGCTGGTACTTGAAGAATGAGATTCCAACATCGTTTTGAAGTACACCTACTTACTTGATAGCTTACTGTATTGAAGATCTTTGTTTGGTTCTGAAGATGGAATACAGTCATTAAATATGTGTTTTATTCTGTTTTTAGCATTTATTGTTGTTATATCGGCAAAACGAATAAATCAACTGTGAAAATTTCAACTGGTTAGCTATCACGGTTCATGAGATACAGCCTGGTGACAGACGGACAAGCAACCCGTTCCTCTAATCCTACATATACAGGGTGTCCCAGAAACGAGTGTCAAGCGAAAGTCCAGAGGTAGAGGACCTTAAGGGGTACCCGAATCACCCCCATGTATGTTCCGCGATTTTTCGTAGTTGACTTGTAGTAGACTTGGTATCGTTTTTTTTTTGTCTCTTTGAGTAGGTACCCTAAAAATGGAAGGGATTCCTTTTTAGAGTTCCGTAAATGGCGAAAACCCTTATGACCTTTATGACATGCCCCTATGGATTCGTCATGTCTGTCCGTCCGTCCGTATGTTACAGGCATTTTTTTCTGAAACTATAAGAACTATACTGTTGAAACTTGGTGAGTTGATGTATTCTGTGAACCGCATTAAGATTTTTACACAATAATAGAAAATAAAATACCTACTATGTATATGCGCTTACAATATCCACCATGCCCGCGAGCCCCACAAGCCTGTTCACCGTCCATTCACTGACATCTGACAAAGGCAAGCCATCGACGTCGACACCATTGTTCTACGTTCAAAGACCGGCCAAGCCTATTTGTGTAACGTATTCTACAACTCTATAAGTAACGTATGGAAAAGTTATAGGGAAATTCTTAATGTATAGGTCTCACGTAATCCTATTAATATTAAATGCGCAAGTCTGTTTGTGCTTTGGTTCTTTGCCACGAAAAATCCGTCCAAGTACGAGTCGGACTCGCGCAAGAATGGTACCGAACAATTGTCACAAAAAAACGGATTTTTTTTTCATTCGGATATTAGCAAGACATCTCTTAGAAATGTCAGTTTTTATATCTAATCTACTGCGTCTTCGGAACGCGATCTCCAATGAGAAGAAGACACAAAAAACTCATGGGTTTTTTTTTGCAGTAATCATGTGATTTACATTGTTGCATATTTATTATTGAACAATAGTGGAACTGGAGCAATAATCTATACTATAATAATACTAATACGTTTAGTATAAATAGTGGCAACAGAAATACATCATCTGTGAATATTTCAACTGTCTAGCTATCACGGTTCATGGGATACTACAGCCTGGTGACAGACAGACGAACAGTGGAATCTTGGCAAAGGATCCCGTTTTTACCCTAAAACTTATGGATCCCTTGAAAAAGACTGACCGAATCTTTTGCGATGAACTATGAATCCCTATTCTGCGTCTGTTGAGATAAGGCAACGCAAGATCCCATGAAAATATAAAAAGAAAATAATATTAACAGGCTTCTAAGCAAACCAAAGAAAAAATACATTTATAAGGGTCATTACTACGTATTATTATAATGGCAGCTCCAGAGGTATAAATAACAATCAAACAGCCTTCCAACACATGTCCAATATCGAGAAAATCAATTGGAATCGTAAAAGATTGCCGCGCCACATCAAAACAAATCTGACATGAAATCTTTATGTAAGAGTATAAGGTACTAGCTGCGTCCCGTAGTTTCACCTGCATAAGTCCCGATCCCGTGGAAATATCTGGATCAAAAGTAGCCTATGTTACTCAGGGTGAATGTAGCTATCTAATGATGAAAGGTATTTTGAAATCGGTCCAGTAGTTTTTGTGTTTATTCATTACAAACATACAGACACACACACACACATACATATCCACAGAGCTGTAACAACATAACTACTACGACGACGGTAGTTTCACTGTAACTTTTTAATACATTAGACATGTACATGACAAATCATCAATCAAGAAAAAATGTACATTCTATTCAAAACAACAAAAAAATATCTAAGCGTACATGGGGACAGACAGACAGCGGGAAGCGACTTTGTTTTACACTATGTAGTGATAGTGAAGTGACGTATATACCTATATATGTATTTGACGTCGCTGTGCGGGCAGATATTGACAGGTGTATGATGCGGACTTTACCTCATACAATGGACTATGATATTTTGAAACAATAAAGCAACCTGAAACCTTTGTTCGAACTATGTTTGCCTACTTGTTTGAATTTGAAACCTCGTTAAAAGTTTTGTAGAGTATACTTTGTGTAAGATAATACTTGTAGACTTACAACTTATCCGCGTAAAACCGCTGAGATTTGTAAAGGTGGGGTCCCACAGCCCGTTTTATTACAGGCCAAACAAGGCCGCGCCACGTCTGTCAAGGCCTTAGAGACATGCAATTTAGAGGGTGTGTCCTTTCTTTGTGATGGGTATCTAAGAATTTTTTGAAGGATTTTTGGAAATCCAGCGGGATCAGGACATGCGCGAGAGATACCGCTGGTCTCTGCTAGTATCTAATAAAACACACATGATTATTTTTGCTAAGGAAGTATTTGCAAGACCCGTAGGTACCTACAAGCGACTAACGATAAGGGTGGGTCTGTAAATATGTGCGTAATGTGCGGGTTCAAGTCCCCCCGAAGGCTTTGAACTTTGAATTCGATCCCGTGGGAATATTGGGATAAAAAACAGCACATGTGTTAATCCAGTTTCTTAGCTATCTGCATATTAAAAAAAAAGAGAAAGAGAAGAATAAGATAAAAAGAAAGAGAAAAGAAAAAACCCGGCCAAGTGCGAAACTCGCGCACGAAGGGTTCCGTACCACTATCACAATTGGGTACGGAACCCTAAAATGGTTTACAACAACTTTGATTCAAAGAAAATCTTAAACTTATAAGAAACTCTTTGGACAGTGAAGGCAGACTAGTATATTTGACAGATAGGGCAGCCATTTTGAATTCCATGACCAACTCGATTTGACTTGACCAATCAGAAGCGACCTCACATCGTAGAATTCCCTTGTAGTTTTTGAAACACGTTTGTTGTATGGGAGCCCCTTTTAAATAAGTGTTTTATTTTGTTTTTAGTATTTGTTGTTGTAGCGGCAACCGAAATACATCTTCTGTGAAAATTTCAACCTTCTAGCTATTACGGTTCATGAGATACAGCCTGGTGACAGACGGACAGACGGACGGACGGACGGACAGACAGACAGCGAAGTCTCAGTAATAAGGTCCCGTTTTTACCTTTAGGTACGGAACCCTAAAAGGAAAGAGGGCCAATATATAGAGAAAAAGATAAATATAAAATTATGAGTTCAAATCGTGTTGGCTTAAAAAGTTTATCTGCATACTAAGTTCAATCGATTTAGTAGTTTTTGGGTGAAGGAGTAACAAACATACTTGTTTACTTACGCACAAACTTTTACATGTATCTGTGTGTGTAGGCTAGTTGCGGAACTAGCCCTATAACTGGGCCTTTTTGCGTGACTTTAAGCTGTAGGTTTCCTCACGATGCATGTTTTCCTTCACCGTAAGAGCGATGTTAATAGCGCACATAATTTTTTCTTAAAGAAAAAGACCTTGGTTTCATCAATGTCTTTTTCTTTAAAAAGGTCGGCCAGAATTCGAAACTACGACCTTCGAAATGAAAGTCGCAGTATCTACCTCTATATTGAATTAAACATCTAAGTATATTTTTAGTAGAATAACAGATATGAAAGAAGGATGTCCGTAGGTTTGTATGTCAATAGATCTCACACTACAACTGACCCAATCTTCAAAAGGAACTGAAAAAGGGCTAGTTCGTATATTACATCGGAGTACGAGAAACGTGATCGCGACGAATTTCCTTCTATGAAATATAAGTAAGTAGATCAACCCTTAGGAATACGAA
Organism: Idaea biselata; assembly: GCA_958496205.1. Taxonomy (NCBI): domain Eukaryota; kingdom Metazoa; phylum Arthropoda; class Insecta; order Lepidoptera; family Geometridae; genus Idaea; species Idaea biselata. The sequence goes on from OY292398.1 coordinate 29,113,138, forward strand.
TCTGATGTTAATATCAACGATATACAGATTTTTCTTCTGATTTCGCGATGTTGGATTGAAATAAACTTCATTTTTCGGTTTGAATCACGTGGTGTAAATGGTGCCTCTTTATCAATATTCCCTAATGTTTCCCAAAAGGTCTCGAATCGTTGAGCGTCCCGGTGCATCTCATTTGGAAACTTGTCCATCCAAAGGTTACCTAGAAGAGATCGTTTTTGGCGATAAGGCCGCCCATTGTACCTTTCTTTAACATACATGTTACCAACGTTAGTACCTCTTTATAATATTAGTATAGATTTATCTAAGTATCTCGTCTCCGCCCCGGCCCGGACGCGGCTCGGTCTAGTATCAAATCTTCATTTTGAGGTAACGCGAACGTGATTGAAACCGTGGAGCGCACCTAGTCCTTAAAATGTTACCTACATAATAATAATGGTATACCTACAAAGGACAGGTACATTCGCCCGCACTAGTGCGACGGGAGTGTATTGAACACTGCAATGCATCACCACATGTCAATACTTCTACTGGTGAATGGAGCCGCGCCTTCGATTCATTACTGAGGTACTGTCGTGCACATATGCGGTATTCATTTTATTTATAACTAGCTGCATAGTCCGTATCCCGTAGGAATATCGGGATCAAAAGTAGCATAATGTTACTCAGGGTGAATGAAGCTTTTTAATGGTAAAAGAATGTTTGAAATCGGTCCATTAGTTTTTGAGTTTATTCATTACAAACACACACAAAAATACAAATCTTTCTTTTTTATAATATTAGTGTAGAAGTGTAAATAAGTATACCTAGATACTTTTGAAGTTAACTAATTTAACACTATATAAAGAGTTCTCAAAGTTTCGAGCTCCGAACAATAAAAGTTTAGCTATTTCAGGTATAAATCGTTATCGAATGAAAACCTGTCATTTATAACAAAACTTTACCTCTAATTGACTTGCCGAAGCTTTTCAACTGATTTATTGTATTACTTGTCGGATTAAGTTTATTTGATGGAAAACTACTGTAATTTTACTTAAGTAATATACAGGATGTTTCCAGAAGAGGGTATTAAGCCGAGAGGAGGTTGTTCTAGAGGTCTAGGCGAACAACTTTTGTTCTACAACTTTTGGAAAATCGAGGTAGTTTTACTACTTCTCGATAATATAGTTTTCTATTGGTAAAATAATTTTTGAAATTGGTCCAGTAGTTTCAGAGATTTCCCGAAACATACATACATAAATATTACCAACGTTACCTCTATAATATACTCCTCGATAATGTAACCTTCTATTGGTGAAGGAATTTTTGAAATCGATCAAGTAGTTTCTGAGATTACCCGCAAAATACATACATAAATGTTACCAACGTTACCTCTTTATAATATTAGTATAGATATAGTTTTCAGCGCAACTGTACCTACACCTACAATGGCTGAACAGTGAACACAGTTCCGCAGGAAAGGTACACTCGCGAACATTGCTATAGGCTCCCTGGACAGTTGCAGCGTATATAAACACGACTACTTCCGATGGGGATAAGCAATATTTTATAATTATTTTGTGACGATGTTACATTCCGAGTACTAAAGAACTATGCGATTTTAACGAATCACTGTTTTTAGGGCTGCGCAGACAAAATGAAAAAACCGACCAAGTGCGAGTCGGACTCGCGCACAAATAGTTCGTACCATTATCACAATTGGGTAAGTAACCCTAAAATAAACACTGGACATAATATCTCAAAGACTTGTACGACTTTTTAAAATCCCACCCCGTCCGCCTTTGTGTACGGAATCCTCAGCGAGAGAGTCTAATTCGCACTTGACCATAGTATTTTTTATTTAAGCAGGTAATCCAGCATTCCATACCCCTAAACACTAAACCCTTGAAGAGGTTTTAAAAACAAAGGTAAGCTACCCAAAGGTCATACATACCCCTAGTACAACGAATAAATTCTAATCCGTATTTCAACACGGGTTCAAATGAAATATTTTCGAGTGAATGACTACGGGCATCATATGTCAAAGTTGGACCCATCAATAGAACGCCACGTAAAGGCGAGTTGATCCCTTTTTAATTTAATCGCAAGTACATGTATGTACTATGGTACACGTTTGACACAAAACTTGAGCGGCGTATTTAAGTACGGTCAGCAAATTGAAAGGGGGCTCCTAAATAATGGTTCTTGGAGTAAAATTAGTCGAACAAAGTCGGATATGTGAAATATTTCCAACGTTATAATTAAAAGCTTGTCTATGTATATAAAATTCAATGTCCTGACTGATTTACTGACCTATATACCAACGCAGAGCCCAAACCACTGGTCCCAGAGACATACAACTTGGAGAGCGTGTATATGTGGTGTGTAGGTAGGTATCCCTAAGAAAGGGTTTTTGGAAACTGGACTGACGCGATTAAAACCGCGGGACATATCATATATAGTTCACTGATTTACTGACTCACTGGACTATATATCAATGCAAAGCCTAAACCGCTGGTCCACAAAATTAGGAGAGTGTGTTTTTGAAATTCTTGTAAGTAGAAAAAGGATTTTTATTAAAATAAATTTAAAACATTTTCGTAGACCATTTGCTACGACAATCCCACCTATCATCGCTAAGACAAAAAATATAGGTATTTAGTCAAAAACTCAGCAAATATACATTACATAAAATATGTTACCCAACAAAAAAATCAATATCTAGTTAAGGAATTTATCCTAATTTTTAACCCTGTAAGAAAAAGGGGTGTTATATACATAGTGTTTCGACGAGGGGGTATTAAGCCGAAAGGAGGTTGTACTAGAGGTCTAGGCGAACAACTTTTATTCTACGACTTTTGGAAATTCGAACTTTTTTTTCGAAAATTTTAAAGTTGTATCACTAAAAAAACCAGCTGTTTTTGTAAAAAAAAGGCAATTAATGTTTAGATTGTAGTGGTCCAAACAAAATAAAAGGGCACCTGAAGGCCAATGACCTCGAACCCAAAAAAAACAGCTGATTTTCATGCAAACTTTAAACTCAACATTTTCGAAAACTACTTCGAATTTCCAAATCTTGTAGAACAAAAGTTGTTCGCCTAGACCTCTAGAACAACCCCCTATCGGCTTAATACCCCCTCCTCGGAGCACCGTGTATAAGTTTAATCACAACTTTTTTGCAATCAGTACCTAGCATGTACGTTTACACGTCTGTAGTTACAAAAGCTAAGGTATAGTAGTCAATGTATTGAAGTTCTGTGCTGCTTTGTTGACCATTGCTAGCCGGCCTGCAATCTACCCCTTTCGACGGACTTTCAGACATTGAACTCAACTTTATGAATGAGTGTAGCGACCTGACTTCAGCCGAGAGGACGACTAAAGGGGCATTTACGTAGGTACCTATAATATAGGTACTATTCTATTCTACTATTCTACTCAATGACGATAAGTATACCTAAAACATGTTTTAAAACCAAGTTCCAGTGGTTGCGAGACGATAAATCTGACACATTTTCGGCCTATTTTGGGTAATCCAAATTCTCGCTGGAAATATATTATTATGCTTATAAACTGTTTAAACTTACACGATTTGTACTCATACCTATTTTCATTTTTACCGGGTCTTTTTCGCATTGGTATTGTTATTTTTATATTATCTTACCTCGACTTTTCACAATAGTCTTGGCCGCCAAGACTACTGGACTCGTATTTGGTCTGGGTCGTCGAAGACTACGACGGAAATAAAATCGAGAAAAAGGAAATACAGAAAAATGGTTTTATGAAGAAATGTTTTCCAAAAATTTGCATACTGCAACCTTTACCTACTCCGTATTGCAAAGTAAAAGTAAAGTAAAGTAAAGTAAATATTTATTGTTTCGCTGTGACAAAGGTTCTTATAAATAGTTTAGTCTCAACAGCTTACTCTTTTCGAGTATACAATATTAAACTTAAGTCTAGGGTTACAAATAATAACTAAAAGCTACAATCTTATAAAAAATAGCTCTAAATAATGTCTTTGGCCAATTTGACCAATTGGCGTTGGCCAATTGCGCCACAGATGCCCGTCCTATCGTCGTGAAGTTATTTACTGCATCTATCAGCATCAGGACTTGCGACTGAGGCACGTAACGACCTCTACCAATCTCTTTACATCCCCTCCTACAATTCTTGTCAATCCAAAGGTTGCCTGGAAGAGATCGCTTTTAGCGATAAGGCCGCACATTGTACCTATTCTAAAATTAGCTGTAAGTTTTTGTTTTTGTAAGTAATTTGTACCTATTGTAAATTTTTGGTGCAATAAAGTTTTTATCTATCTATCTACATATTACGGGATACAGATAAATACTAAATAACTAAATGCGCACACAGTGCAAAGGCGTTATTTGAGAGAAACATACATAGGCAGGCTGCATATAAAAGGCAAGATATTAAAAAGCTAAAGAATCCCTCAATGAAAAGCTGTAGTAGTTAGGTAGGCGGTGGAACTCTGCACAACAAAGACGATTTTCCGACGCGTCGCGTCGTCATATGCAGCCGCCATGCGGATCGCGAGATGAATGCTGAGATAGTTCGCGGTTACAGCATGAGAGGAGACATTCTAGATTTCTTTTACAAAATTATTTACATCTACACTAAAGATGAAAGATTTAGATTTTTCTTCTGTTTTCGCGATGTTGGATAAAAGTTAAACTTATTTTTTGGTTTTAATCGCGTGGTGTTCGGCTCCGAGCGTCTCTCGAACAAAAGGCGATTTATGCGTAGAATAGCCATTTTTTGCTTATTCCAGTTTGGTTGAATCGAGCCTAAACATATTATATTAAAACGGGTTAGTACACTTTCACCATACCAGGTATGGTGAAAGTGTACTAACCCATTAAAACTAGGATTATTAATATTCAAAATATCTAACATGATTTGAACAAAAAAACACTATCTATCTAAATTTGTTTTCAGAACATTTATATTCAGTAAACTATTAATTGAATTTGTACGGGATAGGTAAATAAAATGATGCTAGATCATTAATTTATTTTCAAGAATTAGGATAACATTCAACATCAAAATTTTACTATGTTCTGTGAAATAAAAACATCTTTAATAATATTCTAATTAACTAAATTACTTACATAGAAATGTGTAAGGTACCTAGATTGTGAGATTATTGTTGAATATATATCGTATCGGAAGGCAATTAAATTATTGCTAATAAATAATAGGTAGGTACAATCCTATTAATATTATAAACGTGATTGTTTGCAAGTAGTATGTAGGTATGCGACTTTGATACTGTAAGTTGTTGTTGTTTGTTAGTAGTTGTACTGTAACTGTTGATACTGCAATGATTTGGATGAAACTTGGAATATAGCTAGCTAGTGACCTAGAATAACATATAGGCTACCTTATATCCCGATATTCCCGAGGATCGGGACATACACGGGCGAAACCGCAGGGCGCTGCTAGTTATTTTAATAATCATGGTACGTACCTTATGTGGGCCGCGTCAAAGAACATTGTTATAAAAAAAATACATCTTCTGTGAAAATTTCAACCTTCTAGCTATTACGGTTCATGAGACACAGCCTGGTGACAGACGGACAGACGGACAGACGGACAGACGGACAGACGGACAGACGGACAGACGGACAGACGGACGGACAGACAGCGAAGTCTCAGTAATAGGGTCCCGTTTTTACCCTTTGGGTACGGAACCCTAAAAAGACATAATAAACCCTTAAAACCTACCTAAACTGCACCATTATTATATTAGAGAAAACTTGTTAAAACCGTAACTGGGTGCACCCAGTCAAAGCCAGTTGAATCCGCTCTTATCCGGTTATGACCAGAAATGTGCATTTAACTGGCCTCGCAATTTATGTAGGTTTCGCAGTTTTCGTACAATCCGCAGCCAAGTCCTCAAATTGTTCTTTGATATTTCGAAAATGGAATGAGGATTTGTATAATTTGTGTTCCTTATTTACATAATGGTTTTTGTTATTTAGATCGCTTAATGTGGAGATCTCATTTCAGGCCGATGTTATCTGCGTGCGCCTTAATTTAATGTGTAGGTACGAGTATATGTTAAGTCCTTGATTTAAGTACGTTTTATTTTTAGGATAAAGTTAATGCGATAGTATAGGTAGGTATATCTAGGTGATACGTAAATTTTGATATGTAGTACGTAAACGGGGCGCGTTTGTTGTATGGGAGCCCCAAAAAATTATTTATTATACTTTTTGCTAAAGTTGTATTGTAAATTTGTAAGGAACTTCGTTCGATCCGTGTGACCCTTGACACCTGTCAAGCTTTTCTGTTTTTAGGATTTGTTTTTATAGGTATCGGCAACAGAAATAATCATTTTTAAAAATTTCAACTGTCTAGCTATCACGATCTGTAGACGAGATGTATGTCGAGATACGGTCTGTTGACAGAGAGACTGGCGCCAGTGGTAAAATAAATTTTAATATTCGCGTTGTGTTGTGTGTTGGTTGGTCCAGTGTTCATTTTAGGGTTCCGTAACCAATTGTGATAGTGGTACGGAACCCTTCGTGCGCGAGTCCGACTCACACTTGGCCAGTTTTTTAAACTTACACCATTTTCGTTCATAATTATTATTAATACGAGTTAAGTTTGCTTTGTACCTATCTACCTACTGAGAAGATAATTTACCATCTACATCTACACTAATATGATAAAGAGGAAAGATATGTATTTTTGTGTGTATGTGTGTCAGTATGTTTGTAATGAATAAACTCAAAAACTGCTAGACCGATTTCAAAAATTGTTTCACCATTAGAAAGCTTCATTCACCCTGAGTAACACAGGATACTTTTGATCCCGATATTCCCACGGGATCGGGACTTACGCGAGACGCAACTAGTTGGCATATAAACGTGGTATAAACGCTTGACAATTGAAATATAAAAATATTTGCTTCAATAAACCGATGGCTTTTTCAAATACCTCCGCGAATGGTATTCGAATACTCGATAAAACTCACGACGTTGTAGGGTTGTCACCACCAAATTCAAGTCATAGTTTAGCAGCGTCCCGCGGTTTCACCCGCGTAAGTCCCGTCCCGTGGGAGTATCCGGATCAATAGTAGCCTATGTTACTCAGGGTGAATGTAGCTTTCTAATAGTGAAAAGAATTTTTGAAATCGGTCCAGCTGTTTTTGAGTTTATTCATAACAAACATACACACACACAAAAATACAAATCTTTCCTCTTTATAATATTAGTATAGATATAGATATGTGATCTATGTGTCACTAATTTCAACTAATTATTGCGCTAAACAGCTGTTCTCGGTTGTAATCTCCGACAGTAGTCGTTAGGTCAAGTTAGAGGCCTTTGGGCGATATGTTTACTCTAACACTAGGTGTTAGAGTTATTGCTATCAGAGATAGCAGCTCTTAGCTCCTTTCTCTGATAGCAACCAAGATCAACTAATTAAAGTGCCTTTCGAAGCACGGAGGAGCTTGAGAAAAATGTTTTTTTGATACACAAATTATCATAAAAAATATTATCGTAGTAAATTATCGACAAGTATAAACACTTGGAATGGAAGCGTCATCAGCCCTCTAACATCAAATCACCTACTAAATCACATAGACGCGAACAATACGAAAACCCAAATAATACTTTCGTGGCAACCCTAAAGTAATATACCGGGTATCCGATCGGCATGAGCTTTGGCTATTTCCCGCCATTACGCAGGTGGTATCGCGGGAACGTTTCGGAAAATGCCGTAATTTATACTAACACAGCGTAAATATTTCACGACGGAGCGACGCGCGACGTCGCGAGATATTATTATTAAGTCATTGGAAATTAGCCATTTCCCCTAACATCAACCAGAGTCGGGCGCTGTAAGATTCAACAGAGGTTTCAGGGATATAAAACATCGTTCATTGTTTCTTATTATATTTTATTAGGAAAGGCTAATATTTTTAGATTTTTCTTTTGTTTTCACGATGTTGTGTTGGATTTAAATTAAACTCATTTTTCGGTTTTAATCGCGTGGTGTTTATTACTTTTAGAATTGTTTCAGGCTCAACGTTTCGAAACCTAAAAGTGATTAAAACCGAAAAATGAATTTTATTTCTAAATATGTTTGTTATTTATTATAAGCATTTTGTTTTACTGTTTTTTACAACGCGATCTAGACCCGTAGGTCTTTATAATAATGATGGACGGAAATCGCAAAGTTCAATATCTATCCTTAAGTGTGTTTCATTAATAATTTGATAAAAAAAAGTTAACTAACGGACACATAAAACCTAACTCTATTCTCCATTCAATCTTTATTACTCAGCTCTACAGCAGTAAAACTGAAAATCGTTTAACAAAACACTTTCGAAAGCGCAAATCGATCACAATAGCCGTCCAATTGGCCAAATCTATTAGATTATATCTAAAATAGTGCTGATTTCTATGCAATCTGCGTCGACAAGCCGTAGTAAATTGAAACATAGCAATACAATAATGTAGCAGTTACCTACTAGCAATCGATTGAATTCACATCGTCAGCAGTGCGATGCTCTGATCAAATTATAAACGGACGCATAAATGTTTGTTGCCAGTTACGAGAGGTTGGCTGTTTTACGATTATGTTAGGTAAAACAAAGTAGTTGGAGTATAGTCAGGTAAGATCGGATACGGAGGAAAACCCCGTAGCACGGAGAGACTCAAATATTTTATCTCCCAAAATAGGTGACATTGCAACTGCCGGGTTCTTTCTTCTTTTTCGTATAGTGGTGTGGCTCACCTAGTGTTAGAGTTTTCAGGTCGCCCTTAGGCCTCTTACTTGATCTAACGACTGGTATCGGAGATAACAACCGGGACCAACTGCTTAACGTGCCTTCCGGAGCACGTAGGAACTCGAGAAAGTAGATTATTGCCACACAAATTATCGGTTACCCATCCAAGTAATGAACGTGCCAAGCGTTGCTAAACCCGCACGACCATTGAAGATCGGCAGGTACAGCTAGGCCAATGAGCTTCTCCTCCTCCTAATTGCCGAGTGCTAGGTATAGATCGGTGCGGGGCGGTGCACCGATCGGTGAATTGCTCTTGTGAACACCGTAGCTAACACAAAAAAATACCACCTATTTTGGGAGATAATAATATGCGAGTCATATTTTCCGCCGTATCCGATCATACCTAACTATACTCTATGTATACTTACCTAATTTGTTTTACTGGAGATCTTCTAAGAGGAAATAACTATTTCTCTGTTAACGTCATGGTTAACATTCTGGGTTAGATGCGGATGCCAAATAGTTGCGCTGAACGCATATCTATAAGATAATGCGTACCTACTTAAATGTACTACTTAGTATTTTTATGTACCGTTATTTTCACAGATTGATAAAAATCATTTTCAGACACCTATCTGTTCTTATTGTCGATGTTTATATTGTCAAAATCTAACAATTGGCAAAAAGTACTATATAAATAATTAATAATAATAATTTATCCGAACAACACACAGCGCCATCTAGCCCCGTGGTAAGCGACTAAGCTTGTGTTACGGTGACTAGACAACGGATATAATACTTATATTTATTTTTCTTTCGTAAATACATACATATTATACATAGAGGGACACCCAGACCAGACACAAATATTTATTTTTTAAGCATAAATACTTGCACCCGGCGGGAATCGAACCCGCAACCTCCTGCATTGCAGTCGCGCTTTCGCACGACGCGCCACCGAGGTCGTCAATCTTATATCTTCTTGCAATGAGACATGCAGTTTTCATGATTCTTGTGTGGAGTCCCATGAGTCCCATACCACAATGTGATATGTTCTACATATACTTAGACCAAAATACCTACCTAGATAGACCAAGATTTAGTTTATTTTTTGTTAGGAGGCCCGGAAAGAAGGATGGGTGCAGTTGGAAGACCAGCGCTGCTGCTGTTTTTTTACCCTAGCAGCAGCTTTATAAATGCTGAGACTGTGCCTATTCGGGCAGAGCACTGCTACTCTATGCTTATCTTTTTGTGTCTTTTTTTGTAAACCTTATTTAAGTATGTTTTGTTTTAAGTGATCTATCTACTTACAGTTTTTTTTTCTTGTTGTATAGTTGTGTGCTTGTCTGAATAAAATTATTTTCTGTCTTTCTTTCATATACCTATACATAATGTAGAATGTAGATAGATAGATATCTGGGATTCGTAAATCTATTTTCACAGTATCAAGCGTATGTATGTCGCTTATAACTTGTTCTACAAACCTCAGCTCATTTGCAATCAGACCATTCCTTAATCTAGCCTGTAACACGGCAGTTACATAATTAGCTGGTTCTAGTCTAGATTTATACAACTTTCGTTCTAAAATGGTTTAACTAGATCCCAATTACCAACAACTTAATTAACCAAAGTTGTGTTTTATCTGCTGTTTTAACCACCTTCAAATGGAGAAGGACCGTTTTGTTTATATTTAATGAATTTAAAATGAAATAATTTACCCAACTCAATAGAAGTTTAAGAAATCAATGAATGGTTGTGTATTATGAATTGAACGAAGTTTCTTGTTTGCAATATAAACTTGCTTCCCCCAATAACCGTACAAATCGACCCTCAAAGGGTCTAAGAATAAAATGAAATTCCCTGAAACATAAACGATAGTTAAAAAGCAATTAATTCCAATTTTCCGACATTCTCCAACTTGGCGCCCATTATCAAATTCAATCCCCGAACACAACCTCATTATGAATATTCATGCCGTCGCACCTATCGTAAAGTGTGGCATCCATTGCTGGGTCTGCAAGCACACATAGGCTATTAATTAATTGCGAACCAGAGTTGGACACCATCTGCGGCATAGACACGGCTATGCGGCCATTAAATTTTATGATCACAGCAGATGTACCACATTGTAAATGGGCGTATGCAATCGGTCGATGTTTTGTTGAATTTGGTTAGCCGTTAGACGTTAGTTCTGCTTGGGGGTTTGTTTTGGCGATGGTACAGTCAGATTACCAATTAAGTATAAGTAGCTACCTACAGCACACACAAATTATTATTCGTGCTGTATAGTTAATTGTTAAACTTAAAAAACTTAGCCATCATTTGTGTAAGGGAGTGTAAATGTAGGTTACTTAAATTATTAAGTTATGCACAGTCAGATCACCAATTAAGTATACAGCAGGCATGATAATTTTTCGTGCTGTTTACTTAATTGGTAATCTGAGTGTACTTGACATTCTCAATGTTTGGATTGACTAGTTGATGTACACACATCAACATCGTCTAGGGATATTTTATATAAAGTTCTTAAACTTAAAAAATACTGGCCGATTTAAAAATATTTTAATGGAACCTTATTGTGTAGGCCTTATTGTATGATTCCAAATTTGAATTTTAAAAAATTAATTAAAAACATAAGATTAGCGCGGCAATTATTGTAGCGAGTTCGAAGGTTTAAATTTACTTAACGCAGTTTTAAGCATTTTGTTTAAACAAATTGAAGTTTTAATTTTTTTTTTTTTGATTAATTACAATTTAATACAACTGTATGCATCATGCAGCGGCGTCATTTAACAAGAAACGAAATGTTAAGGGCAGTGGGAATGCTCCAAGCTGGGGCTACTCAACGGAGTATTGCCGAGGAGATTGGAACAAGACAAAACGTGATATCAAGATTGTGGTCACGTTATCGTGCTACTGGTGAAGTGGCTGAAAGGCATCCAGGCGGAAAGCGGATAACTACCCAAAGACAAGACCGATTTTTGCAAGTGGCCGCGAGAAGACAACCAAATGTTACGGCTATGCAGTTGGTTCAAACGCTCCAGTCAGACCACCAGGTGCTTGTCAGTGACCAAACTGTGAGGAGAAGACTGCACGAGGCTAACCTTCATTCTCGCAGGCCGCTTCGTACTCTAGCACTACGCAGAGGAAATCGTGGACGAAGATTACAGTGGGCTAGAGAACATTTGCCTTGGGAAGATATCGAGTGGTCGGTAGTGTTGTTTACCGATGAGTCCCGATTCGGATTTTATCCTGATTCACGTAGAGTACGCGTATGGCGAGCTTCTGGTCGTGACAACCGTCTGCAACACCCTCAGGAGGTCCATCCATACCATGGCGGAACAATTATGATTTGGGCGGGAATTCGTATTGGTGGAAGAACAGACCTCGTTTGGATCAGAAACACTATGACTGCCGAAAAATACCGTAATCAGGTGCTAGCACCAATAATCTATCCCCATCGACTGCAAATGGGCCAAGTTTTCACGCTCATGCACGACAACGCCCGTCCGCACACTGCGCGAGTGGTGACCAGCTGGCTAGAGGAGCACGACGTGTCGGTCTTAGACTGGCCCGCGCAGTCACCAGACCTAAACCCCATAGAGCACGCGTGGGATATGCTTCAAAGAAGGGCTTTAAGGAATTTGCCTCCAAATGTTGCGACTAAAGAGCAACTTTTTTTGCATCTTAGCAGGACCTGGGACATTATTCCGCAGCAAGATATTGACAACCTGATTCAAATCATGAAAAACCGTTGCAGGGCCGTGATTGCCGTCATGGGTGGTTTCACTGACTACTAATTTTAACTTCAAATAAAAAAACCTAATAATTTCGTTTTACTTTATTTTTTTCCTTAGATAGACATTTTATCTTAAATTTAACTTTATTTCACTTTTTGCGTTTTTTAAAATAAAAAAATATTTAAGCATAAAACAATATTTTGTTGTATTCTAAATCATAGTCTGATAAGTAGGCTTTACAAAAATATATACATGTTGTTTGTTAGTAAACACAATTTTTGAGTAAATTGAGAAATCTTGAATATCCCTAGACGGTGTTGATGTGTGTATGTGGCCATTCCATAAACTAGAAGACATAGGGAAAGGTCGGGATGCGTGGGATACCTACATTAAATGGCGATGCTCAAAATGTTGTTTAACGAATTAAGTTTGCCTTTGTTTTAACATTCTTGAACATTGTTCATTCAATTAAGTTAGGTACCTAGTCTGCTGTCTTAAATTAAAAAAAAAAAAGTAATTTTTTTGTTAGAGTATTAAAATATCAATAATTAATTTCGTCATTTTCTTTTCTTTTACCCTTATTAGGTAGTTATCTACACTAATATTATAAAGAGGAAAGATTTGTATTTGTTTGTGTGTGGCGTATGTTTGTAATGAATAAACTCAAATACTACTAGACCAATTTCAAACATTCTTTCACTAAAAGAAAGCTACATTATCGAGGAGTAACATAGGCTATTGATCCCGATATTCCCACGGGATCGGGACGTACGCGGGTATAACCGCGGGAATCGGCTAGTGATTTATATTTTTGCACATACTATTTTTTTACTTTACCTACATATACATACGTGGTTCCCAAATGTGACATTTCGAAGTTTTAGATCTTTTATCAGGTTAGGCAATCGTGTAATTAACCAGATGTATTTTCAAACTATCATACACAATCAGAAGCCATTATTAGCGGTCTCAGTTCCATGCACGGTGTCCTTTGATCATTATTCACACATAAACTGAGCAACCCAATCAAATATCTAACAACACTTTGAATGCAATCAAACTGATGCAATGCAGTATGCAATGTGGCATTTGGATTCTATCAAAACCACATTTGTGTGCTATTGATACAAATTATTATTCAGTGTATCTAACGGATAACCTAATTGTAGAAATATAATTATACTGGAGGCGCTCCGCGGTTTCACCCGCGTACGTCCCGATCCCGTGGAAATATCGGGATTAAAAGTAGCCTATGTGTTATTCCAGGTCTCTAGCTATCTATAATCCAAGTTTCATCGTAATCGGTTCAGTTTTTTTGAGTGAAGGAGTAACAAAGTCACACACATACATATGTACATAGGTACTTGCAAACTTTCGCGTTTATAATATTAGTAGGATAGTAGGAGTAGGATAGGAAGTGGAAAGGATAGTAGAAAGTAGGATAGGGTTCTTCAGGCTAGGCGGAACAGGCTAGTAGTAGGTATGATATTTTACGCTGAGTTTAGTTGAGTGATTGTGAACTATTAGGGAATTTTTAAATTATTTTATTAATTTATGAACATTAGTTTTATTAACTAACTAACTGCGTCCCGCGGTTTCACCCGTATAAGTACTGACCCCATGGGAATATCGTAGCCTATGTTGCTCCTGGATAATATAGCTTTCTATTGGTGAAAGATTTTGTTACATCGGTCCAGTAGTTTCGGAGATTACCCCAATAAAAAAACATTCATACAAACCAACGTTACCGTCTTTATAATATTAAGTATAGATTTAACAATTTACTAAAATACAATAGGAAGGTACAAAAATAATTAAATCCGTCCCTACGTAAAGCTGGTATAGAAAAGTGTTCAAAAATTCATCATTAACTTTATCTTCCTTGTTTCAGGTAATTTTCAAGGCGACATAGCAATACCAGACGCAGATTTTTATAGAACAGCAACAACATCAGAAAGTAAAATAAACAAATCATTGCAAGAAGAAGTAGAAAGATTAAAGAAAGAAGTGTTACTGGAAGGGTTGCAAGTCGAAGAGGAAGGCATGCCAGATATCTTACGGAAAAGAACAAAGCAACCACCGTCAATGCCGTCGCAAGAGAAGCCAAATAAATATAATGAGGCTGCACTGAATACTAAAGTAGGTAATCCTTTTAAAACTATCATTACGTATACGATGGGAAAGCTAATACAATTTGTGGCTAGTTCGTGGTTAGCCATTTACTTAATGCTCTTTTTTGTAGGTCAAGAAAACTAAACTTAACTAATATTAATGTAATAATAATGTTATTTACATTATTTCTAGTTGTGGATACCCATTATTGGCTTTCCTGTTTCTATTGTAGTTTTTTAGTATGTATTGATAGCTGTTGGTGTCCCTAAATTGTAAAAATAAATGAATATTTTTAGGTTTTGCCAGCTGGTCTGGATCCATCAGTTATATTCAAAAACGGTAAACTACGTCCTGAAGAAGCAGATAATCTGACCAATGTAGTAAATGAGACAACACTTGATCACTCAAACCAAACCACTACAGACAACTTAACAGAATCAGATAGTCTAGAACAAGATGGTGTACTAGTTGTCAATGTATCGAGTGAAAATATTCTTAATTTGGAAGAGTTATATCCTCACATACAAATACTCAATATATCGAGCAAAATGGACGAAATCACAAACAAAATACAAAGTAATAGCAGAGAAATAACCGGTGATATAAACAATAATATTAAAGTCAAAGACATTCCGGACAATGTAACGGTTGGTCCTGCTCCTACAAATGGCGTTTTACCTTCGAGTGAGCAGGACGAAGATAATAAGATAAGTAATAAGACTGTTGAAGATATTAATGAAACGTTGCTTACGAATGATTTGTTGAGGCCGACAGAGAGTTTACAAAACTTAGTTGATCATAATAGCAGTAGGAGAAGAAGAAGACGTAGGCATGGGAACAGAAGACGGTAAGTATTCTAATATTTTCCACTGGTAGGAATCCACTGCAACTGACGTAAGAGTTAATTACAATTAAGTGTATTAAAATATTACCATCCAGCCATGTTTAGTTTACTATTCTAAGCAATTTTATATAAAGTAGCTATTATGAATAAAAAGCATTCAATTAGGAGCATGTTTAGGACGAAAGCAAAACTCTAAAAAAGTCTAAAGTCAAGAAGTCTAAAATAAAATTTGAACAATACATTGCATTTGTAGATTCGATACGTAAAGCACATCATTGTTCCGACATACAATGTAATTATTTAGTCACGATTTTTATGACAACTCGCTAAACATAAAATTATACGTACTCTTTGAAAAGTCAGTCGATATCTACAAGGTAAACAAACTAGATAGCGACCAAAAGTTTTGATCTTTCATATTGAGGTTATCGTTAAGAATATTACTCATTAATTCTACAACAATAATTTAATTATACGTTAATTTATCAGAAGTTGAGCTAATTTTAGTACAAACAAGAGAGTGGCGTATACAACTTTTGGTTAATGGTATTGTTGCAGGTTAAGTATTACGGTATATACACGTCGTAGGATAATAAAATTTGATAAACAGGATTTTCGCAGATAATTAGACAATAATCATTGACTGTTTTGAACTAAGCGCATGGATTGGTTGTTCGAAACACCGAAAACAATATCTTCTCTGATTGGTTGGTGACTTGACGTCTCTTTGTGTTTGTGAACTCAGAAAGCTTTTCTGTCACGGAAACAACATCGGGGTGATAGGTGCGAGGTTCTTTTACTTTAAACCACCCAGAAAGCTCTTCAATACCTAAGTAAAACGTAATAAAACTGGTAACACATTCGAGGTAAAATTATGAACCAATCACAATAAGAGTTGGTCTGTACATCAAAATCAAAACAATCAGAGTTAAGGAGAAGAGAAACATCATAGCCATTATACGTGTTTTTGAGAAATTCCTAGGATTTTTGCAAACAAACTGTTAATTAAATAATCCTACGATATGTACAAAATTAAAACCAGATAAACATTACAAGAATTATAACAGGTCTATTTAAAATGGTCAAATCAGTTGAAAAATCTAAGGTCTTTTATATTAATAGGTATGCATGATATGCATCTAATAACATTTTTTCATTTATAGAGCTTTGCATTCTAAAGAAATATCTATATCTTAGTCAGAATTTCTGAGCCAATCCTTATTCATTACTCTTTTTTTCCTACTTGCCCGATGGCAAAGGATCGCGGGATCTATGCATCCCTGAATGAGAAGTAGACGTGAAACGTAATTGCATCGTCTAAAAGCCTCATTTCCATTACTATTGGATTTAGATTTAAGTTTTATGTAATAAAGTTCTTCAAAAAGGTGTAAAGATCAAAGGCACATCTTTTTGTGGTCCTTCGGGCCGGATGTAAAGGCTGTTTTGAGAAATAACTACTATCTTTTCAATAAAAGACGATTCATCTCAATGCGAGACTGGTCTTCAAAATGCGTCATGGACTAACTAAATGATAACCTTCCCAAATAATTTGCAATTAATCATGAATGTTTTTGTGAAATCCAATAGTAGGGGTCATATAAATATACGAGGGAGAGAATTCTCGGAAATGCATCTCTATACCTACAATCTACATCGCTATGTATAACGGTAGTTACGCGGCACACAGCGTTAATAAAGGCTAGGTATTCATTACTTCTGTCGTTTTAAAACCACGATCCACTTTCTATGTTTATGTTTATAAACATTTCTTAACTAATGAAATGGAATTAATAAGCAAAACCGCAAAGATGAAGATACCTACACGTAGAATAGTAACTATAATAGTTTAATTTTCAAATAAGTCATTATGTTTTAGGCTTCGGAACATTCATTCCAACGAGAGAGGAAACCAAAACGCTCTCATAGAAGACAATAAAAATCAAACAAATTTCGTTAGAAAGAAATTTTTTCGCCACCACAAGAAGCACTCGAGCAGAGAGCATAGAAGTGAAGAGAAGCATTTCGAAGTTCCCGAGCATGAATTCGAAGAAAATTTCGAAGTGAAAGCTCCTCCCAAGAACGTGAATAAGACTGAGGAGCAGCAGTTTAATAATTGGTTTTTTCGTGACACATACGATGATTTAGAAGTGGCTGAAAGTCAATACTTCAATCATACCGAGGTGAGTACTTTTTATTTGGTTAAACATGTAAACTTGAATGTCAAAGACTAATAGAAAATATACCTACAATAGGTTTGTTGGTATCTTCTATCAAAACTATAACTATCTTTATATGCACGTTTCGGTACGTTTCTCATAAAATGACTAGGAATGTAATCGAAAATATAGTTTTAATGAAATTTGCACAAAAAAGAAAAATATTTTAAAATATGGAGTTAAAGTTAAATTTTGTTAAGCTATTTTTATTTCTTAATTTAAAGTAAAGGCTCTTTATATTTTAGTCAAAAGAGATAAAGCTAAGTTATGTTTAAGTCAATTTAAAAACATTTACAATTTGCTAAAATGGTTTAATGATGATATTCACGGTAGTGCAAAGACCCTTGTAATCAAATCACGACATTATGCAAAGCCCAGTGGAGACGTTACGAGGAAAATTGCAGCAATTATTCAATTAGTTGCTATATTACAAAAGATTTAAGAATTAACTAAGCTAATTTATTTAAAACGCGTAGGACAGTAGGTATATTAAAAACGAATTTAATAAAACAACAACAACAAAAAGTCAGACTTATAACTAGACTCGAATCGAGAGAAACAGGACTGGCCCAAAATTTGATTCAAAATCTTAGAGATTTTTATAGTTTACAAGATGGGAACCCGAAACCCGTCGGGCTTCGGATAGTACCCCCGAAAACAGTACCAAAATCTCTTTGAATCAATTCCTATAGAAACTTTCATCCCCAATTAAACACTCTTAGGGGTTGAATTTTGGAAAATAAAACCTTTTAGAGATTCACTTACTACGCCATATCAATCTCTATGTCAAATTTCAAGATCAAGCCGTTACGGAGTTGCATACAAACGTTTTTCCCCATTTTTACCCCCTTAGGGGTGGAATTTCCAAAAATCCGTTCTTAGTGCTCACTTTCAACCCCTAAAGAACCTATGTTCCAAATTTCAAGTCTCTATACCTAGCCGTTTAGCCTGTAGGCTGTCCATCAGTCAGTCAGTCAGTGAGTTAGTTACACTTGAGTTTAATTAAGTAGGTATGATGATCTTTATAGTAAAGATTTTTAAAAATATCAATTTCGAGTTTAAAACTAACTGGCGAGAATCTAAAAGAATTAAAATATCATAAACGGATACATTCAATTTGGCTTCAGGCCAAAGCGAAATAGGTAAACTGCATTCGCATATTTTATCTTTTTACTAGGTACCGAGTATATTTTTTTGAAGAGAATTGAGGAGAATTCTGAGTTCGAAAAGTCAGTTGCTATAAAATATGGAATGTAAAAAACAGAAATCTAACCACAGTCATAAGACAATCGATTGTTATGTATAGCAATCGATAGTAGTAAAAAGATAAAATATGGGAATGCAGTTACCTATTTCGCTTTGACCTACAGCCAAATTGAATGTATCCGTTTATGATATAAAAAAACCCAGCCAAGTGCGAGACGGATTCGCGCACGAAGGGTTCCGTACCATTACAAAAAATCACGTGCGTTGTATGGGAGCCCTCGTTATTTTTGTTATACTAAGTATTTGTTGTTATAGCGGCTACAGAAATAATCTGTGAAAATTTCAACTTTCTAGCTATCACGGTTCTCGAGATACAGCCTGATGACAAACGGACAGACGAAAATAGGGTCCCGTTTTTACCCTTTGGGTACGCTGCTGCGATTTAGATAAGAAAAATATGTCATAGGAAATATGCAGGCACTCAAGCATGTTAAGTTACCTTTTCACGTCACATATCATTATTCTTATTTCCTTCCTTATTCTCAGGTAAAAAAACGTCACCGATCTATCAGAGCGGCCACGAACCGTAAGGAGCGGATTTGGGAATACGGAGTTATCCCGTACGAAATCGACGGTAACTTCAGCGGAGCCCACAAGTCTCTCTTCAAGCAAGCCATGAGGCATTGGGAGAATTTCACTTGCGTTAAATTTGTTGAAAGGGACGCTGATTTGCATAAAGACTACATTGTGTTCACTGAACGGCCTTGCGGGTAAGTCTTATGACCGGTAAAGACCGCTAAATAAATTTAAGTAGAGCTTCTAAATTCTTTTAAATCTCAGGTTTATTGTTTTTGTTTTAATATTGGGAAGTGAGATTGTGGAGCTTTCCGTTAATGGTTGGCTGTTTTAAAATGTTGATATTTTAAGTAGGCGTTATAAGATTTGAAATTAAATGCGGGTCACGTACAGGCTTGTTGTTTTATAAAAACGAATTTTAAACGAGACCTGCTATTTAGAGGCAAGAGTTTTATTTGGCGCCCAACGTGTAATTTTCTAAATTGAGATTTTTTTTTGCCACGACTGGGCTTGACACTCGTAATGTGTAGGTGAAATATAAATCGTGTCTAACATATGATAGTAGTATTAGCACGTTCACTTCGAACATTATACACCTATTCATCGTATTGTTGGTTGGTCATCCATCATTAAAGAAGGTCTCCACCTTCACATGGGTAATCCTTTTCGACCTACATTTTACTTCTAGCGCCGCCCCTGATGACTAAAATCTTCAATAAATGAAGATGTATTAATAAATAAGTGCAATAAAACAGTCACTAGATAATAAAGACGCGAGGTCGAAGATTTAAAACGCATTTAACAAATTTGTATTTCCTGTGTGCTGTCATCGCTGTTCCTGTATCATTTGAATGCAATCTCAGCAATTGAGTTTATGGTCCATGGCTGTACATTTTGAAAGGCATGATTGATGATATGATATCACATCAGACTATTTTATTTTTTATGATATCACCATTGGTATGATATAACTATAAGACTCGTGACTTATTGGGCAAAGGTATAGGTAGGAAGCCGGCAGTAAAACGAGTTCCGACCCATCCTCTTTGATGGCTGTACCGGCCTTTGTATCGGAACACGGATGAGTAGGTGGTAGGTGGGATGTCAGGCCGCAGACACAGCCTTTGACCAAGAGACCATTCTCAGTTTGCACCTTTAGCAACTTTAGACAACTAAGGATCAAAATTAACGACCGCGAGATCAATCAACCTGTGTTTCTGATTTTTTATATATTTTCAGTTGTTGTTCGTTCGTCGGCAAACGTGGCGGAGGAGCGCAAGCTATATCGATAGGCAAAAACTGCGATAAGTTCGGGATAGTGGTCCACGAACTCGGTCACGTGGTCGGCTTCTGGCACGAGCATACCAGACCAGACAGGGACAACCATGTGCAGATCATCAGAGACAATATTATGCACGGTAAGAAACTGAATATATTTCTTTTGTCGCGATCGTTCGGTTAAGATAGAGACTTCGGCGACCTGAAAATTTTAACACGAAGTGAGCTGCACCACGATATAAAAAGAGGGTCGGGGTGTACCAAAGAAAACATTGAATTTTTTTTTATTTTTTTTTTATGGAATATGGTAGAAAAACATAGGAAACGTAAAGAACTTTAATTTTTTTTTTGAATTTTCAAAAAAAAATAATAAAAAAAACTTACTTTTTTTTGAATGGTAGTGGTATTCTATTAACCCCCACTTTTTATGATGCCAATCGATTGAGAAGAGCTCCAGGAACAATGTTTCCATAGACAGTTTTTTTGTCAAACCTCATCACGTGTGACTACAGGGACTTTATAGATAGAATTAGGCGCTTTGGCGACCGCTGCCGCGGCACGCTTGCTTCGCTCGCTCGCCAAAGCGCTGCGCGTAATCATGTTCTAACATTAACCTAACCTATCCAAGTCGGGGTGATCCGTATATTTTTTTCGAAGTTCAAGTAAAAATTTACAATTTATTTATTTAAAAAAACTTTAAAGCCCCTGTAGTCGCACGTGATGAGGTTTGACAAAAAAATTGTCTATGGAAACATTGTTCCTGGAGCTCTTCTCAATCGATTGGCATCATAAAAAGTGGAGGTCAATAGAATACCACTACCACTCGATTTTTTTTTTTTTTGAAAAAAAAAAAAACATTACAATTTTCAAAAAAAAATATATATCTTTGCGTTTCATGAATATTAATACCCATTTCCAATAAAAAAAATTAGGAAAAAAAAAGTTTCTTTTTACTACACCCTAACCAAAAAGAGGAAGACAGTCAAATATGTTCCGTATATTTCCGATCTTTCTCAGTAGATGTATTGTCTAGGCCGACTCATCAATCATCAGTCATGGATGAGTAAGACATTTCTCCTTTAATCCTGTAGCCTGCAGCGTATAACAGAAATCTGCTGTACCACACAATCGCTTGCGAAGATTACCCACATGCCTTATACCGAGTGAGATATCGCTGGCGCAATTTAATTGTGTACCATTAAAATGACAGAAGAGAAATACTTCCTCTTAAAGGTTGTTCCTGTATTTAGAAAGGTATAGGTACAAGAAAATACACAATTCTCTAATATCCTATTTCACACAATGACAGTTCACAGTCACCGGAGGTAACGTAGAACGTATTTTCCGCTTATACTTAGACACAGGAACTAAACTACTTACTTTCCAAGTGTTACTTACAATCTTGGAAAACACAATATCTTCGCGAGTAAAGATACAAATATTTACTTCAACTGTAAAAATGGATTCCGAGACGGAAAATGGATACCTTCGGAAATTCAATATAGGAAGAAAAACGTACCTCTCTAGTTGGTGTATTCAGCTTCAGAAAAGTTTAACGTGTTTGCGAAAAAAAGATAGGTGCGTTTCCGGCTTTTAGGGCTAGATATCCGGCCTTGTAACGTACAGGATTTTAGAGCAACATTTCCGATTTTTAAAGCAAATATATTTCCATATTTTTTGTGTCGGTACATTATCTATAGATAGGCTTTTGATCACTATCTCTCACTTTGCGAAACGGTCTAAGATATACTATACCTACTAGAAGAATAGAAAAATGGCAATAAAGAAAGTTCTTTTGTGTACCGACTTAGGCCATTGGTGACAAGCGTCCTAAGTAAAGTTAAGCCATGTCTACACTAGGCAACATTTCACGCGCAACACGTAACGCTAAACAAGTTCGGCAAAAAACGCGCGACGTTGCAGCTGGCTCATGCATCATGCAGTTGCGCATTGAATGTCGTCAAGTGAAGATGTGACATGCAACAAGCATACGAACTCACGAGGTCACTGAACACATTTTACCTTAATTTTGTAACTTGCTGAGCCCCGCGGTTTCACCGGCGTAAATGTCAATGGGTATTTTCAAAAAACCCTTTCTTATCGGATGCCTACATCGTATAAAGAACACATTCTCCAAATTTCAGTACTCTATCATTAGCGGCTTAGGCTGTGCGTTGATAAGGCAGTCAGTTATGACAAAGTATTTAAGAGGATAGTCTCCATTCTCTTTCTCCATACAAAGGTAGTTTAAATTTTCCTCCCTGGATAAAGACATTAGAGCAAATATGTTTCTGCCATAAAACTTATATCTGTCATGACTCATGACTATGCATCTACCTTTTTATTATTATATTATCATTTTATTTTTTATTATTATTTTAATTAGAAAATAAAAAAAATAAAAAGGTAGATGCATTGTCATGACAGATATAGGTTTTATGGCATAAACATATTGGCTCTAATGTCTTTATCCAGGGAGGAAAATTTAAACTACGTTTGTATGGAGAAAGAGAATGGAGACTATCCTCTTAATAGATACCTATAGATTTCTAACCAATGTTTTATTTCTTCCTGATGTTTTTTGTCGATACGATTATAAAAATCGCCGATGAAATCAATACTAGATCCTCAGGCAACATGTTGTCGACGACTGGTCAAGTGAGTACAGACAAAGAAACAAAGTTCGCATTGTTGTGCAACATACCGAGCTTCAAAAGTTTCCTAGTGAAGACCTGACATTATTGTTAAAGCTACGAAAAACTCCGAGCAAGGAACATTTTCCGAAAAGATATAAAATGTCATGTGGCTTGGTAATTTAATTTACTTACTCAACCAAGGCTGAAATCGTAAAAGCAAGAATGTCAGATGTAACCAGCTTATTACAATCATAATAAAAGGGGACAGTCCTGCCGTAACACAACACGTATCCCCTTAAACCGGTGAATGAGGCCGCTCTATACACCACACACATACAAACACGGTCAACACCTATGTATAGCTACACAGTGTGTATGCTTAGTAGCCTACCAGTCTGTAAGATTGTAAGATGCACGCACAAAGCGTATACTTGACCCGAATTCATTACTCTGCTTGAAATGTTTATAAAGGTCATGGTGTCACAGTGTCGTAGAAAAGTTCAAAGGATCTTTTTATTAGGTAAATTGATTGATGTTGGGTTTCTAAATAAAAAAATACGATTGACTGAATTCGAAAACATTACCATATGTGTTAGTATGTACGTAGTCGGCCACATAATTACATTACCTAGCCTTATGGTCCATTTTCATTATAATTATTTTAAACTAACACGATTAGAACTCTATATTGTATGAAATGTCAAAAGAAGGTCTTAATTATTTTAAGAAGTATGCGATCACGACTAAATCGCGTTGTAGATAATCATTGTTTTGATTTATCTCGACATTTCGGCATACGGATTTAGACCCGTAGTTCTAAAAATAATGATGGACGGAAATCGTGTAAAAAAGTGAGCTCTTAAGTCTAAAAACTGAGTAACCTATATATGCAATTATATGGAGCCTGACTGTACTTACGTACAACAAGATCCGTTCAGTCCGAACTGACGTTCCTACGAGTAGGTTTTCCTATTGAATTTGGCCTCTTCGTACATGGTAACCTTAGTCCATATTATACACTAGCTGCGCCCTGCGTTTTCACCCGCATTAGTCCCGATCCTGCGGGAATATGGGGATTAAAAGCCTATGTGTTATTCTAGGTCTCCAGCTGTGTATATTCCAAGTTTCATCGCAATCGGGTCAGAAGTTTTTGCGTGAAAGAGTAACAAAGTCACATACATACAAACTTTCGCATGTATAATATTAGTAGGATTGGTCATAACACGTCACAGGCGCATCTGACGCATAACACATAATCAGATCAACCGGAAGTACTGTCACTGTCACGTTTCCGGCTATATTAACTCAGATACAACAGTTAAAAGACGCTCAATTGATTTAGGTTACGATTATTTGACGCCTTGACCTGGCAGTATAGTGTCTTTATCTGCTATCGGGTCGTTCATCCTTGAAATGGTTTGGGAATAACAAATAAAAACAACTATACGAGAAAAATCCGAAAACTTAGTTTTCAACAAATACTTTGAAATACAGACGTACGAATTACAGATGGAACTCAGACGATTACAAATCTAGCTTTAAGAGGATAGTCTCCATTCTCTTTCTCCATACAAACATAGTTTAAATTTAAATAATAATAAAAAATAATAAAATGAAAAAAATAAAAAGGTAGATGCATAGTCATGACAGATATAAGTTTTATGGCATAAACATATTTGCTCTAATGTCTTTATCCAGGCCAGGGAGGAAAATTTAAACTACGTTTGTATGGAGAAAGAGAATGGAGACTATCCTCTTAATGAGTTTTTGCGTTTGGCTGTACCTACTAAGGGGTATAGTAAGACATACGTACATACATCGCACAGCTCTATCTGTATGTGGTTTCCATAAGTCTTTGTTATTTATATAGCTTCAAAAAAAGTAGAACGTCCCGACAAAAATAGGCCATTTTGCCTATAACGGAGGACATTAGCGACTACAATAGGCAATCTCCTAAAGTGCCATTACCCAATTACCTAGTAATACACTGGCCAGACTAGTAAATACCAATTTATTCTAGAAATGTTGATAGTCTAAACCTAGATTTCGACGTTTGCGGCTAATCTTTGACTTCGGAATTTGTAGTGGGTGGGAATTTACAATGATGGATATTGCTGTTACCTCTTAGGTACCTCTTACAAGACGGTTGGGAACGCCTATCTGTGCTATGTAGGTAGGTACTATAGGTACCTACAGCTACACCACAGACTATAGGTAGGTAAGGTAAGTAGGTACAGTACTCCACATATTTGCAGACCCACCCTTAGGTCGCTTATATTTTTTGCATTTAATTCCTTAATATTTCGTAATTCGTTTATTTTTGATCTACTAGTTCAGTTCTAGAGAGAGAGAGAGAGAGAGAGAGAGAGAGATTGAGAGAGAGAGAGATCTCTCTCTCTCACCGAGAGTGAGAGATTTTATGTTACATGCTTTCGTGACACTATTATTTATAATGTTTTCTGAAAACGAACCAAAGCGATAACCGAATGCAGATTTGACTCTTAAGGGAGCCTCTTATATTATCTCACATATTTGCAGACCCACCCTTAGGTCGGTAGTCGCTTATATTTTTTTGCATTTAATTCCTTAATATTTCGTAATTCGTTTACTATGGCTCTACTAGTTCTACTGGCAGTTGCACTAAAAATATTTAAGAACGTGGCGACTGTTACCATTTCCATACAAACTTAATACCAAACTAAATTATGAAAAATGTAGTTTTCTACCATAGTATCGATATTATTCGGATTAAGATTTTACTTTTAAAGGGTCCCCACCGCAAGGTGGGGGAAAGGAAAAATGTTTCTCCGTTTTATTTGAATGTGAATGAATATTTTGGAAAACCTTGCGGTGGGGACCCTTTAAAAGTAAACTCTTAATCCAAATAATATCGATATTAAAGTAGAAAACTAAATTTTTCATAATTTATTTTGGTATTAAGTTTGTATGGAAATGGTAACAGTCGGCACGTTCTTAAAAGGAAAATACGTCTTTAAAAAATCATTTGCGGCGAGGTGAAGCGGTGGCGACGACGAGACGTAGGATTTTGAGGTGAAACATAGGTATAGAGGTATAGGCACGGGTAAACCTAAAAATCCGCGTGGCGCAACAGGCCACGGCGACGCTTCGCCACGCTACAAATATATACCTACCTATATGATGGAATATAATTGATCGATGTTTCACATCTGCCAGTCGTCCCGTGACGTCACATATTTTTTGAAGACTTTTCCTTTATAATATTTCTACTATATACTTCCTTTGCAATGCAATACGATTAAGGGGACAGTCTCCATTCTCATTCTCCATACAAACGTAGTTTACATTTTCATCTCTGGATAAAGACGTTAGAGCAAATATGTTTTTGCCATAAAACCTA
The DNA here is from genome assembly GCA_958496205.1 of Idaea biselata. Lineage (NCBI taxonomy): Eukaryota > Metazoa > Arthropoda > Insecta > Lepidoptera > Geometridae > Idaea > Idaea biselata. The sequence continues at coordinate 29,139,859 of OY292398.1, forward strand.
TATCTGTCATGACAATGCATCTACCTTTTTATTTTCTAATTAAAATAATAATAAAAAATAAAATGATAATATAATAATAAAAAGGTAGATGCATAGTCATGACAGATATAAGTTTTATGGCAGAAACATATTTGCTCTAATGTCTTTATCCAGGGAGGAAAATTTAAACTACGTCTGTATGGAGAAAGAGAATGGAGACTATCCTCTTAATATGAGTACTGTAAAAAATGTCATTAGAAAATCTTAAGTCTGTAAATGATTCAAGCAAAACATTGGATAGATGAATCTGCAAATATGAAGCTTGACTCTACATTAAAAACAAAACTAAAAACGTTTTCAACTAACACGTTTGGAACAAGTAACTGGAACGTCAAAGTAGAAATTAAAAAGTTAAATCACGTGATTAAGACCGGGGGCCGAAGCGTCTCGCTCGCCAAGTTACCTTATTGCTCCTTTAGCACCAATAAGATGTCGAAGGACTAAGGACTCAACGGACCCCTAAAAGAACCGTCAAATTTACAAAAAGTGCTTGAGAGATAACTTTTTGCTAGATCTAGAGTATTTTTTGGATGACAATTTGTTGACAAACTATATAGAAGTAGGTTAAATTTTATGTACGTCCATTAACGCTGCTTAATTAAGTTGAAAAGTTGTAAAAACATTACGCTGATTTTCTTGGAAGAATTTACTTCAAAGTTTCCCTTGGTGACACATGACTGAAAATGAAAAGTGACGGGACATAATGTATATCTTGTTTAGACAGATAAAATTATATAGGTAGGTAGGTTAGGTAGGCTACATTTTAAACTTGCACGATTTCCGTCTATCATTATGATTAGAACTACGGGTCTAGATCGCGTTGGAGATAGTTCTAGATTTAAATTACCTTGTCGTTTCGGCACGGATTACATCGGGAGTGGTCACCAGATCACTTTAAAATTATTTAGGTTTACAACGCGATCTAGACCCGTAGTTCTAATACTAATCTACATCAATATTATAAAGAGGAAATATTTGTATTTGTGTGTGTGTGTACCTATGTTGTTGTAATGAATAAACTCAAAAACTACCTTGCCGATTTCAAAATATATTTTACTATTAGAAAGCTACATTCACCCTGAGTAACATAGGCTACTTTTAATACCGATATTCTCACGGGGTCGGGATTTACGCGGGTGAAACCGCGGGACGCAGCTAGTTATTTATACAACGCGATCAAGACCTTTAGTTCTAATAATAATTATAGGTGTGTGCCTACACTCAGGGGAACCCTATGTCCTAGAACGATGTGAGTATGTCTTTGATTTAGTTCCGAATTTGTTCTATCGTACTGTTTGAATAGCACTGATGGTAGCTCATGAGAGGAGCCTGACGGTACAGCGGACCACTCCATTTATGCCTAAATGTTGCCCATAGTTGTGGACGTCATAACGATGTAGTGGTCAAGTTTACAAATAGTGTCAATTGGTGAAGCGTATTGTTACCGCAAATTTTAGTGTTAATTCGTCAAGCAGTAAAAAAGTGTCAATTGGTCGAGTCTTTAAAAAGTGTCAACTCGTCAAGTCTTTATTTGTTTTCAATATAACGAAAGACGACTGGAGTAGAAACAAAAGACGATCGGAGTAGAAACAAAAGACGATCGGAGTAGAAACAAAAGACGATCGAAGTAGAAACAGTTCTATGTTTTGTTTTTGTACAACTATGGGTGTGTAACTTTAGTACAAATATCCTTTTTTCTATTCTATTCTAAACAAAAGACGACATATATAATGTAGATCAATTGTTACAGGGGTTGTTTTAACAGCTCTTATATATTCACGTCATCTTGTAATTTTGGTATTTCTTAATATTTATGAATTACTTCACAAGGGCAAAATGCGCTCGCTTTAACACCACCATAACAATATCAACAACGACAACAACAACAATATCAACGTCAATAGCTTTAACAATGTTGCTCCAATCTTCATAATTTTTGGTAACAATGGTAGCTTAAGCTTATTTAATATAGGTAGATAACTTTTATCCTCCAAATATTTTTCTACATTGGTTCCCATAACAGTGCCCTATACCTTTAATACAGCAGATATCATATTTCCAAGAGCATCCTGTAAAATAAATTTCTTTCTTTTATATCATGGCAATGTGTCAGTTATGAAAACGGTAGATAAATCAGGTCATTGTTCAGAATAACTAAAATGAAGGCTAACTTAAATACCGAATGAACGATGCTAAATCCCTCAGGCATTCCAACTATCCACCTTAGACCCTGTCCCATACAAAATTAAACTTTACCACCAACGCACTAAGTTTCAGTTTCCTTTCGTATAAGACGCTTAAACTTTTAAGTTATTTCAAACTATATGTCAATGTGGTAAAGTTGAAATTTGCTCTCGAGTGTTGCAAAACTTGAAAATCGTTGCTCAGATGCTTTCAGTCTTAGTTTCGGGTGAAAGTTGGCGATAAAATTATGAATGAGAAAGCCGATTTGCATATTCTTTTATTCTTCTTCTCACTTGTAAGGTTACGTTTGTTATCAGTATTTAGGCAGCGCTGTAAATTTTTCACTAATACCTACAAAACGTCTTCAAAAACCTTTTTTTTTTTGGGTACAAACGCCCATCGTAGGACTCTTAACATTATCTGGTCTTGTCTTCTGCATAGGTTAGGGTAGGTATAGGTTTTGTTAGCGAAGGGGTGAAGCAAAAAAATCATTAGTCCTTTGAGTTTCTAAGTAGGAGATGATGTCTCGAAGTTGTCACCTCTTTGGTGCAAATCACGGTTTAAGGTATTTGAATATTTGTAAAGAAGATCGGCGTTTTTCCTTAGGGATTTTACCTGGGGGTTAGAGGTACCTACCTTAATTTTATTTTATGTGCCATCGCAAGAAGACCTGACATGACGAGACATGGATTATTCAATTGATTTATGCGAACTAAAGCCATGGTGTTAGTATTTTCGTCCTACTCTTGATAAGTTAAAAGATATTGGATGTTGAAGTTTCACATTTGGGAGTCAAGTGTTAACACAAAACACCACAAGATGTCGTTACTTGTCTTGAATATTCATAAATCTGAATTGGTATACCAATATTAGGGCAGTTAGTCAAGTCATCTTGCGGTCAATAAATCTTATTAGTTAAAATAATTATTTTCTTTATAAATTCTGGACCGATACGTGGAATTCTGTAGCCATTTATTGGTTTTACAAATTCAGATTTATGGATATTCGAGACAAGTAACGACATCTGGTGAAATAAGTTCGTGTAACAAATTGATTGAAGTACCGAATATGATATCTGTGGAACATAGCTGGTCCATTTTGAACGGTCTTCTTTATTTTCAAATGATGTACCTAATAAATACCTATTCTCTTATCTTTTAAACAAATAAAAAACATCTAATCTGGATATAGCCCATTTATGTTATGCTCATAAGTTACGTTACAGGCACAATTTTTATACCTAAATATGTTTTATTTCATTGAGCAACTTACTACCGATCAATAAACCTGCGATTAGCAGCGATGCGATAACATACTATTCTGCTCGTTATAATATCATATGTCACGTTGAACTGGTCCTATTAAATTGATGTATTAACTTGGAAAGGCAGGTATTGTGTCGTCCAAATAATTGAACCCAAAAGATTATGTTCAAGTCGGTATAATGTTACCTTTTAGTTGGTTACTTCATGCGAGTAATTGTGGAGGTTCAGCCACTGTACTTGCCTACTATAGATACTTAATACGTTTTATACAAAATTCAAACAAGTTTTTAAACATACAACATAATAAAATTATCGAAAGCTTAAATTGTCAGAAAATCAGCTTTAAGCCGATTCAATTTACTTTTTTTCTGGATTATTGAATAGCATTAAGCCGATAGCATGACCTATTTATTACTAAGGGCTTAACGTGCTGCCGAATTACGGCACAAAGGGATTCGAAATAATAATAGTTTTAGTGACTCGAACAATGACTTATTTGTTATATATAAGTACCTACGGGGGCGGATCGTCTTACATAATTTTTTAACTCCTAACATCGGAGGTCCGAAAATGTTTCACATTACCATTTTAAATCATAATGATCATGCTTCATAATTTTATTTTTAAAACATAAAATTTAAAATACATAATTATTGAAATTCATAATATCACTATTATGAATTTCGTTTTTACTAAAATTTGTTTTAATAAATTTCTTAATAATAAGTTTTTTATCCATAATTATTGAAAATTATAATGTCTAAATTCATACATTTGTTTCGCCTACTATTGTTATCTTAACGCACGTTGTACTCGAACTTGGAAAAAAATACACGGAGCACACCGACTCGGATAGGTTAGGTTTATGTTAGAACATGATTACACGCAGTCAGAACATGGCGACCGCTGCCGCGGCACGCTCGCTTCGCTCGCTCGCCAAAGCGCCTAATACCTACTATACATAAAAAAGCGTGATGTATCTTAATCTTAAGTGTTTTTGTGAAGATCGACAGAACACAAGTCAAAAACAATCGAAAATTTCCGTTAGAGTTTGATAATGGGGTAGTTCATAAAAGAAGTTTTGTTACAGTTGCCTTTATTAATATAAATAATCTTAGTAACACATTATGAATTATAGCAATATGATCATGAATGTTATGAAGAAAAAAAATCTGAAAAATAAAATTATGATTTTAAAATGTTCTTGGCAGTAACAGTATGAAAAAAAAATTATGATCACTAACTGTTATGAGCTCCGATGGTAGTAATAAAAATGTCTGAATAAAAAAAGTATGAAGAGTAAAATTATGAAGAGTGCTTATTATGAACACAAATCGATAGTAAGACAAAGAATATGGCTTAGATTTTTATGTGAGCCAATATGGACCCGTTCCTACCATATATTTATAAGAACCAAATTAGATATGCCTTGTTTAAATCTCGATGTTTTAGTCGAAGATTCAATAATAAGTCCTGCAAAGATTACCGTGACAGATCTGTTGTCACACAGCGGTGCCGGAAATCGACAAACATGCTCTATTTAGCGGCTAGTTACGTTTACCCTATCTTGTTGTACTTATACGTACCTATCTACTTCCTACAGTTTCTCGAAAATAATACCTGAAAATCTTCCCAAAGGACAAATGAATTAATCCCTTATCCCAAACCGCCCTCGATACCATCCATAAGTCCATTGTTTGCCAAGTGACGTAACTCACAACTTTGCCATTTCGAGATCGGTTGATAACGCCGGATTCCCGAATATGGTATTTGGTATTAGTATTGCGAAGATAAACAAATCGTGCTCAATGGTTTCTGAGACGATTCTGTTGATACTCCAAAGGACGCGTATCGATTCAATGTAATGTAATTCTGATTTGATTGTTTCTCAGAAGCTCTTCCATCAAAAACTTTTAATTGTAGTTAAGTGTTAGAATTGAAAATAATACTTTACAAAATTTAATGTTTCCTGAGAATCTCACTCAGAGGATTAGAACTCACTCCTTGCTTTTCGCCGTTGTTAATGTTGGGAATATTAAGAAACGGAGCAGCCGTGAGACCCTTGTAAAGAACTCTTATCGTTTTATTGGTATTTGAAGTCAAATAGGTACCTACTAATAACAAAACCAAATGGATAAACCACATAGTTTTATCGTTTTACAATTGAAGGAGGCAAATTTAACCTGTTATAAATGCTCGGCCCATAAACAAACTAATTGAAATCCTTAGTTTTTGAAAAAAACTGCATCCGACTGGACTAGAATCTGCAACCCTTACAATTTCAATGCCTCTTCCGCATATTCAGATTAACTATAATTTCCAAGTGTAGGAAACTCTTTAAAAATAACAAAATCAAGGTACCTAATTGAAATCCCTTGTTCCAGGCCAAGAATACAACTTCAACAAATTAACAGAGGAAGAAGTGAACTCTCTAGGCCAGACCTACGACTACGACTCGATCATGCACTACGCAAGGAACACTTTCAGCAAAGGAACCTATTTGGACACGATACTCCCTCTAGAAGAACACGGGAAGAAACGACCGGAAATAGGACAGAGAATAAGGCTCAGTGCTAGCGATATAGCACAGACTAACCTACTCTATAAGTGTGCTAGTAAGTTTCAAACAGATTTTTCTTCGGTTTTAATTTCCGTTGTTCATATTTTTACTCGACTGCGTAAGGAGGGTTATTAGCATGGCTTAACGCTCGACGTTTCGAAGAGTAATCAAATCAAAATGTAGTTATTTTAGTATTATAACATTTATAAGCCATTAAAGACATTTTTCGGTTTGAATCGCGTGGTTTTTATTACTTTTAGCATTGTTACAACGCTCAACCCCTTCTATCCTGAAGAAGAGACCTGGAAAGGTCTCGAAACGTTGAGCGTTGTAACAATGCCAAAAGTAATAAAAACCACGCGATTCAAACCGAAAAATGTCTTTAATTTCAATACAACATCGCGAAAACAGAAGCAGAATCTATTTATAAGCCATTTCTCAAATTACCTATTTCAACATCAGTCCCACACCAAGCACAAGCCTGATCTACCCATGATGCAGGAGGTCCTGGAAAGTCCTTAAAAAATTTGGCGTTGAATAAATGCTAAACATAATAAAAGCAACGCTATTAAACCTGAAACATGGGTTTAATTCAATTTCAAATTAAGTTGTTTTCAATTTATTTGAAACTTAGGTGGCTACTTATTGCTTAAATTACCCATGATGCAGGAGGTCCTGGAAAGTCCTTAAAAAATTTGGCGTTGAAAAAATGCTAAACATAATAAAAGCAACGCTATTAAACCTGAAACATGGGTTTAATTCAATTTCAAATTAAGTTGTTTTCAATTTATTTGAAACTTAGGTGGCTACTTATTGCTTAAATTTTGGACAAGCGTAAATTTTTGAGTTGTGTGTCGTGTTTTTTTGTGTGGTATTCTATGTCGGGGTGACACGGCCCTACCTTTACTTCATCATCATCATCATTTCAGCTGTAAGAGGTTCACTAAAATCAAAATCAAAGTACTTTTATTCATTCGGATATTACAATATATCTCTTTGAATCGTTAATTTATACAATTTAATCTACTGCTGGACATAAGCCTCCCTCATAGATATCCAGATGCTTCAACCCTTACTTTCCTTACATTATAATAATTGAAATCAATTTGTGTTAGAATGTGGAAGAACTCTACTCGGGAACTCAGGCTGGTTCAACTCCCCCGGATGGGGTTCCGAAACTCAGCCCACTACCCCAGAACGCTGTGAGTGGAGAATCGTCGCGACGCATGGAGAGCGGGTCGTACTTAATATTACTGGTAAGTCAAAGACAACTTTTTTTTATACTAATAGGTAATATATTAAGGGCCCTATTCTGAAAAACTGAAAATCCATGTCGGGCGCATCAAAAATTGTTTCATGACGGAATGTCGTAGAACTTTTTTTTGTGTACAGATTGTAGGCGACATTGTTTCCGATATTTTAGTGCAGTTTCCATACAAATATGTCGAAACGTATTGAAGCCTATCGACATTTTAGCCAAATCAGACATTTTTTGTCTAAAATTTGGATAGACTTTGCACCAATAGGAGGTTCTTGTCTTAAAACTACACCAAAGTGTAGAACTACACCAAACACCATATCCCGAACTTTCCGATTTTTAGATATTAGACTATGACATTTTTTTAAATCACCGCATTTTTTTCAATTGGACTAAGTTTTGTTGAATTTCTATCATCTGATTTACGTGTGTTTGTTATTTTTGTTTAGGGGACTAGTTGTTTTATTATTATCAACACTAATATTTTAGATACATGAACCGACGCGACGGGGTTGTAGTAAGTAGACGGCTGATTGTAATAAATTTCGATAAACCGTAATAATAATGATTGCACTGATTTCAAAACAAAAAAATCTCTTTAGATTAATTAAAAAAACAATTGGAGACACTTTCACTTAAACTGTACAAACAAAAATCAACATCGAGGGAGTTTCATAAGATTTATAGTCACAAGTGACCGGTGAAGGCACTCCGAATAAAAGCGGGACGATAAATTCATTAATTCAGCGAAAACCATTTGTATTGTACAGTACAGCTATTTGCATTGAAGCCGGGAGGTGGTATAGCCCTGATAGCATTGTTTATTTGTTAACTCTTGATAAAAGGGTATTCAATTCGTTTATTTGGGTATAATGGTAGAGACAAAAATAGTGCATCAGAAAAAGGTTAAATATATAACCACTAAAAAAAAAGTATAATATTTAGTATATCCGTTGTCTAGTACCCATATTACAAGCCTAGTGCTTAGTTTGGGGCTAGATTGCGCTGTGTGTAACGTCGTGCAATACCTATTTATTTATTTATTTTTCGTGCAATACTTGCTGACCTGAACTTTGTTCCGCCTTAGAAAAAAAAAGTCCTATGCCCTTCTCCTGGTTCTAAGCTACATCACCACCAATTTTCAGCTTAATCGGTTAAGGCGTTCTTGAGTTATAAGTAGTGTTACTAACATGACTTTTAGAAAAAACATAAAAGAAACTCTTTGGTAAGTGAAGGCAGACTGGTATATTTGACAGATAGGGCAGCCATTTTGAATTCCATGACCAACTCGATTTGTCCTCCTGTCCCTCTTCCTGTCCTGACTCCTTGTTATGTTTGAAACACGTTTGTTGTATGGGAGCCCCTTTTAAATAATTGTTTTATTTTGTTTTTAGTATTTGTTGTTGTAGCGGCAACCGAAATACATCTTCTGTGAAAATTTCAACCTTCTAGCTATTACGGTTCATGAGATACAGCCTGGTGACAGACGGACAGACGGACAGACGGACAGACGGACGGACGGGCGGACGGACGGACGGACGGACGGACAGACAGACAGACAGACAGACAGACAGACAGACAGACAGACAGACAGACAGACAGACAGACAGACAGACAGACAGACAGACAGACAGCGAAGTCTCAGTAATAGGGTCCCGTTTTTACCTTTAGGTACGGAACCCTAAAAAACACGCAGTTTTAAAGCGATGGTTTAGATGTCCTATCGTTGATGATTTTGCAAATGGTGTAGATTCACAAATAAAAACTGTACCTACTTTTAATTATAATAAAAACCTAGGTAGCATTGCATTGCTAGGAGGGAATAATTGATGCATTAATATTAAAAAGCTTTCAATCATACTGAACAGCAATTAACAGCAGCAGTTAATGAAGTGTGGAAAACCACAATCGACACTCATATTTCGTAATTACCCGTTGTTTCTGAAAATACCTACGTATTCGATATTTTATCGGCATCCGCTTGTCGCTGCCATTGACTGATTTATGCATTTTATTGCATAGGAAATATTTATCCCTAGACAAACTGCCCTTAGCACGGTTTTAACCAGATCTCGCAGAAATATCTGGATAAAATGGATAGGTATAGAGCAAAAAAAAACAAATAGGAACAAACAAACATAAAAAAAAAAACAATAAGTCTAAAAGGCAATCCGACTAAAACCATCTTGACTAAACAATTTAACTGAAACACAATTCGACTAAAACATATTTCCTTACCTCGACTAAAAAATCTTACCTAACTTTCTTCTGTTTTCGCGATGTTGGTTGTCAGTCTACTCCGAGGAAGAAATCTGTAAAGATCTCGAAACTTCGAGCAATGATAAAATGATAAAAATAATATAAACAAGCGAGAAGTTTAAATCTTAATTCCATCTATTCACCTATCACCCTAACGACGTACGCGTCGTTTTTGTGATAGAAAAGCTTTCTGGGTTGTTTTAGACTAATAGTGTTTTTCGAATTGTTATTAGTTGAATTGTTTAGTTTTAGTCGAATTATGATTTAGACGAATTGTTTTCTTAGGATTTTCCGTAGACGATAGGTTATATTGCATAATATTGTTGCTAAACAACGAGCTTCTGCGCTGTGTGGTATGGTGATGTACAATTATAATTCTTATTTTTTATTTTATTTTTTATTTTCTTTATTAACATGGAATCAACAGCTCTTACAAAAATTACAAGTCACAAAATAAATCAATCTTATAGCCAATAACAGATTCCTAATTTTTATATAATACAAATTTAACTGATTGTCTATAAAGAAGCAATAGTGTTATCTGTAGATATAAATTAAGAAGAGATCTTGCGAAAAAACGTTCTAGGGTAGGTGTGTGTGAAGTGTGAATTTAGTTGAAACTATGTGATTGGTT